>JAJLRJ010000008.1:19738957-20078957 GCA_024195265.1 Dendrophyllia cribrosa
GGTTGGTGATCCTCTGACGGGTGATCTTTTGGCGGGTGATCCTTTGAAGGGTTATCTTTTAGCGGGTGGTCCTCTGACGGGTGATCTTTTGACGGGTGATCCTCTGACGGTTGATCCTTTAGCGGGTGATCCTCTGACTGTCGATCTCTTAGCGGGTGATCCTCTAGGCTTGAGTAATGACTGAGTCGTGATCCTCTGACGGGTGATTTTTTGGCGGTGGTCCTCTGACGGGTGGTTTTTTAGCAAGTGATCCTCTTACGGGTGATCTTTTGGCGGGTGATCCTCTGACGGGTTATCTTTTAGCGGGTGATCCTCTGACGGGTGATCTTTTGGCGGGTGATCCCCTGTCGGTTCATCTTTTGGCGGGTAATCCTCTGACGGGTGATCTTCTAAGGGGTGATCCTCTAACGGGTGATCTTCTAACAGGTGATCCTCTGACGAGTGATCTTTTGGCGGGTGATCCTCTGACCGGCGATCTTTTGGTGGGTAGTCCTCTGACGGGTGATTTTTTGGCAGGTGATCCTCTGACGGGTGATCTTCTGGCGGGTGATCCTCTCACGGGTTATCTTTTAGCGGGGTGTCCTCTGACGGGTGATCTTTTGCCGGGTGATCCTCTAACAGTTGATCTTTTGGCGGGTGATCCTCTGACGGGTGATCTTCTAAGGGGTGATCCTCTGACGGGTGATTTTTTGGCGGGTGATCCTCTGACGGGTTACCTTTTTGTGGGTGATACTCTGACGGGTGATTGTTTGGTGGGTGGTCCTTTGACCGGTGATCTTTTGGCGGGTGATCCTTTGACGGGTTATCTTTTAGCGGGTGATCCTCTGACGGGTGATTTTTTGGCGGGTGATCCTCTGACGGGTGATCTTTTGGTGGGTGATCCTCTGACGGGTTATCTTCTAAGAGGTGATCCTCTGACGGGTGATCTTTTGGCGGGTGATCCTCTGACGGGTTACCTTTTTGCGGGTGATACTCTGACGGGTGATCGTTTGGTGGGTGGTCCTCCGACGGGTGATCTTTTTGTGGGTGATCCTCTGACGGGTTATCTTTTAGCGGCTGATCTTCTGACCCGCCAAGGGCCGCGAGTCTGACGTTTATTACCCTACGTGTAGGTACTCCATCTAAGCTTTTCATCCACTGTATTCAATCTTAACACAATACATGGCAAGGCTTGACTAATGACTGAGTCGTTAATTTATGTGTAATTTAGTCGTACAGTCGTGTATAGTATCTAGATCTATCTAATTTCATAGATTGCGCGCCACTTTATTTCTCCACGTCTGGAAGCACGAAGTGTATCTCGAACTATCATCCAAACACTTTTGCATTGATCAAAATATCTTACCTCGTATCACACGTGAAAGGAGTGATTTTTTGGCGGGTTATCCTTTCACGGGTTGTCTTTTAGCGGGTGATCCTCTGACGGGTGTTCTTTTGGCGGGTGATCCTCTGACGGGTGATCCTTTGGTGGGTGATCCTCTGACGGGTTATCTTCTAAGAGGTGATCCTCTGACGGGTGATCTTTTGGCGGGTGCTCCTTTGACAGGTTACCTTTTTGCGGGTGATACTCTGACGGGTGATCGTTTGGTGGGTGGTCCTCCGACGGGTGATCCTTTGACGGGTGATCCTCTGAGGGTTGATCTTTTGGCGGGTGAACCTCTGACTAGTGATCTTCTAAGAGGTGATCCAGTGACGGGTGATCGTTTGGTGGGTGATCCTCTGACGGGTGATCTTCTAAGGGGTGATCCTCTGACTGGTGATCTTCTGACAGGCCATCCTCTGACGGGTGATCTTTTTGTGGGTGATCCTCTGACGGCTTATCTTTTAGCGGGTGATCTTCTGACCCGCCAAGGGCCGCGAATCTGACGTTCATTAGCCTACGTGTAGGTACTCCATCTAAGCTTTTCATCCACTGTATTCAAACTTAACACAATACATGGCAAGGCTTGACTAATTACTGAGTCGTTAATTTATGTGTAATTTAGTCGTACAGTCGTGTATAGGAGCTAGATATATCTAATTTCATAGATTGCGTGCCACTTTATTTCTCCACGGCTGCAAGCAAGAAATGTATCTCGAACTACCATCCAAACGCTTTTGCATTGATCAAAATATCTTACCTCAGATCACACGTTAAAGGAGCGATCTTTTCGCGTGTGATCCTCTGACTGGTGATCTTTTGGTGAGTGTTCCTCTGACGGGTGATCTTCTAAGGGGTGATATTTTGGTGGGTGGTCGTCCTTTGACGGATGACATTTTGGCCGGTGATCCTCTGACGCGTGATATTTTGACGGGTTTTTCTCTGACGGGTGATATTTTGCTGGGCTAACTTGTGACGGGTAATCTTTAGGTGGGTGGTCCTCTGACGGGTGATCTTTTAGCGGGTGTACTTCTAAGGGGTGATCCTCTGACGGGTGATCGTTTGGCGGGTGATCCTATGAAGGTTGATCTTTTGGCAGGTAATAATCTGACGGGTGATCTTTCGGCGGGTGATCCCCTGACCCACCAAAGGCCGCGAGTCTGACGTTCATTAGGCTACGTGTAGGTACTCCATGTAAGCTTTTCATCCACTGTATTCAAACTTAACACAATACATGGCAAGGCTTGAGTAATTACTGAGTCGTTAATTTAAGTGTAATTTAGTCGTACAGTCGTGTATAGTATCTAGATCTATGTAATTTCATAGATTGCGCGCCACTTTATTTCTCCACGTCTGCAAGCACGAAATGAATCTCGAACTATCATCCAACCACTTTTGCATTGACCAAAATATCTTACCTCGTATCATACGTGAAAGGAGTGATCTTTTGGCGTGTGATCCTCTGACGGGTGATCTTTTGATGAGTGGTCCTCTGACGGGCGATCTTTTGGCGGGTGATCCTCTGACGGGTGATCTTCTAAGGGGTGATCCTCTGACGGGTGAACTTCTAAGAGGTGATCCTCTGACGGGTGATCTTTTGGCGGGTGATCCTCTGACGGGTGATCTTTTGGTGGGTGATCCTCTGACGGGTTATCTTTTAGCGGGTGATCCTCTGTCGGGTGATCTTTTGGCAGGTGATCCTCCCACGGGTTATCTCTTAGCGGGTGATCCTCTGAAGGGTGATCTTTTGGTGGGTGGTCCTCTAATGGGTGATCTTTTGGCAGGTGATCCACTGACGGGTGATCGTTTGGCGGGTGATCCTCTGACGGGTGATCTTCTAAGGGGTGATCCTCTGACCGGTGATCTTCTAAGAGGTGATCCTCTGGCGGTGATCTTTTGGCGGTTGATCCTCTGACGGGTGATCTTTTGGTGGGTGGTCCTCTGACGGGTGATTTTTTGGCAGGTGATCCTCTGACGGGTTATCTTTTAGCGGGTGATCCTCTGATGGGTGATCTTTTGGCGGGTGATCCTCTGACGGGTGATCTTTTGGTGGGTGGTCCTCTGACGGGCGATCTTTTGTCGGGTGATCCTCTGACGGGAGATCTTCTAAGGGGTGATCCTCTGACGGGTAATCTTCTAAGAGGTGATCCTCTGACGAGTGATCTTTTGGCGGGTGATCCTCCCACGGGTTATCTCTTAGCGGGTGATCCTCTGACGGGTGATCTTTTGGTGGGTGATCCTCTAAAGGGTGATCTTTTGGTGGGTGGTCCTCTGATGGGTGATATTTTGGCAGGTGATCCACTGACGGGTGATCGTTTGGCGGGTGATCCTCTAACGGGTGATCTTCTAAGGGGTGATCCTCTGACGGGTGATCTTCTAAGAGGTGATCCTCTGACGGGTGATCTTTTGGCGGGTGATCCTCTGACGGGTGATCTTTTGGTGGGTGGTCCTCTGACGGGTGATTTTTTGGCAGGTGATCCTCTGACGGGCGATCTTTTGTCGGGTGATCCTCTGACGGGTGATCTTCTAAGGGGTGATCCTCTGACGGGTGATGTTCCAAGAGGTGATCCTCTGACGGGTGATCTTTTGGCGGGTGATCCTCTGACGGGTTATCTCTTTGCGGGTGATCCTCTGACGGGTGATCTTTTGGCAGGGGATCCTCTGACGGGCGATCTTTTGGTGGGTGGTCCTCTGACGGGTGATTTTTTGGCAGGTGATCCTCTGACGGGTTATCTTTTAGCGGGTGATCCTCTCACGGGTTATCTTTTAGCGGGCGATCCTCTGAAGGGTGATCTTTTGGCGGGTTATCCTCTGACGGGTGATCTTTTGGTGGGTGGTCCTCTGATGGGTGATCTTTTGGCGAGTGATCCTCTGATGGGTGATCTTTTGGCGGGTGATCCTCGGACGGGTTATTTTTTAGCGGGTGAACCTCTGACGGGTGATTTTTTGGCCGGTGATCCTCTGACGGCTGATCGTTTGGTTGGTGGTCCTCTGACGGGTGATCTTTTGGCGGTGATCCTCTGACGGGTGATCTTTTGGCGGGTGATCCTTTGACGGGTTATCTTTTAGCGGGTGATGCTCTGACGGGTGATTTTTTGGCAGCGACCTTCTGACGGGTGATCTTTTGGTGGGTGGTCCTCTGACGGGTGATCTTTTGGCGCGTGATCCTCTCACGGGTTATCTTTAAGCGGGTGATCTTCTGACGGGTGATCTTTTGACGGGTGATTCTCTGACAGTTGATCTTTTGGCGGGTGATCCTCTGACGGGTGATCTTCTAAGTGGTGATCCTCTGACGGGTAATCCTCCGGTGGGTAATCCTCTGACGGGTGATCTTTTGGCGGGTGATCCTCTGACGGGTGAACTTCTAAGGGGTCATCCTCTGCCGGGTGATCTTTTGGCGGGCGATCCTCTGACGGGTGACCTTCTAAGGGGTGATCTTTTTACGGGTGATCCTCTGACGGGTTATGTTTTAGCGGGTGATCCGCTGTCCCGCCAAAGGCCGGTGGTCTGACGTCCATTAGCCTACATGAAGGTACTCCATGTAAGCTTTTGACCCACTGTATTCAAACGTAACACAATACATGGCAAGGATTGAGTAATTACTGAGTCGTTCATTTAAGTGTAATTTAGTGGTACAGTCCTGTATAGTATCAAGATCTATCTAATTTCATAGATTGCGCGCCACTTTATATCTCCCCGATCTTCTGACGGGTGATCTTTTGGCGGGTGATCCTCTGACCCGCCGAAGGCCGCTGGTCTGACGTTCATTAGGCTACGTGAAGGTACTCCATGTAAGCTTTTCATCCACTGTATTCGAACTTAATACAATACATGGCAAAGCTTGAGTAATTACTGAGCCGTTTATTTAAGTGTAATTTGGTCGTACAGTCGTGTATAGTACCTAGATCTATCTAATTTCATTGATTGCGCGCCACTTTATTTCTTCCCGGCTGCAAGCTCTAAATGTATGTCGCCCTATCATCCAAACGCTTTTGCATTGATCAAAATATCTTACCTCAGATCATACGTGAAAGGAGTGATCTTTTGCCGTCTGATCCTCTGACGGGTGATCTCTTGGTGGATGGTCCTCTGACGGGTGATCTTTTGGCGGGTGATACTCTGACGGGTGTTCTTTTGGCGGGTGATCCTTCGACGTGTTCTCTTTTACGGGTGATCCTCTGACGGGTGATTTTTTGGCAGGTGATCCTTTGACGGGTGACCTTTTGGTGGGTGCTCCTCTCACGGGTTCGGGTGATCTTCTAAGTGGTGATCCTCTGACGGGTGATCCTCTGGCGGGTGATCCTTTGACGGGTGATGTTTTGGGGGGTGATACTCTGACGGGTGATCCTCTGACCCGCCAAAGGCCGCGGGTCTGACGTTCATTAACCTACGTGTAGGTACTCCATGTAATCTTTTGCCCCACTGTATTCAAACTTAACACAATACATGGCAAGGCTTTAGTAATTACTGAGTCGTTAATTTATGTGTAATTTAGTCGTACAGTCGTGTATAGTATCTAGATCTATCTAATTTCATAGATTGCGCGCCACTTTATTTCTCCCCGGCTGCAAGAACTAAATGTATGTCGCCCTATTTTCCAAACGCTTTTGCATTTATGAAAATATCTTACCTCAGTTCACACGTGAAAGGAGTGATCTTTTGGCGGGTGATCCTCTGATTGGTGATCTTTTGGTGGGTGGTCCTCTGAGAGGTGATCGTTTGGCGGGTGACCCTCTGACGGGTGATCTTTTGGCGGGTGATCCTCTTGCTAGTGATCTTCTAAGGGATGATATTTTGGTGGGTGGTCGTCCTCTGACGGGTGATCTTTTGGCGGGTGATCCTCTGACGGGTGATCTTTTGACGGGTTTTTCTCTGACGAGTGATGTTTTGGTGGGTTAACCTCTGACGGGTGATCTTTAGGTGGGTGGTCTTCTGACGAGTGATCTTCTGGCGGGTGATCATCTGACGGGCGATCTTTTCGCGTGATCCTCTGATGGTTAATCTTTTGGTGGGTGCTCCTCTGACGGTTTATCTTTTGGCGGCTGATCCTCTAACGGGTCATCTTTTAGCGGGTGTACTTCTAAGGGGTGATCCTCTGATGGATGATCTTTTGGCAGGTAATCTGACAGGTGATCTTTCGGCGGGTGATCCTCTGACCCGCCAAAGGCCGCGAATCTGACGTTCATTAGCCTACGTGTAGGTACTCCATGTAAGCTTTTCATCCACTGTATTCAAACTTAACACAATACATGGCAAGGCTAAGGTAATTAATGAGACGTTAATTTAAGTGTAATTTAGTCGTACAGTCGTGTACAGTATCTAGATCTATCTAATTTCATAGATTACGCGCCACTTTATTTCTCCACATCTGCAAGCACGAAATGTATCTCGAACTATCATCCAAGCACTTTTGCATTGATCAAAATATCTTACCTCAGGTCACACGTGAAAGGAGTGATCTTCTGGCGTGTGATCCTCTGACGGGTGATCTTTTGGTGGGTGATCCTTTGACGAGTTATCTTTTAGCGGGTGATCCTCTGACGGGTGATCTTTTGGCAGGTGATCCTCCCACGGGTTATCTCTTAGCGGGTGATCCTCTGACGGGTGATCTTTTGGCGGGTGCTCCTCTGACTGGTGATCTTCTAAGGGGTGATATTTTGGTGGGTGGTCGTGCTCTGACGGGTGATCTTTTGACGGGTGATCTTTTGTCGGGTGATCCTCTGACTGGTGATCTTTTTACGTGTTTTTCTCTGACGGGTGATGTTTTGGTGGGTTATCCTCTGACGGGTATTCTTTAGGTGGGTGATCCTTTGACGGGTTATCTTTTAGCGGGTGATCCTCTGACGGGTGATCTTTTCGCATGAACCTCTGATGGGTAATCTTTTGGCGGGTGATCCTCTGACGGGTGATCCTCTGACGGGTGATCTTCTAAGTGGTGATCCTCTCATGGGTGATCTTTTGTCGGGTGATACTCTGACGGATGATCCTCTGACCCACCAAAGGCCGCGGGTCTTACGTTCATTAGCCTACGTGTAGGTACTCCAAGTAATCTTTTGACCCACTGTATTCAAACTTAACACAATACATGGCAAGGCTTGAGTAATTACTGAGTCGTTAATTTAAGTGTAATGTAGTCGTACAGTCGTGTATAGTATTTAGATCTATCTAATTTCATAGATTGCGCGCCACTTCATTTCTCCACGGCAAGCACGAAATGTATCTCGAAATATCATCCAAACGCTTTTACATTGATCAAAATATCTTACCTCAGATCACACGTGAAAGGAGTGGTCTTTTGGCGTGTGATCCTCTGACGGGTGATCTTTTGGTGGGTGGTCCTCTGACGGGTGATCTTATGGCGGGTGATTCTTTGACATGTTATCTTTTAGCGGCTGATCCTGTGACGGGTGATTTTTTGGCGGGTGATGCTCTGACGGGCGATCTATTGGTGAGTGATCCTCTGACGGGTGATCTTTTGGAGGGTGATCCTCTGACGGTTGTTCTTTTGGCGGGTGATCCTCTGACGGGTTATCTTTTAGCGAGTGATCCTCTGACGGGTGATCTTTTGGCGGGTGTTCCTCTGACGGGTTATCTTTAAGCGGTTGATCCTCTGACGGGTGATCTTTTGGTGGGTGGTCCTTTGACGGGTTATCTTATAAAGGGTGATCGTCTGACGGGTCATTTTTTGGCGGGTGATCCACTGACGGGGGATCTTTTGGTGGGTTGTCCTCTGACGGGTGATCTTTTGGCGGGTGATCCCCTGACGGGTGATTTTTTAGCGGGTGATCTTTTGGTGGGTGATCCTTTGACGGGTTATCTTTTAAAGGGTGATCGTCTGACGGGTCATTTTTTGGCGGGTGATCCACTGACGGGGGATCTTTTGGTGGGTTGTCCTCTGACGGGTGATCTTTTGGCGGGTGATCCGCTGACTTTTGAAATTTTAGCGGGTACTCCTCTGACGGGCGATGTTCTAAGAAGTGATCCTGTGACGGGTGATCCTCTGGCGGGTGATTCTTAGGCAGGTGATCCTCTGACGTGTGATCTTTTGGCGGGTGATCCTCTCACGGGTGATCCTTTGACGGGTGATTCTCTGACAGTTGATCTTTTGGCGGATGATCCTATGACGGGTGATCTTCTATGTGGTGATCCTGTCACGGGTGATCCTCTGGCGCGTGATTCTCTGTCGGGTGATCTTTTGGCGGGTGATCGTCTGACGGGTGACCTTCTAAGGGGTGATCCTCTGACGGGTGATCTTTTGGCGGGCGATCCTCTGACGGGTGACCTTCTAACGGGTGATCCTCTGACGGGTGATCTTCTGAGAGGTCATCCTCTGACGGGTGATCCTCTGACGGGTTATGTTTTAGCGGGCGATCCGCTGTCCCGAGAAAGGCCGCTGGTCTGACGTTCATAAGCCTACGTGAAGGTACTCCTTGTAAGCTTCTGACCCCCTGTATTCAAACGTAACACAATACATGGCAAGGCTTGAGTAATTACTGAGTCGTTAATTTAAGTGTAATTTAGTGGTACAGTCCTGTATAGTATCTAGATCTATCTAATTTCATAGATTGCGCGCAAATTTATATCTCCCCGATCCTCTGACATGTGATCTTTTGGCGGGTGATCCTATCACGGGTTATCTTATCGCCAGTGATTCTTTGACGGGTGATCTTTTGCCCGGTGATCCTCTGACAGTTGATCTTTTGGCGGGTGATCTTGTGACGGGTGATCTTCTACGTGGTGATCCTCTGACGGGTGATCCTCTGGCGGGTGATCTTCTGACGGGTGATCTATTGGTGAGTGGTCCTCTGACGGGTGATCTTTTGGCGGGTGATCCTCTGACGGTTCATCTTTTAGCGGGTGATCCTCTGACAGGTGATCTTTTGGCGGGTGGTCCTCTGAAGGGTGATCTTTTGGTGGGTAATCCTCTGTCGTTTGATCTTCTAAGGAGGGATCCTCTGACGGGTGATCTTCTAAGAGGTGATCCCTTGACGGGTGATCTTTTGGCGGGTGATCCTTTGACGGGTTATCTTTTAACGGGTGATCGTCTGACGGGTGATTTTTTGGCGGGTGATCCTCTGACGGGGGATCTTTTGGTGGGTTGTCCTTTGACGGGTGATCTTTTGGCGGATGATTCTCTGACGATTGATCTTTTCGCGGGTAATCCTCTGACGAGTGATCTTCTAAGAGGTGATCCTGTGACGGGTGATCTTTTGGCCGGTGATCCTCTGGCGGGCGATCTTTTGGTGGGTAATCCTCTGACGGGTGATTTTTAGGTAGGTGATCCTCTGACGGGTGATCTTTTGGCGGGTGATCCTCTGACGGGTGATTTTTTGGCGGTGATCCTCTCACGGGTGATCTTTTGACGGGTGATCCTCTCACGGGTGATCCTCTGGCGGGTGATTTTTTAAGAGGTGATCCTCTGACGGGTGATATTATGGCGGGTGATCCTCTAACGGGTGATCTTTTGGTGGGTGGTCCTCTGACGGGTGATTTTTTGGCAGGTGATCCTCTGACGGGCGATCTTTTGTCGGGTGCTCCTCTGACGGGTGATCTTCTAAGGGGTGATCCTCTGACGGGTGACCTTCTAAGAGGTGATCGTCTGGCGGGTGATCTTTTGGCGGGTGATCCTCTGACGGGTGATCTTTTGGCAGGGGGTCCTCTGACGGGCGATCTTTTAGCGGGTGATCCTCTGAAGGGTGATCTTTTGGCGGGTGATCCTCTGACGGGTGATCTTTTGGTGGGTGGTCCTCTGATGGGTGATCATTTGGCGGGTGATCCTCTGATGGGTGATCTTTTGGCGGGTGATCCTCTGACGGGTTATCTTTTAGCGGGTGAACCTCTGACGGGTGATTTCTTGGCCGGTGATCCTCTGACGGGTGATCGTTTGGTTGGTGGTCCTCTGACGGGTTATCTTTTAGCGGGTTATCCTCTGACGGGTGATTTTTTGGCAGGCGACCCTCTGACTGGTGATCTTTTGGTGGGTGTTCCTCTGACGGGTGATCTTTTGACGGGTGATCCTCTGACGGTTGATCTTTTCGCGGGTGGTCCACTGACGGGTGATCTTCTCGCGGGTGATCCTCTGACTGCTGATCTTTTAGCGGGTGATCCTCTGACGGTTGATCTTGTAGCGGGTGATCCTCTACGCTTGAGTAATGACTGAGTCGTTAATTTAAGTGTAATTTAGTCGTACAGTCGTGTATAGTATCTAGATCTATTTAATTTCATAGATTGCGCGCCACTTTATTTCTCCCCGGCTGCAAGCTCTAAATGTATGTCGCCCTATCATCCAAACGCTTTTGCATTGATCAAAATATCTTACCTCAGATCACACGTGAAAGGAGTGATCTTTTGGCGTGTGATCCTCTGACGGGTGGTCTTTTCGTGGGTGGTCCTCTGACGGATGATCTTTAGGCGGGTGATCCTCTGACGGGTGATCTTTTAGCGGGTTATCCTTTGACGGGTTATCTTTTACGGGTGATCCTCTGACGGGTGATTTTTTTGGCGGTTGATCCTCTGCCGGGTGATCTTTTGGCGGGCGATCCTCTGACGGCTGATCTTCTAAGGGTGATCCTCTGACGGGTGATCTTCTAAGAGGTGATCCTCTGACGGGTTATCTTTTAGCGGCTGTTCCTCTGACGGGTTATCTTTTAGCGGGTGATCCTCTGACGGGTGAACTTCTAATAGGTGATCCTGTGACGGGTGATTTTTTGGCGGGTTATCCTTTCACGGGTGATTTTTTGGCAGGTGATCCTCTGACGGGTAATCTTTTGGCGGGTGTTCCTCTGACGGGTTATCTTTTAGCGGGTGATCCTCTGACGGGTGATCTTTTGGCGGGTGATCCTCTGACGGGCGATCTTTTGGTGGGTGGTCCTCTGACAGGTGATTTTTTGGCTGGTGATCCTCTTACGGGTGATTTTTTGGCGGGTGATCCTCTGACGGGTGATTTTTTGGCGGGTCATCCTCTGACGGGTGATCTTTTGGTGGGTAATCCTCTGACGGGTGATCTTCTAAGGGGTGATCCCCTGACGGGTGATCTTCTAAGAGGTGATCCCTAGACGGGTGATCTTTTGGCGGGTGATCCTCTGACGGGTTATCTTTTAGCGGGTGATCATCTGACGGGTGATCTTTTGGGGGGTGATCCTTTGATGGGTTATCTTTTAGAGGGTGATCGGCAGACGGGTGATTTTGTGGCGGGTGATCCTCTGACGGGGGATCTTTTGGTGGGTTGTCCTCTGACGGGTGATCTTTTGGCGGGTGATCCTCTGACGGTTGATATTTTGGCGGGTAATCCTCTGACGGGTGATCTTCTAAGAGGTGATCCTCTGACGGGTGATCCTCTGGCGGGTGATTCTTAGGCAGGTGATCCTCTGACGGGTGATCTTTTGGCGGGTGATCTTTTGGCGGGTGATCTTCTCACGGGTGATCTTTTGACGGGTGATTCTCTGACAGTTGATCTTTTGGCGGGTGATTCTCTGACGGGTGATCTTTCGGCGGGTGATCCTCTGACGGGTGACGTTCTAAGGGGTGATCCTCTGACGGGTGATATTTTGGTGGCGATCCTCTGACGAGTGACCTTCTAAGGGGTGATCGTCTAACGGGTGATTTTTTGGCGGCTGATCCTCTGACGGGTGATCTTTTCGCGGGTGATCCTCTCACGGGTTATCTTTAAGCGGGTGATATTCTGACGGGTGATCTTTTGACGGATGATTCTCTGACAGTTGATCTTTTGGCGGGTGATCCTCTGACGGGTGATCTTCTAAGTGGTGATCCTCTGACGGGTAATCCTCTGGTGGGTGATCCTCTGACGGGTGATTTTTTGGCGGGTGATCCTCTGACGGGTGAACTTCTAAGGGGTCATCCTCTGCCGGGTGATCTTTTGGCGGGCGATCCTCTCACGGGTGACCTTCTAAGGGGTGATCTTTTTACGGGTGATCCTCTGACGGGTTATGTTTTAGCGGGTGATCCGAGGTCCCGCCAAAGGCCGGTGGTCTGACGTCCATTAGCCTACATGAAGGTACTCCATGTAAGCTTTTGATCCACTGTATTCAAACGTAACACAATACATGGCAAGGCTTGAGTAATTACTGAGTCGTTCATTTAAGTGTAATTTAGTGGTACAGTCCTGTATAGTATCTAGATCTATCTAATTTCATAGATTGCGCGCCACTTTATATCTCCCCGATCCACTGACGGGTGATCTTTTGGCGGGTGATCCTCTGACGGGTGATCTATTGGTGGGTGGTCCTCTGACGGGTGATCTTTTGGCGGGTGATCCTCTGACGGTTGTTCTTTTGGCGGGTGATCCTCTGACGGGTGATTTTCGGGCGGGTGATCCTCTGACGGGTGATCTATTGGTGGGTGATCCTCTGACGGGTGATCTTTTGGCGGGTGATCCTCTGACGGGTGATCTATTGGTGGGTGGTCCTCTGACGGGTGATCCTTTGACGGGTGACCTTCTAAGGGGTGATCTTCTGACGGGTGATCTTTTGGCGGGCGATCCTCTGACGGGTGACCCACTAAGGGGTGATCCTCTGACGGGTGATCTTCTGAGAGGTCATCCTCTGACGGGTGATCTTTTCGCTGTCCCGAGAAAGGCCGCTGGTCTGACGTTCATTAGCCTACGTGAAGGTACTCCATGTATGCTTTTGACCCACTGTATTCAAACGTAACACAATACATGACAAGGCTTGAGTAATTACTGAGTCGTTAATTTAAGTGTAATTTAGTGGTACAGTCCTGTATAGTATCTAGATCTTTCTAATTTCATAGATTACGCGCCACTTTATATCTCCCCAATACTCTGACGGGTGATCTTTTGGCGGGTGATCCTCGGACGGGTAATCTTCTAAGTGGTGATCCTCTCACGGGTGATCTTTTGTCGGGTGATACTCTGACCCACCAAAGGCCGCGAGTCTGACGTTCATTAGGCTACGGGTAGGTACTCCATGTAAGCTTTTCATCCACTGTATTCAAACTTAACACAATACATGGCAAGGCTTGAGTAATTAATGAGTCGTTAATTACTTGCGAAGCGAGGGCCGAAGGCTCGAGCGTAGCGAGGTTAATAAATTTGTGGTCCCTCTGGAGCTGAGCCGCGTGAATTCGAGCGAAAAATATATTTATATATATATATATATTTATATACTTGATGGTGTCCGGCAGTTGCCTGGCAACAAAAATCGCGACCGCTGACAATGGCGCACTCATGTTTATTCATGGCGGCCGTTCCGACGGCCGTTTACTCTGTGAAAAAATGTTTACCCTTGGTGAAACACAACCAATTTCTGATGCAAATGAGAAAGAACAGCAAACACAACAACGCTGGATTCAACAGGTGGCTGGAAATCCTTGTCCGAGAAAATTAACCACCGAAACTCCGCTGAACGGTGATTTGAAATTCAGCGCGATCGAGCAACGAAGAGACAACGAGAGCATAGATTACAAAGACTTCGAACAGCCCAGGCACACCGTTTGACTAGGTTCAAACGCCTTGACCGATTGCCGCCATTAGAATTCTGAACGAAACCGATCAGGAGAGGCGACACCGTCTGGAAGTGTTGGACAAAATGATTCTGTTTGTAGACGCAACGAGAGGCGGCAAGAATTTATACACGATCAGCTAAATACTCGTGACGAATATCTTTCATACCTGAGACGGTAGGAAAAAGCAAACACTGATTACAGGAAAGGCTCAGAGAAGAAGAGCGATTAAGAAATGTAGCTCAAATCACCGGCTTTTGCAAAAAAAAAAACATTTAAGTGGCTAAACTACTGAGAGGATAATCAAACACTGAAAAATAATTCTCTTTATTTTTCTTTATTCTCTGTAATTCGATGTTTATTGATATTTTCACTAAGGTCACTAAGGAACTTTTTAAATGATCAAAACTGCAGATAAATGATCAAAACTACAAATCACAAAGGTGGAAATTATTTCCCAAATATACAACATTTACATGATTGTCTGTGAATGAACAGTGAGTGAAATGTGCTTTGTATACGTATACGGTATCTTGAGTTTACAGCATTCTTCATAAAATAGTTCAATAAGAAATAACATTCGAATGGTTTAGTAAGGAGAATTTCTCTTTACAATTTGGATAAAAACATTTTGTTAGCAAAAAACAATTTTCTGTTAACAATCATGACCATCTAATCTGTAGCAGCTTTATACATGTAGGTAAACACATGACACATCAACATTACTGCTTCACATTTAGTATTGGAACGGTGATCAGTATCTTAAATCTCCTCACAATATCAGTGCATGAGCAAGTACATAGATTATGCAAATTGAGAACCTGATCACCTCCAACATGAGTTGTCTGAAAATTGAATACAAATTCACTGTAGTTATATGGCTATGTGAACTGTATTGACACCAGTAAGGAGAATGTACATCAACAAATTAATTTTGATTTAGAGATTTTTAAAGGGGCTTACTGGTCAAGAAGGCCTTAGTTCTGGTCTTAACCTACGAATTCTCCATCCAGGTCCCTATACATTGCTTATAGTATTTGTGAGAATCTGTTGCTTCATCTTGAATATTCATGTTTTGTAATCAATTTCGTAATTCCCATGACCAGTATTCAAACTGCTGGAGAATCTCATGCCACTTTCACCATTGAGTTGTTATTTTTTGGATAACATCACTTTACAGCAGCAGTAACCTCCTGTGATCTCAACCATTCAAGTGGATAGAGAATTGGGTTACCAATTATTTGATACCCAGTATATAGAACAAAAGCTATAGCAGCATCTAAAGGGAACAGGTTAATTTGGGAGATAGCACTCACAAGCTTCAAAAATGGAATTTAATTGAGACAATCAAAATAAACAGAACACCATTGCATATTGTCCTGAAGCCATGTCCATGACAGTACTTAATACATTCACTTTCAGACCAATTTTCCTTCTGACAAAAATTAATGAAGATAGGTGGCGGTGGGGGTGAGAGGAAGGGCCTGAGGATTGTTTGGTACCCAGTCCCATAGCAGTTACAGCGACCCACAGCTCGAAACCCAAAACTGACCAGCACCAGCTCTCATTATTTTATTTTAGGAAGTACAATTTAAATGGAAGAGACTGGGAACGAAAATGTCTCAACTTTAAATTTTGGGGCCATTGCCAGCAAGCAACCCAACCTCTCCATTTAAATCAGAAATTCCATCACTCCCTCCCACATCGCTAAAATTTTGCAGTGCATCCTCCCGAGCTTCGCGAGGTTCTGCGAGACACGTATTTCTAGTTTAAGTGTAATTTAGTCTTAATTTTTTGGCCGGTGATCCTCTGACAGGTGATCGTTTGGTTGATGGTCCTATGACGGGAGATCTTTAGGCGGGTGATCCTCTGACGGTTGATCTTTTGGCGGGTGATCCTTTTAGCAGGTGATCCTCCGACGGTTGATTTTTTGGCGGGTGATACTCTCACGGGTGATCGTTTGTTGGGTGGTCCTCCGAGAGGTGATCTTTTGGCGGGTGATCCTCTGAATTGTGATCTTTTGGTGGGTGGTCCTCTGGCAGGTGATCTTTTGGCGGGTGACCCTCTGACGGGTGATCTTTTGGCGGGTGATCCTCTGACGGGTGATCTTTTGACGGGTTTTTCTCTGACGGGTGATGTTTTGTTGGGCTAACCTGTGACGGGTAATCTTTAGGTGGGTGGTCCTCTGACGGGTGATCTTCAGGCGGGTGATCCTCTGACGGGTGATCTTTTCGCGTCATCCTCTGATGGGTAATCTTTTCGTGGGTGCTCCTCTGACGGTTTTTCTTTTGGCGGGTGATCCTCTGACGGGTGAACTTTTAGCGGGTGTACTTCTAAGGGGTGATCCTCTGACGGGTGATCGTTTGGCGGGTGATCCTATGAAGGGTAGTCTTTTGGCAGGTAATAATCTGACGGGTGATGTTTTGGCGGGTGATCCACTGAAGGGTGACCTTTTGACGGGTTTTTCTCTGACGGGTGATGTTTTGCTGGGCTATCTTATGACGGGTAATCTTTAGGTGGGTGGTCCTCTGACGGGTAATCTTTTAGCGGGTGTACTTCTAAGGGGTGATCCTCTGACGGGTGATCGTTTGGCGGGTGATCCTATGAAGTGTGATCTTTTGGCAGGTAATAATCTGACGGGTGATCTTTCGGCGGGTGATCCTCTGACCCACCAAAGGCCGCGAGTGTGACGTTCATTAGGAAAGGAGTGATCTTTTGGCGTGTGATCCTCTGACGGGTGATCTTTTGATGGGTGGTCCTCTGACGGGCGATGTTTTGGCGGGTGATCCTCTGACGGGTGATGTTTTGGTGGGTTATCCTCATACGGGTAATCTTTAGGTGGGTGGTCCTTCTGATGGGTGATCTTCTCGCGGGTGATCCTCTGACGGGTAATCTTTTTGCGTGATTCTCTGATGGGTAATCTTTTGATGGGTGGTCCTCTGACGGGTGATCTTTTGGCGGGTGACCCCCTGACGGGTGATCTTTGGCGGGTGCTCCTCTGACTGGTGATCTTCTAAGGTGTGAAATTTTGGTGGGTGGTCGTCGTCTGACGGGTGATCTTTTGACGGGTGATCCTCTGACGGGTGTTTTTTTGGCGGGTGGTCTCGACGGGTGATTTTTTAGTAGGTGATCCTCTGAAGAGTGATCTTTTGGCGGGTGATCTTCTCACGGGTTATCTTTTAGCGGGTGATCCTCTGACGGGTGATCTTTTAGCCGATTATCCTCTGACAGTTGATCTTTTGGCGGTGTTCCTATGACGGGTGATCTTCTAAGTGGTGATCTTCTTAGTGGTGATCCCCTGACGGGTGATCCTCTGGCGGGTGATCCTCTGACGAGTGATCTTTCGGCGGGTGATCCTCTGACCCGCCCAAGGCCGCTGGTCTGACGTTCATGAGCCTACGTGAAGGTACTCCATGTAAGCTTTTGACCCACTGTATTCAAACGTAACACAATACATGGAAGGCTTGAGTAATTACTGAGTCGTTAATTTAAGTGCAATTAAGTCGTACAGTCGTGTATAGTATCTAGATCTATCTAATTTTATAGATTGCGCACCACTTTATTTCTCCCCGGCTGCAAGAACTAAATATATGTCGCCCTATTATCCAAACGCTTTTGCATTGATGAAAATATCTTACCTCACATCACACGTGAAAGGAGTGATCTTTTGGCGGGTGATCCTCTGATTGGTGATCTTTTGGTGGGTGGTCCTCTGACGGGTTATCTTTTGGCGGGTGACCCTCTGACGGGTGATCTTTTGGCGGGTGCTCCTCTGACTGGTGATCTTCTAAGGGGTGATATTTTGGTGGGTGGTCGTGCTCTGACGGGTGATCTTTTGGCGGGTGATCCTCTGACTGGTGATCTTTTTACGGGTTTTTCTCTGACGGGTGATGTTTTGGTGGGTTATCCTCTGACGGGTAATCTTTAGGTGAGTGATCCTTTGACGGGTTATCTTTTAGCGGGTGATCCTCTGACGGGTGATCTTTTGTCGTGATCCTCTGATGGGTAATCTTTTGGTAGGTGGTCCTCTGACGGTTTATCTTTTGGCGGGTGATCCTCTGACGGGTGACCTTCTAACGGGTGATCCTCTGACGGGTGATCTTCTGAGAGGTGATCCTCTGACGGGTGATCCTCTGACGGGTTATGTTTTAGCGGGTGATCCGCTGTCCCGAGAAAGGCCGCTGGTCTGACGTTCATTAGCCTACGTGAAGGTACTCCTTGTAAGCTTCTGATCCCCTGTATTCAAACGTAACACAATACATGGCAAGGCTTGAGTAATTACTGAGTCGTTAATTTAAGTGTAATTTAGTGGTACAGTCCTGTATAGTATCTAGATCTATCTAATTTCATAGATAGCGCGCCAATTTATAAATCCCCGATCCTATGACGGGTGATCTTTTGGCGGGTGATCCTATCACGGGTTATCTTTTCGCCAGTGATCTTTTGACGGGTGATCTTTTGCCCGGTGATCCTCTGACAGTTGATCTTTTGGCGGGTGATCTTGTGACGGGTGATCTTCTACGTGGTGATCCTCTGGCGGGTGATCTTCTGACGGGTGATCTATTGGTGAGTGGTCCTCTGACGGGTGATCTTTTGGCGGGTGATCCTCTGACGGTTGATCTTTTGGCGGGTGATCCTCTGACGGGTGATCTTCTAAGTGGTGATCCTCTGACGGGTGATCTTCTAAGAGGTGATCCTCTGACGGCTGATCTTTTGGCGGGTGATCCTCTGACGGGTTATCTTTTAGCGGGTGATCCTCTGACGGGTGATCTTTTAGCGGGTGATCCTCTGACGGGTGATCTTTTGGCGGGTGGTACTCTGACGGGTGATCTTTTGGTGGGTAATCCTCTGTAGTGTGATCTTCTAAGGAGTGATCCTCTGACAGGTGATCTTCTAAGAGGTGATCCCTTGACGGGTGATCTTTTGACGGGTGATCCTCTGACGGGTGATCTTTTGGCGGGTGATCCTTTGACGGGTTATCTTTTAGCGGGTGATCGTCTGACGGGTGATTTTTTGGCGGGTGATCCTCTGACGGGGGATCTTTTGGTGGGTTGTCCTCTGACGGGTGATCTTTTGGCGGATGATCCTCTGACGGTTGATCTTTTCGCGGGTAATCCTCTGACGAGTGATCTTCTAAGAGGTGATCCTCTGACGGGTAATCTTTTGGCCGGTGCTCCTCTGACGGGTTATCTTGTAGCGGGTGATCCTCTGACGGGTGATCTTTTGGCGGGTGATCCTCTGACGGGCGATCTTTTGGTGGGTAGTCCTCTGACGGGTGATTTTTAGGTAGGTGATCCTCTGACGGGTGATCTTTTGGCGGGTGATCCTCTGACGGGTGATCTTCTAAGTGGTGATCCTCTGACGGGTGATCCTCTGGCGGATGATCCTCTGACGGGTGATACTCTGTCGGGTGATCTTTCGGTGGTTGATCCTCTGACCCACCAAAGGCCGATGGTCTGACGTTCATTAGCCTACGTGAAGGTACTCCATGTAAGCTTTTCATCCACTGTATTCAAACTTAACACAATACTTGGCAAGGCTTAAGTAATTACTGAGCCGTTAATTTAAGTGTGATTTTGTCGTACGCTCGTGTATAGTATCTAGATCTATCTAATTTCATATATTGCGCGCCACTTTATTTCTTCCCGGCTGCAAACTCTAAATATATGTCGCCCTATCATCCAAACGCTTTTGCATTGATCAAATTATCTTACCTCAGATCACACGTGAAATTAGTGATCTTTTGGCGTCTGATCCTCTGACAGGTTATCTCTTGGAGGGTGGTCCTCTGACGGGTGATCTTTTGGCGGGTGTTCTTTTGGCGGGTGATCCTTTGACGGGTTATCTTTAACGTGTGATCCTCTGACGGGTGATTTTTTGGCAGGTGATCCTATAACGGGTGATCTTTTGACGGGTGATCTTCTCACGGGTTATCTTTTAGCGGGTGGTCCTCTGAAGGGTGCTCTTTTGCCGGGTGATCCTCTGACAGTTGATCTTTTGGCGGTGATCCTCTGACCGGTGATGTTTTGGCGGGTGATACTCTGACGGCTGATCTTTTGATGGGTGGTGCTCTGACGGGCGATCTTTTGGCGGGTTATCCTCTGACGGGTGATCTTCTAAGGGGTGATCCTCTGACGGGTGCTCTTCTAAGAGGTGATCCTCTGACGGGTGATATTTTAGCAGGTGTACTTCTAAGGGGTGATCGTTTGGCGGGTGATCCTATGAAGGGTGATCTTTTGGCAGGTAATAATCTGACGGGTGATCTTTTGGCGGGTGATCCACTGACGGGTGACCTTTTGACGGGTTTTTCTTTGACGGGTGATGTTTTGCTGGGCTATCTTGTGACGGGTAATCTTTAGGTGGGTGATCCTATGAAGGGTGATCTTTTGGCAGGTAATAATCTGACGGGTGATCTTTCGGCGGGTGATCCTCTGACCCACCAAAGGCCGCGAGTCTGACGTTCATTAGGCTACGTGTAGGTACTCCATGTAAGCTTTTCATCCACTGTATTCAAACTTAACACAATACATGGCAAGGCTTGAGTAATTACTGAGTCGTTAATTTAAGTGTAATTTAGTCGTACAGTCGTGTATAGTATCTAGATCTATGTAATTTCATAGATTGCGCGCCACTTTATTTCTCCACGTCTGGAAGCACGAAATGAATCTCGAACTATCATCCAAACACTTTTGCATTGATCAAAATATCTTACCTCGTATCACACGTGAAAGGAGTGTTCTTTTGGCGTGTGATCCTCTGACGGGTGATCTTTTGATCGGTGGTCCTATGACGGGCGATCTTTTGGCGGGTGATCCTCTGACGGGTGATCTTCTAAGTGGTGAACCTCTGACGGGTGATCTTCTAAGAGGTGATCCTCTGCCGGGTGATCTTTTGGCGGGTGATCCTCTGATGGGCGATCTTTTGGTGGGTGGTCCTCTAACTGGTGATTTTTTGGCAGGTTATCCTCTGACGAGTTATCTTTTAGTGGGTGATCCTCTGACGGGTGATCTTTTGGCAGGTGATCCTCTCACGGGTTATCTTTTAGCGGGTAATCCTCTGACGGGTGATCTTTTGGCGGGTGATCCTCTGACGGGTGATCCTATGACGGGTGATCTTTTGGTGGGTGGTCCTCTGATGGGTGATCTTTTGGCGTGTGATCCTCTGACGGGTGATCTTTTGATGGGTGGTCCTCTGACGGGCGATCTTTTGGCGGGTGATCCTCTGACGGGTGAACTTCTAAGGGGTGATCCTCTGACGGGTGATCTTCTAAGACGTGATCCTCTGACAGGTGATGTTTTGGCGGGTGATCCTCTGATGGGTGATCTTTCGGCGGGTGATCCTCTGACCCGCCAAAGGCCGCCAGTCTGACGTTCATTAGCCTACGTGTAGGTACTCCATGTAAGCTTTTCATCCACTGTATTCAAACTTAACACAATACATGGCAAGGCTTGAGTAACTACTGAGTCGTTAATTTAAATGTAATTTAGTCGTACAGTCGTGTATAGCGTATAGATCTATCTAATTTCATAGATTGCCCGCCTCTTTATTTCTCCACGTCTGCAAGCACGAAATGTATCTCGAACTATCATCCAAACACTTTTGCATTGATCAAAATCTCTTACCTCGTATCACACTTGAAAGGAGTGATCTTTTGGCGTGTGATCCTCTGACGGGTGATCTTTTGGCGGGTGATCCTCTGACGGGTGATCTTTTGGCGGGTGATCCTCTGACGGGTTATCTTTTAGCGGGTGATCCTCTGACGCGTGATTTTTTGACGGGTGATCCTCGGACGGGTGATCTTTTGGCGGGTGATCCTCTGACGGGTTATCTTTTAGCGGGTGATCCTCTGACGCGTGATTTGTTGACGGGTGATCCTCGGACGGGTGATCTTTTGGTGGGTGGTCCTCTGACGGGTGATCTTCTAAGGGGTAATCCTCTGACGGGTTATCTCACAAGAGCTGATCCTCTGAAGGGTGATCTTTTGGCGGGTGATCCTCTCACGGGTTATCTTTTAGCGGGTGATCCTCTGACGGGTGATTTTTTGGCGGGTGATCCTCTGATTGCTGATCTTTTGGTGGGTGGTCCTCTGACAGGTGATCTTTTGTCGGGTGACCCTTTTCGGGTGATCTTTTAGCGGGTGATCCTCTGACTGGTAATCTTCGAAGGGGTGACCTTTTGGTGGGTGATCCTCTGACGGGGATCTTTTGGCGGGTGATCCTCTCACGGGTTATCTTTTAGCGGGTGATCCTCTGACGGGTGATCTTTTGGCGGGTGATCCTCTGACTGGTAATCTTCGAAGGGGTGACCTTTTGGTGGGTGGTCCTCTGACGGGTGATCTTTTGGCGGGTGATCCTCTGACAGGTGATCTTTTGGTGGGTGGTCCTCTGACGGGTGATCTTCTAAGGGGTAACCCTCTGACGGGTTATCTCACAAGAGCTGATCCTCTGACGGGTGATTTTTTGGCAGGTGTTCCTCTGACGGGTGATCTTATTGCGGGTGGTCATCTGACGGGTGATGTTTTGGTGGGTTATGCCATCACGGGTAATCTTTAGGTGGGTTGTCCTCTGACGGGTGATCTTCTGACGAGTGATCCTCTGGCGGGTGATCTTTTAGCGGGTGATCCTTTGACGGGTTATCTTTTAGCGGGTGATCCTCTGACAGGTGATCTTTTTGCGTGATCCTCTGATGGGTAATCTTTTGGTGGGTGCTCCTCTGACGGTTTATCTTTTGGCGGGTGATCCTCTGACGGGTGATCTTTTGGCAGGTCATAATCTGACGGGTGATCTTTCGACGGGTGATCCTCTGACCCGCCAAAGGCCGCGAGTCCGACGTTCATTAGCCTACGTGTAGGAACTCCATTTAAGCTTATCATTAACTGTATTCAAACTTAACACAATACATGGCAAGGCTTGACTAATTACTGAGTCGTTAATTTAAGTGTAACTTAGTCGTACAGTCGTCTATAGTATCTAGATCTATCTAATTTCAATGATTGCGCGCCACTTTATTTCTTCCCGGTTGCAAGCTCTAAATATATGTCGCCCTATCATCCGAACGCTTTTGCATTGATCAAAATATCTTACCTGAGATCACACGTGAAAGGAGTGTTCTGTTGACGTGTGATCCTGTGACGGGTGATCTTTTGGTGGGTGGTCCTCTGACGGGTGATCTTTTGGTGGGTGATACTGTGATGGGTGATCGTTTGGCGGGTGATCCTTTGAAGGGTTATGTTTTAACGGGTGATCCTCTGACGGGTGATTTTTGGGCGGGTGATCCTCTGACGGGTGATCTATTTGTGTGTGGTCCTCTGACGGGTGATCCTTTGGCGGGTGATCCTCTGACGGTTGTTTTTTTGGCGGGTGATCCTCTGACGGGTGATCTTCTAAGTGGTGATCCTCTGACGAGTGATCTTCTCACAGGTGATCCTCTGACGGCCGATCTTTTGGCGGGTGATGCTCTGACGGGTTATCTTTTAGCGGGTGATCCTCTGACGGTGATCTTTTGGTTGGTGGTCCTCTGACGGGTGATTCTTTGTCAGGTGATCCTCTGACGGGTGCTCTTTTAGCGGGCGATCCTCTGACGGGTTATCTTATAGCGGGTGATGCTCTGAGGGGTGATCTTTTGACGGGTGATCATCTGAAGGGCGATCTTTTGGCGGGTGATCCTATGACGGGTGATCTTCTTACGGGTTTTTCTCTGACGGGTGACGTTTTGGTGGGTTATCCCCTGACGGGTAATCTTTAGGTGCGTTGTCCTCTGACGGGTGATATTCTGGCGGGTGATACTCTGACGGGTGATCTTTTAGCGGGTGATCCTATGACGGGTTATGTCTTTGCGGGTGATCCTCTGACGGGTTATATCTTTGCGGGTGATCCTCTGACGGGTGATCTTTTGGAGGGTGATCCTCTGACGGGCGATCTTTTAGCGGGTGATCCTGTGACGGGTGATCTTTTGGCGTGTAATCCTCTCACGGGTTATCTTTTAGAGGGTGATCCTCTGACGGGTGATCTTTTGGCGGGTGATCGTCTGACGGGTGATCTTTTGGTGGGTGGTCCGCTGATGGGTGATTGTTTGGCGGGTGATCCTCTGATGGGTGATCTTTTGGCGGGTGATCCTCTTACGGGTTATCTTTTAGCGGGTAATCCTCTGACGGGTGATTTTTTGGCGGGTGATCCTCTGACGGGTGATCGTTTGGTGGGTGGTCCTCTGACGGGTGATCTTTTGGCGGGTGATCCTCTGACGGTTGATCTTTAGGCGGGTGATCCTTTGACGGGTTATCTTTTAGCGGGTGATCCACTGACGGGTGATTTTTTGGCGGGTGATACTCTGACGGGTGATCGTTTGTTGGGTGGTCCTCCGACGAGTGATCTTTTGGCGGGTGATCCTCTGAATGGTGATCTTCTAAGGGGTGATATTTTGGTGGGTGGTCGTCCTCTGACGGGTGATCTTTTGGCGGATGATCCTCTGACGGGTGATCTTTTGACGGGTTTTTCTCTGACGGGTGATGTTTTGGTGGGCTAACCTGTGACGGGTAATCTTTAGGTGGGTGGGCCTCTGACGGGTGATCTTCTGGCGGGTGATCCTCTGACGGGTGATCTTTTCGCGTCATCCTCTGATGGGTAATATTTTCATGGGTACTCCTCTGACGGGTGATCTTTTGGCGGGTGATCCTCTGACGGGTTATCTTTTAGCGGGTGATCCTCTGATGGGTGATCTTTTGTTGGGTGGTCCTCTGACGGGTGATCTTATGGCGGGTGATCCTTTGATCTTTTGGCGGGCGATCCTCTGACGGCCGATCTTCTAAAGGGTGATCCTCTGACGGGTGATCTTTTCGTGGTGGTCCTCTGACGGTTGATCTTTTGGCGGGTGATCCTTTGACGGGTTATCTTTTAGCGGGTGATCCTCTGACGAGTGATTTTTTGGCGGGTGATACTATGACGGGTGATCGTTTGTTGGGTGGTCCTCCGACGGGTGATCTCTTGGCGGGTGATCCTCTGAATGGTGATCTTTTGGTGGGTGGTCCTCTGACCGGTGATCTTTTGGCGGGAGACCCTCTGACGGGTGATCTTTTGCCGGATGATCCTCTGACTGGTGATCTTTTGGCGGGTGATCCTCTGACGGTTGATCTTTTGGCGGGTGATCCTTTGACGGGTTATCTTTTAGCGGGTGATCCTCTGACGAGTGATTTTTTGGCGGGCGATACTATGACGGGTGATCGTTTGTTGGGTGGTCCTCCGACGGGTGATCTTTTGGCGGGTGACCCTCTGACGGGTGATCTTTTGGCGGATGATCCTCTGACTGGTGATCTTCTAAGGGGTGAGATTATGGTGGGTGGTCGTCCTCTGACGGGTGATCTTTTGGCGGGCGATCCTCTGACGGGTGATCCTCTGACGAGTGATCTTTCGGCGGGTGATCCTCTCACCCGCCCAAGGCCGCTGGTCTGACGTTCATTAGCCTACGTGAAGGTACTCCATGTAAGCTTTTGACTCACTGTATTCAAACGTAACACAATACATGGCAAGGCTTGAGTAATTACTGAGTCGTTAATTTAAGTGCAATTTAGTCGTACAGTCGTGTATAGTATGTAGATGTATCTAATTTCATAAATTGCGCACCACTTTATTTCTTCCCGGCTGCAAGAACTAAATATATGTCGCCCTATTATCCAAACGCTTTTGCATTGATGAAAATATCTTACCTCACATCACATGTGAAAGGAGTGATCTTTTGGCGGGTGATCCTCTGATTGGTTATCGTTTGGTGGGTGGTCCTCTGACGGGTGATCTTTTAGCGGGTGTACTTCTAAGGGGTGGTCCTCTGACGGGTGATCTTTTGGCAGGTAATAATCTGACGGGTGATCTTTCGGCGGGTGATCCTCTGACCCGCCAAAGGCCGCGGGTCTGACGTTCATTGGCCAACGTGTAGGTACTTCATGTAAGCTTTTAATCCACTGTATTCAAACGTAACACAATACATGGCAAGGCTTGAGTAATTACTGAGTCGTTAATTTAAGTGCAATTTAGTCGTACAGTCGTGTATAGTATCTAGATCTATCTAATTTCATAGATTGCCCACCACTTTATTTCTCCACGGCTGCAAGCTCTAAATGTATGTCGCCCCATCATCCAAACGATTTTGCATTGATCAAAATATCTTACCTCAGATCACACTTGAAAGGAGTGATCTTTTGGCGTGTGATCCTCTGACGGGTGATCTTTTTGTGGGTGGTCCTCTGACGGGTGATCTTTTGGCGGGTGATCCTCTGACGGTTGATCTTTTGGCGGGCGATCCTCTGACGGCTGATCTTCTAAGGGGTGATCCTCTGACGGGTTATCTTTTAGCGGCTGATCCTCTGACGGGTGATCTTTTGGCGGGTGATCCTCTGACGGGTGATCTTCTAAGTGGTGATCCTCTCACGGGTGATCTTTTGTCGGGTGATACTCTAACGGGTGATCCTCTGACCCACTAAAGGCCGTGGGTCTTACGTTCATTAGCCTACGTGTAGGTACTCCAAGTAATCTTTTGACCCACTGTATTCAAACTTAACACAATACATGGCAAGGCTTGAGTAATTACTGTGTCGTTAATTTACGTGTAATGTAGTCGTACAGTCGTGTATAGTATCTAGATCTATCTAATTTCATAGATTGCGCGCCACTTCATTTCTCCACGGCAAGGACGAAATGTATCTCGTAATATCATCTAAACGCTTTTACATTGATCAAAATATCTTACCTCAGATCATACGTGAAAGGAGTGGTCTTTTGGCGTGTGATCCTCTGACGGCTGATCTTTTGGCGGGTGATCCTCTGACGGGTGAACTTCTAAGAGGTGATCCTGTGACGGGTGATTTTTTGGAGGGGAATCCTCTCACGGGTGATTTTTTGGCAGGTGATCCTCTGACGGGTGATCTTTTGGCGGGTGTTCCTCTGACGGGTTATCTTTTAGCGGGTGATCCTCTGACGGGTGATCTTTTGGCGGGTGATCCTCTGACGGGCGATCTTTTGTCGGGTGGTCCTCTGACGGGTGCTTTTTGGCAGGGGATCCTCTTACGGGTGATTTTTTGGCGGGTGATACTCTGACGGGTGAGCTTTTGGCGGGTGGTCCTCTGACGGGTGATCTTTTCGTGGGTAATGCTCTGACGGGTAATCTTCTAAGGAGTGATCCTCTGATGGGTGATCTTCTAAGAGGTGATCCCTTGACGGGTGATCTTTTGGCGGGTGATCCTCTGACGGGTTATCTTTTAGCGGGTGATCCTCTGACGGGTGATCTTTTGGCGGGTGATCCTTTGACGGGTTATCTTTTAGAGGGTGATCGTCAGACGGGTGATTTTTTGGCGGGTGATCCTCTGACGGGGGATCTTTTGGTGGGTTGTCCTCTGACGGGTGATCTTTTGGCGGGTGATCCTCTGACGGTTGATCTTTTGGCGGGTAATCCTCTGACGGGTGATCTTCTAAGAGGTGATCCTCTGACGGGTGATCCTCTGGCTGGTGATTCTTAGGCAGGTGATCCTCTGACGGGTGATCTTTTGGCGGGTGATGCTCTCACGGTTGATCTTTTGGCGGGTGATGCTCTCACGGTTGATCTTTTGACGGGTGATTCTCTGACAGTTGACCATTTGGCGGGTGATCCTCTGACGGGTGATCTTCTAAGTGGTGATCCTCTGACGGGTGATCCTCTGGCGGGTGATTCTCTGACGGGTGATCTTTCGGCGGGTGATCCTCTAACGGGTGACGTTCTAAGGGGTGATCCTCTGACGGGTGATATTTTGGCGGGCGATCCTCTGACGGGTGACCTTCTAAGGGGTGATCTTCTGACGGGTGATCTTCTGAGAGGTCATCCTCTGACGGGTGATCTTTTTGCGGGTGATCCTCTGACGGGTTATGTTTTAGCGGGTGATCCGCTGTCCCGCCAAAGGCCGCTGTTCTGACGTTCATTAGTCTACGTGAAGGTACTCCATGTAAGCTTTTGACCCACTGTATTCAAACGTAACACAATACATGACAAGGCTTGAGTAACTACTGAGTCGTTAATTTAAGTGTAATTTAGTCGTACAGTCGTGTATAGTATCTAGATCTATCTAATTTCATAGATTGCGCGCCACTTCATTTCTCTACGGCTGCAAGCACGAAATGTATTTCGAAATATCATCCAAACGCTTTTACATTGATGAAAATATCTTACCTCAGATCACACGTGAAGAGAGTGGTCTTTTGGCGTGTGATCCTCTGACGGGTGATGTTTTGGTGGGTGGTCCTCTGACGGGTGATCTTATGGCGTATGATCCTCTCACCTTTGATCTTTTTGAGGGTGATCTTGTGACGGGTGATTTTTTAGCGGGTGATCCTCCGACGGGTGATCTATTGGTAAGTGGTCCTCTGACGGGTGATCTATTGGCGGGTGATCCTCTGACGGGTGATCTTTTGGCGGGTGGTCCTCTGGCGGGTGATCTTTTGGTGGGTAATCCTCTGACGGGTGATCTTCTAAGAGGTGATCCCATGTTTTCGCGGGTGATCCTCTAAAGAGTTATCTTTTAGCGGGTAATCCTCTGACGGGTTATCTTTTAGCGGGTGCTCGACTGACGGGTGATTTTTTGGCGGGTGATCCTCTGACGGGGGATCTTTTGGTGGGTTTTCCTCTGATGAGCGATCTTTTGGCGGGTGATCCTCTGACGGTTGATCTTTTGGCGGGTAACCCTCTGACGGGTGATCTTCTAACAGGTGATCCTCTGACGGGTGATCCTCTGTCGGGTGATTCTTAGGCAGATGATCCTCTGACGGGTGATCTTTTGGCGGGTGATCCTCTCACGGTTGATCTTTTGACGGGTGATTCTCTGACAGTTGATCGTTTGGCGGGTGATCCTATGACGGGTGATCTTCTAAGTGGTTATCCTCTGACGGGTGATCCTCTGGCGGGTGATTCTCTGACGGGTGATCTTTCCGCGGGTGATCCTCTGACGGGTGACGTTCTGAGGGGTGATCCTCTGACGGGTGATATTTTCGCGGGCGATCTTCTGACGGGTGATCTTCTGAGAGGTCATCCTCTGACGGGTGATCTTTTAGTCGTACAGTCGTGTATAGTATCTAGATCTATCTAATTTCATAGATTGCGCGCCACTTCATTTCTCTACGGCTGCAATCACGAAATGTATCTCGAAATATCATCCAAACGCTTTTACATTGATCAAAATATCTTACCTCAGATCACACGTGAAAAGAGTGGTCTTTTGGCGTGTGATCCTCTGATAGGTGATCTTTTGGTGGGTGGTCCTCTGACGGGTGATCTTTTGGCGGGTGATCCTCTGACGGGATATCTTTTAGCGTTTGATCCTCTGACGGGTGATTTTTTGGCGGGTGATCCTCTGACGGGTGATCGTTTCGTGGGTGGTTCTCTGACGGTTGATCTTTTGGCGGGTGATCCTTTGACGGGTTATCTTTTAGCGGGTGATCCTCTGACGGGTGATCTTTTGGCGGGTGATCCTCTCACGGGTTATCTTTTAGCGGCCGATCCTCTGACGGGTGATCTTTTGGCGGGTGATCCTCTGACAGGTGATCTTTTGGCGGGTGATTTTCTGGCTAGTGATCTTCTAAGGGATGATATTTTGGTGGGTGGTCGTGCTCTGACGGGTGATCTTTTGGCGGGTGATCCTCTGAATGGTGATCTTTTGGTGGGTGGTCCTCTGACAGGTGATCTTTTGGCGGGTGACCCTCTGGCGGATGATCCTCTGACTATATATTTTCCATTGTTATTACGAGCCTTGCATTACTTTTCACACCATGTAATTTGCATCTGTATCTTGCCTGCTTCTTATTGCTTGCCACTCACTATTTAAGTTCAAGCTGAGACTCCTTTCGTCCTCTCACGCTTCCGGACCAGCACTGTTATAGCGCATTCCACGGCTTTCGCAGTTTACGAGCATGTCCCACCCACCCGCCCTTCGTCAGTCTATTTCTATATTTTACGGCGGTTTTTTCTTGTTACTGCTTATGTTTTTCTGTTCTGTAGGCTATAGAGAGACTTACATCGACCGCGCCAGATGTTTCCGCTGCAACAAACTTGGCCACTGGGCAAAGGAATGTAAGTTTGGCTGGCAAACCCCAAGAAACATTCAGCACAGCAGTGCCTACATCCCAGGATACTCATACAGCACGTACAAGTCCGCACACGGACCCCAACTCCAGTCCAATCCAAAGCATTGAGATATTTGACGAAGAAATCGCTCAGGTACGATACCTTAAAGAACTGTTTGAGTTTGAGCTAGGCAACTGTTCACCTGTTAACGTGAAAGGCAATTTACAAAGAAACTTAGACTTTTGGAAGGTCATTGGCACCTCACAATTTATTCTAAATGTTATTGAGAGGGGATACATGCTTCCATTTGAAAGTCTCCCAGATCCAGCTATGTTTAAGAATAACAGTTCATCTATTTCTCATGCTCAATTCGTTGAAGAAGCCATAAAAGAACTCTGTGAGTCCGGTCGGGTGATCGAAACATCCGAGCCTCCTTTGGTAGTTAATCCTTTATCCGTGTCTGTCCAAGCTAACGGCAAAAAGAGACTAATTCTAGACTTGAGACATGTCAACAAGTACTTGGCGAAGAAACGTGTTAAATACGAGGACTGGAAGATTGCCATGTCATATTTCACAGTAGGAGCATTTATGTTTTCGTTTGATTTGAAAAGTGGTTACCACCATATTGAGATTTTCAAGGAGCACCAGGTTTACCTCGGCTTTTCTTGGACAAACGCTATTTCCTGTCAGACAAAGTTTTATATGTTTACGGTTTTGCCTTTTGGGTTGTCATCTGCGCCTCACATTTTTACCAAAACACTTAAGCCTTTAGAGAAACACTGGAGACATCAAGGAATATGTATTGCTATTTTTCTCGATGATGGTTGGGCCATTGAAAACGATCGCCAGGTGTGTGCTACCATAGCTAAAGCAGTAAAATCCGATCTTGCTAAAGCAGGTTTCATATCAAATGACGATAAATCGGTCTGGGATCCTTGTCAGAAGCTGGATTGGTTGGGTATTACATGGGATAGTACGAAAGGGACCGTTGAAATAGTTGATAGAAGGATTGCCAAAATATCACGCACTATTGAGAGTGTTATTGATTCGAATTTTGTGATTTCCGCTAGAAAATTAGCCTCATTTACGGGACAGATAATTTCCACTGCTCCTGTTATAGGAAATATTTCCAGGATCATGACTAGACATTGTGTTATGTCGACTTTATGTGCCCAACATTGGGATGCTGAGTTTGAACTGGATCAATATTGCATTGAGGAAGTACATTTTTGGAGAACTAACCTATCCTCCGTTAAGGTCAGAAATTGTTTTCTTGATAAGAAACCTCAATACTTTGCTTATTCCGATGCCAGCGACACTGGGTGTGGCTCCGTTATCAAGTTCAATGAAGGTTATGTCTGTCACAAACTTTGGGACCCATCAGAAAGCATAAGGAGCTCCACGTGGAGAGAATTAGCCGCCATTGATTTCTCTATTGAGTCTTTCGGCCCTGTTTTGGAGGGTTCGCTACGTAAAATGGTTTACTGACAATCAAGCCGCAGCCAAAATCGTAGAAGTCGGAAGCATGAAACTAGATCTGCACCGCCTGGCTATTAAAATTTTCCAATTCTGTGCCAAACATCGAATCCAGCTGGATGTCCAATGGATTCCACGCACCGACAATGAGAAAGCAGATTATATTAGTCGCCTTATTGACTTTGATGATTGGCAGATAACTCAGGAGTTTTTTCAGATCATAGACAATCAATGGGGACCTCACACGGTTGACTGTTTCGCCAATTTTTACAATGCCAAGCTCGACAGGTTCTTTTCGCGTTTCTGGAACCCGGGTGCTTCCGATGTTGACTTTTTCGTTCAGAGTTTGGAATCCGAAAATTGCTTAGTCGTCCCTCCAGTCATCCTTATCTCTAGAGCTGTGCATTTTTTGAGTATCCAAAACGCGAAGGCGACTGTCGTGGTGCCATTTTGGCCATCTTCTAGTTTCTGGCCACTTCCTCTGACGGGTGATCTTTTAGCCGGTGAACCTCTGACAGTTGATCTTTTGGCGGTGATCCTCTGACGAGTGATCTTAAGGAGGGTGATCCTCCGACCCGCCCGAGGCCGCTGGTCTGACGTTCATTAGCCTACGTGAAGGTACTCCACGTAAGCTTTTGACCCACTGTATTCAAACGTAACACAATACATGGCAAGGCTTGAGTAATTACTGAGTCGTTAATTTAAGTGCAATTTAGTCGTACAGTCGTGTATAGTATCTAGATCTATCTAATTTCATAGATTGCGCACCACTTTATTTCTCCCCGTCTGCAAGAACTAAATATATCTCGCCCTATTATCCAAACGCTTTTGCATTGATGAAAATATGTTACCTCACATCACACGTGAAAGGAGTGATCTTTTGGCGGGTGATCCTCTGATTGGTGATCTTTTGGTGGGTGGTCCTCTGACGGGTTATCTTTTGGCGGGAGACCCTCTGACGGGTGATCTTTTGGCGGGTGACCCACTGACGGGTGATCTTTTGGCGGGTGCTCCTCTGACTGGTGATCTTCTAAGGGGTGATATTTTGGTGGGTGGTCGTCCTCTGACGGGTGATCTTTTGGCGGGTGATCCTCTAACTGGTGATCTTTTTACGGGTTTTTCTCTGACGGGTGATGTTTTGGTGGGTTATCCTCTGACGGGTAATCTTTAGGTGGGTGATCCTTTGACGGGTTATCTTTTAGCGGGTGATCCTCTGACGGGTGATCCTTTGGTTGGTGGTCCTCTGACGGGTTATCTTATAGCGGATGATGCTCTGACGGGTTATCTTTTGACGGGTGATCATCTGACGGGCGACCTTTTGGCGGGTGATCCTCTGACGGGTGATCTTTTTACGGGTTTTTCTCTGACGGGTGACGTTTTGGTGGGTTATCCTCTGACGGGTAATCTTTAGGTGCGTTGTCCTCTGACGGGTGATATTGTGGCGGGTGATACTCTGACGGGTGATCTTTTAGCGGGTGATCCTTTGAGGGGTTATCTTTTAGCGGGTGATCCTATGACCGGTGATCTTTTCGCGTGATCCTCTGATGGGTATCCTTTTGGTGGGTGCTCCTCTGACGGTTTATCTTTTGGCGGGTGATCCTCTGACGGGTGATCTTTTGGCAGGTAATAATCTGACGGGTGATCTTTCGGCGGGTGATCCTCTGACCCGCCAAAGGCCGCGAGTCTGACGTTCATTAGGCTACCTGTAGGTACTCCATGTAAGCTTTTCGTACACTGTATTCCAACTTAACACAATACATGGCAAGGCTTGAGTAATTACTGAGCCGTTGATTTAAGTGTAATTTAGTCGTACAGTCGTGTACAGTATCTAGATCTATCTAATTTCATTGATTGCGCTCCACTTTATTTCTCCCCGGCTGCAAGCTCTAAATGTATCTCGCCCTATCATCCAAACGCTTTGCATTGATCAAAATATCTTACCTCAGATCACACGTGAAAGGAGTGATCTTTTGGCGTCTCGTCCTCTGACGGGTGATCTTTTGGTGGGTGGTCCTCTGACGGGTGATCTTTTGGCGGGTGACCCTCTGACGGGTGATCTTTTGGCGGGTGCTCCTCTGACTGGTGATCTTCTAAGGGGTGATATTTTGGTGGGTGGTCGTCCTCTGACGGGTGATCTTTTGACGGGTGATCCTCTGACGGGTGTTTTTTTGGCGGCAGGTCCTCTGACCGGTGATTTTTTAGTAGGTGATCCTCTGAAGGGTGATCATTTGGCGGGTGATCTTCTCACGGGTTATCTTTTAGCGGGTGATCCTCTGACGGGTGATCTTTTAGCCGGTGATCCTCTGACAGTTGATCTTTTGGCGGTGTTCCTCTGACGGGTGATCTTCTAAGTGGTGATCTTCTTAGTGGTGATCCCCTGACGGGTGATCGTCTGGCGGGTGATCCTCTTACGAGTGATCCTTCGGCGGGTGATCCTCTGACCCGCCAAAGGCCGCTGGTCTGACGTTCATTAGCCTACGTGAAGGTACTCCATGTAAGCTATTGACCCACTGTATTCAAACGTAACATAATACATGGCAAGGCTTGAGTAATTACTGAGTCGTTAATTTAAGTGCAATTAAGTCGTACAGTCGTGTATAGTATCTAGATCCATCTAATTTCATAGATTGCGCACCACTTTATTTCTCCCCGGCTGCAAGAACTAAATATATGTCGCCCTATTATCCAAACGCTTTTGCATTGATGAAAATATCTTACCTCACATCACACGTGAAAGGAGTGATCGTTTGGCGGGTGATCCTCTGATTGGTGATCTTTTGGTGGGTGGTCCTCTGACGGGTTATCTTTTGGCGGGTGACCTTCTGACGGGTGATCTTTTACCGGGTGCTCCTCTGACTGGTGATCTTCTAAGGGGTGATATTTTGGTGGGTGGTCGTCCTCTGACGGGTGATCTTTTGGCGGGTGATCCTCTGACTGGTGATCTTTTTACGGGTTTTTCTCTGACGGGTGATGTTTTGGTGGGTTATCCTCTGACGGGTAATCTTTAGGTGGGTGATCCTTTGACGGGTTATCTTTTAGCGGGTGATCCTCTGACGGGTGATCTTTTCGTGTGAACCTCTGATGGGTAATCTTTTGGTGGGTGCTCCTCTGACGGTTTATCTTTTGGCGGGTGATCCTCTGACGGGTGATCTTCTAAGTGGTGATCCTCTCATGGGTGATCTTTTGTCGGGTGATACTCTGACAGGTGATCCTCTGACCCACCAAAGGCCGCGGGTCTTATGTTCATTAGCCTACGTGTAGGTACTCCAAGTAATCTTTTGACCCACTGTATTCAAACTTAACACAATACATGGCAAGGCTTGAGTAATTACTTAGTCGTTAATTTAAGTGTAATGTAGTCGTACAGTCGTGTATAGTATTTACATCTATCTAATTTCATAGATTGCGCGCCACTTCATTTCTCCACGGCAAGCACGAAATGTATCTCGAAATATCATCCAAACGCTTTTACATTGATCAAAATATCTTACCTCAGATCACACGTGAATGGAGTCGTCTTTTGGCGTGTGATCCTCTGACGGGTGATCTTTTGGTGGGTGGTCCTCTGACGGGTGATCTTATGGCGGGTGATCCTTTGACATGTTATCTTTTAGCGGCTGATCCTGTGACGGGTGATTTTTTGGCGGGTGATGCTCTGACGGGTGATCTATTGGTGAGTGGTCCTCCGACGGGCGATCTTTTGGCGGGTGATCCTCTGACGGTTGATCTTTTGGCGGGTGATCCTCTGACGTTCTATCTTTTAGCGGGTGATCCTCTGACGGATGATCGTTTGGCGGGTGATCCTCTGATGGGCGATCTTTTGGTGAATAATCCTCTCACGGGTGATTTTTTCGCAGGTGATCCTCTGACGGGTGATCTTTTGGCGGGTGTTCCTCTGACGGGTTATCTTTTAGCGGGTGATCCTCTGACGGGTGATCTTTTGGTGGGTGGTCCTCTGACGGGTGATTTTTCGGCAGGTGATCCTCTTACGGGTGATCTTTTGGCGGCTGATCCCCTGACGGGTGATTTTTTGGCGGGTGATCCTCTGACGGGTGATCTTTTGGTGGTTGGTCCTCTGACGGGTGATGTTTTGGTGGGTGATCCTCTGACGGGTGATCTTTTAGTGGGTGATCGTCTGCCGGGTGATCTTTTAGTGGGTGGTCCTCTGACGGGTTATCTTTTAGTGGGTGATCCTCTGCCGGGTGATCTTTTAGTGGGTGGTCCTCTGACGGGTGATCTTTTGGGGGGTGATCCTCTGACGGTTGATCTTTTGGCGGGCGATCCTCTGACGGCTGATGTTCTAAGGGTGATCCTCTGACGGGTGATCCTCTAAGAGGTGATCCTCTGACGGGTTATCTTTTAGCGGCTGATCCTCTGACGGGTGATCTTTTGGCGGGTGATCCTCTGACGGGTGATCTTCTAAGTGGTGATCCTCTCACGGGTGATCTTTTGTCGGGTGATACTCTGACGGGTGATCCCCTGACCCACCAAAGGCCGCGGGTCTTACGTTCATTAGCCTACGTGTAGGTACTCCAAGTAATCTTTTGACCCACTGTATTCAAACTTAACACAATATATGGCGAGGCTTGAGTAATTACTGAGTCGTTAATTTAAGTGTAATGTAGTCGTACAGTCGTGTATAGTATCTAGATCCATCTAATTTCATAGATTGCGCACCACTTTATTTCTCCCCGGCTGCAAGAACTAAATATATGTCGCCCTATTATCCAAACGCTTTTGCATTGATGAAAATATCTTACCTCACATCACACGTGAAAGGAGTGATCGTTTGGCGGGTGATCCTCTGATTGGTGATCTTTTGGTGGGTGGTCCTCTGACGGGTTATCTTTTGGCGGGTGACCTTCTGACGGGTGATCTTTTACCGGGTGCTCCTCTGACTGGTGATCTTCTAAGGGGTGATATTTTGGTGGGTGGTCGTCCTCTGACGGGTGATCTTTTGGCGGGTGATCCTCTGACTGGTGATCTTTTTACGGGTTTTTCTCTGACGGGTGATGTTTTGGTGGGTTATCCTCTGACGGGTAATCTTTAGGTGGGTGATCCTTTGACGGGTTATCTTTTAGCGGGTGATCCTCTGACGGGTGATCTTTTCGTGTGAACCTCTGATGGGTAATCTTTTGGTGGGTGCTCCTCTGACGGTTTATCTTTTGGCGGGTGATCCTCTGACGGGTGATCTTCTAAGTGGTGATCCTCTCATGGGTGATCTTTTGTCGGGTGATACTCTGACAGGTGATCCTCTGACCCACCAAAGGCCGCGGGTCTTATGTTCATTAGCCTACGTGTAGGTACTCCAAGTAATCTTTTGACCCACTGTATTCAAACTTAACACAATACATGGCAAGGCTTGAGTAATTACTTAGTCGTTAATTTAAGTGTAATGTAGTCGTACAGTCGTGTATAGTATTTACATCTATCTAATTTCATAGATTGCGCGCCACTTCATTTCTCCACGGCAAGCACGAAATGTATCTCGAAATATCATCCAAACGCTTTTACATTGATCAAAATATCTTACCTCAGATCACACGTGAATGGAGTCGTCTTTTGGCGTGTGATCCTCTGACGGGTGATCTTTTGGTGGGTGGTCCTCTGACGGGTGATCTTATGGCGGGTGATCCTTTGACATGTTATCTTTTAGCGGCTGATCCTGTGACGGGTGATTTTTTGGCGGGTGATGCTCTGACGGGTGATCTATTGGTGAGTGGTCCTCCGACGGGCGATCTTTTGGCGGGTGATCCTCTGACGGTTGATCTTTTGGCGGGTGATCCTCTGACGTTCTATCTTTTAGCGGGTGATCCTCTGACGGATGATCTTTTGGCGGGTGATCCTCTGATGGGCGATCTTTTGGTGAATAATCCTCTCACGGGTGATTTTTTCGCAGGTGATCCTCTGACGGGTGATCTTTTGGCGGGTGTTCCTCTGACGGGTTATCTTTTAGCGGGTGATCCTCTGACGGGTGATCTTTTGGTGGGTGGTCCTCTGACGGGTGATTTTTCGGCAGGTGATCCTCTTACGGGTGATCTTTTGGCGGCTGATCCCCTGACGGGTGATTTTTTGGCGGGTGATCCTCTGACGGGTGATCTTTTGGTGGTTGGTCCTCTGACGGGTGATGTTTTGGTAGGTGATCCTCTGACGGGTGATCTTTTAGTGGGTGATCGTCTGCCGGGTGATCTTTTAGTGGGTGGTCCTCTGACGGGTTATCTTTTAGTGGGTGATCCTCTGCCGGGTGATCTTTTAGTGGGTGGTCCTCTGACGGGTGATCTTTTGGGGGGTGATCCTCTGACGGTTGATCTTTTGGCGGGCGATCCTCTGACGGCTGATGTTCTAAGGGTGATCCTCTGACGGGTGATCCTCTAAGAGGTGATCCTCTGACGGGTTATCTTTTAGCGGCTGATCCTCTGACGGGTGATCTTTTGGCGGGTGATCCTCTGACGGGTGATCTTCTAAGTGGTGATCCTCTCACGGGTGATCTTTTGTCGGGTGATACTCTGACGGGTGATCCCCTGACCCACCAAAGGCCGCGGGTCTTACGTTCATTAGCCTACGTGTAGGTACTCCAAGTAATCTTTTGACCCACTGTATTCAAACTTAACACAATATATGGCGAGGCTTGAGTAATTACTGAGTCGTTAATTTAAGTGTAATGTAGTCGTACAGTCGTGTATAGTATCTAGATCTATCTAATTTCATAGATTGCGCGCCACTTCATTTCTCCACGGCAAGGACGAAATGTATCTCGTAATATCATCTAAACGCTTTTACATTGATCAAAATATCTTACCTCAGATCACACGTGAAAGGAGTGGTCTTTTGGCGTGTGATCCTCTGACGGCTGATCTTTTGGCGGGTGATCCTCTGACCGGTTATCTTTTAGCGGGTGATCTTCTGACGGGTGAACTTCTAAGAGGTGATCCTGGACGGGTGATTTTTTGGCGGGTTATCCTTTCACGGGTGATTTTTTGGCAGGTGATCCTCTGACGGGTGATCTTTTGGCGGGTGTTTCTCTGACGGGTTATCTTTTAGCGGGTGATCCTCTGACGGGTGATGTTTTGGCGGGTGAATATTTTTTAATATTAGTTTATTGCTTTGTGTTAGTATTATAATGATTTTTAGCTGACGAATTTTTACCGTGTTTAAATAAAGATTATCTATCTATCTATCTATCTATCCTCTAACGGGTGATCTTTTGGCGGGTGATCCTCTGACGGGTGATCTTTTGGTGGGTAATCCTCTGACGGGTGATCTTCTAAGGGGTGATCCCCTGACGGGTGATCTTCTAAGAGGTGATCCCTTGACGGGTGATCTTTTGGCGGGTGATCCTCTGACGGGTTATCTTTTAGCGGGTGATCCTCTGACGGGTGATCTTTTGGCGGGTGATCCTTTGATGGGTTATCTTTTAGAGGGTGATCGTCAGACGGGTGATTTTTTGGCGGGTGATCCTCTGACGGGGGATCTTTTGGTGGGTTGTCCTCTGACGGGTGATCTTTTGGCGGGTGATCCTCTGACGGTTGATCTCTTGGCGGGTAATCCTCTGACGGGTGACCTTTTGGTGGGTGATCTTCTCACGGGTTCGGGTGATCTTCTAAGTGGTGATCCTCTGACGGGTGATCCTCTGGCGGGTGATCCTTTGACGGGTGATGTTTTGGCGGGTGATACTCTGACGGGTGCTCCTCTGACCCGCCAAAGGCCGCGGCTCTGACGCTCATTAACCTACGTGTAGGTACTCCATGTAATCTTTTGCCCCACTGTATTCAAACTTAACACAATACATGGCAAGGCTTGAGTAATTACTGAGTCGTTAATTTATGTGTCATTTAGTCGTACAGTCGTGTATAGTATCTAGATCTATCTAATTTCATAGATTGCGCGCCACTTTATTTCTCCCCGGCTGCAAGAACTAAATGTATGTCGCCCTATTTTCCAAACGCTTTTGCATTGATGAAAAAATCTTACCTCAGTTCACACGTGAAAGGAGTGATCTTTTGGCGGGTGATCCTCTGATTGGTGATCTTTTGGTGGGTGGTCCTCTGACAGGTGATCGTTTGGCGGGTGACCCTCTGACGGGTGATCTTTTGGCGGGTGATCCTCTGGCTAGTGATCTTCTAAGGGATGACATTTTGGTGGGTGGTCGTCCTCTGACGGGTGATCTTTTGGCGGGTGATCCTCTGACGGGTGATCTTTTCGCGTAATCCTCTGATGGGTAATTATTTGGTGGGTGCTCCTCTGACGGTTTATCTTTTGGCGGCTGATCCTCTAACGGGTCATCTTTTAGCGGGTGTACTTCTAAGGGGTGATCCTCTGATGGATGATCTTTTGGCAGGTAATAATCTCACAGGTGATCTTTCGGCGGGTGATCCTCTGACCCGCCAAAGGCCACGTGTCTGACGTTCATTAGCCTACGTGTAGGTACTCCATGTAAGCTTTTCATCCACTGTATTCAAACTTAACACAATACATGGCAAGGCTTAGGTAATTAATGAGACGTTAATTTAAGTGTAATTTAGTCGTACAGTCGTGTACAGCATCTAGATCTATCTAATTTCATAGATTGCGCGCCACTTTATTTCTCCACATCTGCAAGCACGAAATGTATCTCGAACTATCATCCAAACACTTTTGCATTGATCAAAATATCTTACCTCAGGTGACACGTGAAAAGAGTGATCTTCTGGCGTGTGATCCTCTGACGGGTGATCTTTTGGTGGGTGCTCCTCTTACGGATGATCTTTTGGCGGGTGATCCTCTGACGGGTGATCTTTTTGCGGGTGATCCTTTGACGAGTTATCTTTTACTGGTGATCATCTGACGGGTGATTTTTTGGCGGGTGATCCTCTGACAGGTGATCTTTTGGTGGGTGGTCCTCTGACGGTTGATCTTTTGGCGGGTGGTCCTCTGACGGGTGATCTTTTAGCGGGTGCTCCTCTAGGCTTGAGTAATTACTGAGTCGTTACTTTAAGTGTAATTTAGTCGTACAGTCGTGTATAGTATCTAGATCTATCTAATTTCATAGATTGCGCGCCACTTTATTTCTCCCCGGCTGCAAGAACTAAATGTCTGTCGCCCTATTATCCAAACGCTTTTGCATTGATGAAAATATCTTACCTCAGATCACACGTGAAAGGAGTGATCTTTTGGCGGGTGATCCTCTGATTTGTGATCTTTTGGTGGGTTGTCATCTGACGGGTGATCTTTTGCGGGTTTTTCTCTGACGGGTGATGTTTTGGTGGGTTATCCTCTTACTGGTAATCTTTAGGTGGGTTGTCCTCTGACGGGTGATCTTCTGGCGGGTGATCCTTTGACAGGTGCTCTTTTAGCGGGTGATCGTTTGACGGGTTATCTTTTAGCGGGTGATCCTCTGACGGGTGATCTTTTCTCGTGATCCTCTGATGGGTAATCTTTTGGTGGGTGCTCCTCTGACGGTTTATCTTTTGGCGGGTGATCCTCTGACTGGTGATCTTTTGGCAGGTAATAATCTGATGGGTGATCTTTCGGTGGGTGATCCTCTGACCCGCCAAAGGCCGCGAGTCCGACGTTCATTAGCCTACATGTAGGCACTCCATGTAAGCTTCTCATCCACTGTATTCAAACTTCACACAATACATGGCAAGGCTTGACTAATTACTGACTCGTTAATTTAAGTGTAATTTAGTCGTACAGTCGTGTATAGTATCTAGGTCTATCTAATTTCAATGATTGCGCGCCACTTTATTTCTTCCCGGCTGCAAGCTCAAAATGTATGTCGCCCTATCATCCGAAGGCTTTTGCATTGATCAAAATATCTTACCTCAGATCACACGTGAAAGGAGTGATCTTTTGGCGTGTAATCCTCTGACGGGTGATCTTTTGGTGGGTGGTCCTCTGACGGGTGATCTTTTGGTGGGTGATACTCTGACGGGTGATGTTTTTGCGGGTGATCCTTTGACGGGTTATCTTTTACGGGGTGATCCTATGACGGGTGATTCTCTGACAGTTGATCTTTTGGCGGGTGATCCTCTGACGGGTGATCTTCTAAGTGGTGATCCACTGACGGGTGATCCTCTTGCGGGTGATTCTCTGACGGGTGATCTTTTGGCGGGTGATCCTCTGACGGGTGACCTTCTAAGGGGTGATCCTCTGACGGGTGATCTTTTGGCGGGCGATCCTCTGACGGGTGACCCTCTAAGGGGTGATCCTCTGACGGGTGATCTTCTGAGAGGTCATCCTCTGACGGGTGATCTTTTCGCTGTCCCGAGAAAGGCCGCTGGTCTGACGTTCATTAGCCTACGTGAAGGTACTCCATGTAAGCTTTTGACCCACTGTATTCAAACATAACACAATACATGACAAGGCTTGAGTAATTACTGAGTCGTTAATTTAAGTGTAATTTAGTGGTACAGTCCTGTATAGTATCTAGATCTTTCTAATTTCATAGATTACGCGCCACTTTATATCTCCCCAATCCTCTGACGGGTGATCTTTTGGCGGGTGATCCTATCACGGGTTATCTTTTCGCGAGTGATCCTTTGACGGGTGATCTTTTGCCGGGTGATTTTGTGACGGGTGATCTTCTACGTGGTGATCCTCTGACGGGTGATCTTTCGGCGGTTGATCCTCTGACCCGCCAAAGGCCGATGGTCTGACGTTCATTAGCCTACGTGAAGGTACTCCATGTAAGCTTTTCATCAACTGTATTCAAACTTAACACAATACTTGGCAAGGCTTAAGTAATTACTGAGCCGTTAATTTAAGTGTGATTTTGTCGTAGAGTCGTGAATAGTATCTAGATCTATCTAATTTCATTTATTGCGCGCCACTTTATTTCTTCCCGGCTGCAAGCTCTAAATATATGTCGCCCTATCATCCAAATGCTTTTGCATTGATCAAATTATGTTACCTCAGATCACACGTGAAATTAGTGATCTTTTGGCGTCTGATCCTCTGACGGGTTATCTCTTGGAGGGTGGTCCTCTGACGGGTGATCTTTTGGCGGGTGATACTCTGACTGGTGTTCTTTTGGCGGGTTATCCTCTGACCCGCTAAAGGCCGCGAGTCTGACGTTCATTAGCCTACGTGTAGGTACTCCATGTAAGCTTTTCATCCACTGTATTCAAACTTAACACAATACATGGCAAGGCTTAGGTAATTAATGAGACGTTAATTTAATTGTAATTTAGTCGTACAGTCGTGTACAGTATCTAGATCTATCTAATTTCATAGATTGCGCGCCACTTTTTTTCTCCACGTCTGCAAGCACGAAATGTATCTCGAACTATCATCCAAACACTTTTGCATTGATCAAAATATCTTACCTCAGGTGATACGTGAAAGGAGTGATCTTTTCGCGTGTGATCCTCTGACGGGTGATCTTTTGGTGGGTGGTCCTCTAACGGATGATCTTTTGGCGGGTGATCCTCTGACGGGTGATCTTTTCGCGGGTGATCCTTGGACGAGTTATCTTTTACTGGTGATCATCTGACGGGTGATTTTTTGGCGGGTGATCCTCTGACGGTTGATCTTTTGGCGGGTGGTCCTCTGACGGGTGATCTTTTCGCGGGTGTACTTCTAAGGGGTGATCCTCTGACGGGTGATCGTTTGGCGGGTGATCCTATGAAGGTTGATCTTTTGGCAGGTAATAATCTGACGGGTGATCTTTCGGCGGGTGATCCCCTGACCCGCCAAAGGCCGCGAGTCTGACGTTCATTAGGGTACGTGTTGGTACTCCATGTAAGCTTTTCATCCACTGTATTCAAACTTAACACAATACATGGCAAGGCTTGAGTAATTACTGAGTCGTTAATTTAAGTGTAATTTAGTCGTACAGTCGTGTATAGTATCTAGATCTATGTAATTTCATAGATTGCGCGCTACTTTATTTCTCCACGTCTGCAAGCACGAAATGAATCTCGAACTATCATCCAAACACTTTTGCATTGATCAAAATATCTTAACTCGTATCACACGTGAAAGGAGTGATCTTTTGGCGTGTGATCCTCTGACGGGTGATCTTTTGATGAGTGGTCCTCTGACGGGCGATCTTTTGGCGGGTGATCCTCTGACGGGTGATCTTCTAAGGGGTGATCCTCTGACGGGTGATCTTCTAAGAGGTGATCCTCTGACGGGTGATCTTTTGGCGGGTGATCCTCTGACGGGTGATCTTTTGGTGGGTGATCCTCTGACGGGTTATCTTTTAGCGGGTGATCCTCTGACGGGTGATCTTTTGGCAGGTGATCCTCCCACGGGTTATCTCTTAGCGGGTGATCCTCTGACGGGTGATCTTTTGGCGGGTGCTCCTCTGACTGGTGATCTTCTAAGGGGTGATATTTTGGTGGGTGGTCGTGCTCTGACGGGTGATCTTTTGTCGGGTGATCCTCTGACTGGTGATCTTTTTACGGGTTTTTCTCTGACGGGTGATGTTTTGGTGGGTTATCCTCTGACGGGTATTCTTTAGGTGGGTGATCCTTTGACGGGTTATCTTTTAGCGGGTGATCCTCTGACGGGTGATCTTTTCGCGTGAACCTCTGATGGGTAATCTTTTGGCGGGTGATCCTCTGACGGGTGATCCTCTGACGGGTGATCTTCTAAGTGGTGATCCTCTCATGGGTGATCTTTTGTCGGGTGATACTCTGACGGGTGATCCTCTGACCCACCAAAGGCCGCGGGTCTTACGTTCATTAGCCTACGTGTAGGTACTCCAAGTAATCTTTTGACCCACTGTATTCAAACTTAACACAATACATGGCAAGGCTTGAGTAATTACTGAGTCGTTAATTTAAGTGTAATGTAGTCGTACAGTCGTGTATAGTATTTAGATCTATCTAATTTCATAGATTGTGCGCCACTTCATTTCTCCACGGCAAGCACGAAATGTATCTCGAAATATCATCCAAACGCTTTTACATTGATCAAAATATCTTACCTCAGATCACACGTGAAAGGAGTGGTCTTTTGGGGTGTGATCCTCTGACGGGTGATCTTTTGGTGGGTGGTCCTCTGACGGGTGATCTTATGGCGGGTGATTCTTTGACATGTTATCTTTTAGCGGCAGATCCTGTGACGGGTGATTTTTTGGCGAGTGATGCTCTGACGGGCGATCTATTGGTGAGTGGTCCTCTGACGGGTGATCTTTTGGCGGGTGATCCTCTGACGGTTGTTCTTTTGGCTGGTGATCCTCTGACGGGTGATCTTCTACGGGGTGATCCTCTGACGGGTGATCTTCTAAGAGGTGGTCCTCTGACGGCTGATCTTTTGGCGGGTGATCCTCTGACGGGTTATCTTTTAGCGAGTGATCCTCTGACGGGTGATCTTTTGGCGGGTGTTCCTCTGACGGGTTATCTTTAAGCGGGTGATCCTCTGACGGGTGATCTTTTGGTGGGTGGTCCTTTGACGGGTTATCTTTTAAAGGGTGATCGTCTGACGGGTCATTTTTTGGCGGGTGTTCCACTGACGGGGGATCTTTTGGTGGGTTGTCCTCTGACGGGTGATCTTTTGGCGGGTGATCCCCTGACGGGTGATTTTTTAGCGGGTGATCTTTTGGTGGGTGATCCTTTGACGGGTTATCTTTTAAAGGGTGATCGTCTGACGGGTCATTTTTTGGCGGGTGATCCACTGACGGGGGATCTTTTGGTGGGTTGTCCTCTGACGGGTGATCTTTTGGCGGGTGATCCGCTGACTTTTGATATTTTAGCGGGTAATCCTCTGACGGGCGATGTTCTAAAAAGTGATCCTCTGACGGGTGATCCTCTAGCGGGTGATTCTTAGGCAGGTGATCCTCTGACGTGTGATCTTTTGGCGGGTGATCCTCTCACGGGTGATCCTTTGACGGGTGATTCTCTGACAGTTGATCTTTTGGCGGATGATCCTATGACGGGTGATCTTCTAAGTGGTGATCCTGTCACGGGTGATCCTCTGGCGGGTGATTCTCTGTCGGGTGATGTTTTGGCGGGTGATCGTCTGACGGGTGACCTTGTAAGGGGTGATCCTCTGACGGGTGATCTTTTGGCGGGCGATCCTCTGACGGGTGACCTTCTAACGGGTGATCCTCTGACGGGTGATCTTCTGAGAGGTCATCCTCTGACGGGTGATCCTCTGATGGGTTATGTTTTAGCGGGCGATCCGCTGTCCCGAGAAAGGCCGCTGGTCTGACGTTCATAAGCCTACGTGAAGGTACTCCTTGTAAGCTTCTGACCCCCTGTATTCAAACGTAACACAATACATGGCAAGGCTTGAGTAATTACTGAGTCGTTAATTTAAGTGTAATTTAGTGGTACAGTCCTGTATAGTATCTAGACCTATCTAATTTCATAGATTGCGCGCAAATTTATATCTCCCCGATCCTCTGACATGTGATCTTTTGGCGGGTGATCCTATCACGAGTTATCTTATCGCCAGTGATCCTTTGACGGGTGATCTTTTGCCCGGTGATCCTCTGACAGTTGATCTTTTGGCGGGTGATCTTGTGACGGGTGATCTTCTACGTGGTGATCCTCTGACGGGTGATCCTCTGGCGGGTGATCTTCTGACGGGTGATCTATTGGTGAGTGGTCCTCTGACGGGTGATCTTTTGGCGGGTGATCCTCTGACGGTTCATCTTTTAGCGGGTGATCCTCTGACAGGTGATCTTTTGGCGGGTGATCCTTTGACGGGTTATCTTTTAACGGGTGATCGTCTGAGGGGTGATTTTTTGGCGGGTGATCCTCTGACGGGGGATCTTTTGGTGGGTTGTCCTTTGACGGGTGATCTTTTGGCGGATGATTCTCTGACGGTTGATCTTTTCGCGGGTAATCCTCTGACGAGTGATCTTCTAAGAGGTGATCCTCTGACGGGTGATCTTTTGGCGGGTGATCCTCTGACGGGTGATTTTTTGGCGGTGATCCTCTCACGGGTGATCTTTTGACGGGTGATCCTCTCACGGGTGATCTTCTGGCGGCTGATTTTTTAAGAGGTGATCCTCTGACGGGTGATATTTTGGCGGGTGATCCTCTGACGGGTGATCTTTTGGTGGGTGGTCCTCTGACGGGTGATTTTTTGGCAGGTGATCCTCTGACGGGCGATCTTTTGTCGGGTGATCCTCTGACGGGTGATCTTCTAAGGGGTGATCCTCTGACGGGTGTCCTTCTAAGAGGTGATAGTCTGGCGGGTGATCTTTTGGCGGGTGATCCTCTGACGGGTGATCTTTTGGCAGGGGATCCTCTGACGGGCGATCTTTTAGCGGGTGATCCTCTGAAGGGTGATCTTTTGGCGGGTGATCCTCTGACGGGTGATCTTTTGGTGGGTGGTCCTCTGATGGGTGATCTTTTGGCGGGTGATCCTCTGATGGGTGATCTTTTGGCGGGTGATCCTCTGACGGGTTATCTTTTAGCGGGTGAACCTCTGACGGGTGATTTTTTGGCCGGTGATCCTCTGACGGGTGATCGTTTGGTTGGTGGTCCTCTGACGGGTGATCTTTTGGCGGGTGATCCTCTGACGGGTGATCTTTTGGCGGGTGATCCTTTGACGGGTTATCTTTTAGCGGGTTATCCTCTGACGGGTGATTTTTTGGCAGGCGACCCTCTGACCGGTGATCTTTTGGTGGGTGTTCCTCTGACGGGTGATCTTTTGACGGGTGATCCTCTGACGGTTGATCTTTTCGCGGGTGGTCCACTGACGGGTGATCTTCTCGCGGGTGATCCTCTGACGGCTGATCTTTTAGCGGGTGATCCTCTGACGGTTGATCTTGTAGCGGGTGATCCTCTACGCTTGAGTAATGACTGAGTCGTTAATTTAAGTGTAATTTAGTCGTACAGTCGTGTATATTATCTAGATCTATCTAATTTCATAGATTGCGCGCCACTTTATTTCTCCCCGGCTGGAAGCTCTAAATGTATGTCGCCCTATCATCCAAACGCTTTTGCGTTGATCAAAATATCTTACCTCAGATCACACGTGAAAGGAGTGATCTTTTGGCGTGTGATCCTCTGACGGGTGATCTTTTCGTGGGTGGTCCTCTGACGGATGATCTTTAGGCGGGTGATCCTCTGACGGGTGATCTTTTAGCGGGTTATCCTTTGACGGGTTATCTTTTACGGGTGATCCTATGACGGGTGATTTTTTTGGCGGTTGATTCTCTGCCGGGTGATCTTTTGGCGGGCGATCCTCTGACGGCTGATCTTCTAAGGGTGATCCTCTGACGGGTGATCTTCTAAGAGGTGATCCTCTGACGGGTTATCTTTTAGCGGCTGATCCTCTGACGGGTTATCTTTTAGCGGGTGATCCTCTGACGGGTGAACTTCTAATAGGTGATCCTGTGACGGGTGATTTTTTGGCGGGTTACCCTTTCACGGGTGATTTTTTGGCAGGTGATCCTCTGACGGGTGATTTTTTGGCAGGTGATCCTCTGACGGATAATCTTTTGGCGGGTGTTCCTCTGACGGGTTATCTTTTAGCGAGTGATCCTCTGACGGGTGATCGTTTGGCGGGTGATCCTCTGACGGGCGATCTTTTGGCGGTTGATCCTCTGACGGGTGATCTTTTGGCGGGTCATCCTCTGACGGGTGATCTTTTGGTGGGTAATCCTCTGACGGGTGATCTTCTAAGGGGTGATCCCCTGACGGGTGATCTTCTAAGAGGTGATCCCTAGACGGGTGATCTTTTGGCGGGTGATCCTCTGACGGGTTATCTTTTAGCGGGTGATCATCTGACGGGTGATCTTTTGGGGGGTGATCCTTTGATGGGTTATCTTTTAGAGGGTGATCGTCAGACGGGTGATTTTTTTGCGGGTGATCCTCTGACGGGGGATCTTTTGGTGGGTTGTCCTCTGACGGGTGATCTTTTGGCGGGTGATCCTCTGACGGTTGATCTTTTGGCGGGTAATCCTCTGACGGGTGATCTTCTAAGAGGTGATCCTCTGACGGGTGATCCTCTGGCGGGTGATTCTTAGGCAGGTGATCCTCTGACGGGTGATCTTTTGGCGGGTGATCTTCTCACGGGTGATCTTTTGACGGGTGATTCTCTGACAGTTGATCTTTTGGCGGGTGATTCTCTGACGGGTGATCTTTCGGCGGGTGATCCTCTGACGGGTAACGTTCTAAGGGGTGATCCTCTGACGGGTGATATTTTGGCGGCGATCCTCTGACGAGTGACCTTCTAAGGGTTGATCGTCTAACGGGTGATTTTTTGGCGGCTGATCCTCTGACGGGTGATCTTTTGGGGGGTGATCCTCTCACGGGTTATCTTTAAGCGGGTGATCTTCTGACGGGTGATCTTTTGACGGATGATTCTCTGACAGTTGATCTTTTGGCGGGTGATCCTCTGACGGGTGATCTTCTAAGTGGTGATCCTTTGACGGGTAATCCTCTGGTGGGTGATCCTCTGACGGGTGATCTTTTGGCGGGTGATCCTCTGACGGGTGAACTTCTAAGGGGTCATCCTCTGCCGGGTGATCTTTTGGCGGGCGATCCTCTCACGGGTGACCTTCTAAGGGGTGATCTTTTTACGGGTGATCCTCTGACGGGTTATGTTTTAGCGGGTGATCCGAGGTCCCGCCAAAGGCCGGTGGTCTGACGTCCATTAGCCTACATGAAGGTACTCCATGTAAGCTTTTGATCCACTGTATTCAAACGTAACACAATACATGGCAAGGCTTGAGTAATTACTGAGTCGTTCATTTAAGTGTAATTTAGTGGTACAGTCCTGTATAGTATCTAGATCTATCTATTTTCATAGATTGCGCGCCACTTTATATCTCCCCGATCCTCTGACGGGTGATCTTTTGGCGGGTGATCCTCTGACGGGTGATCTATTGGTGGGTGGTCCTCTGACTGGTGATCTTTTGGCGGGTGATCCTCTGACGGTTGTTCTTTTGGCGGGTGATCCTCTGACGGGTGATTTTCGGGCGGGTGATCCTCTGACGGGTGATCTATTGGTGGGTGATCCTCTGACGGGTGATCTTTTGGCGGGTGATCCTCTGATGGGTTATCTTTTACGGGGTGATCCTCTGACGGGTGATCTTTTGGTTGGTGGTCCTCTGACGGGTGATTCTTTGGCAGGTGATAATCTGACGGGCGATCTTTTGGCGGGTGATCCTCTAACGGGTGATCTGTTTACGGGTTTTTCTCTGACGGGTGACGTTTTGGTGGGTTATCCTTTGACGGGTAATCTTTAGGTGCGTTGTCCTCTGACGGGTGATATTCTGGCGGGTGATACTCTGACGGGTGATCTTTTGGTGGGTGGTCCTCTGACGGGTGATCTTATGGCGAATGATCCTCTCACCTTTGATCTTTTTGAGGGTGATCTTGTGATGGGTGGTTTTTTGGCGGGTGATCTTCCGACGGGTGATCTATTGGTAAGTGGTCCGCTGACGGGTAATCTTTTGGCGGGTGATCCTCTGACGGTTGATCTTTTGGCGGGTGATCTTCTGACGGGTGATCTTCTAAGAGGTGATCCTCTGACGGCTGATCTTTTGGCGGGTGATCCTCTGACGGGTTATCTTTTAGCGGGTGATCCTCTGACGGGTGATCTTTTGGCGGGTGATCCTCTGACGGGCGATCTTTTGGTGGGTGGTCCTCTGACGGGTGATTTTTCTAATCTATCTAATCTATCTAATCTATCTAATTTCATAGATTGCGCGCCACTTTATTTCTCCCCGGCTGCAAGAACTAAATGTATGTCGCCCTATTATCCAAGCGCTTTTGCATTGATGAAAATATCTTACCTCAGTTCACACCTGAAAGGAGTGATCTTTTGGCGGGTGATCCTCTGATTGGTGATCTTTTGGTGGGTGGTCCTCTGACAGGTGATGGTTTAGCGGGTTATCTTTTACGAGTGATCCTCTGACGGGTGATTTTTTTGGCGGGTGATCCTCTGCCGGGTGATCTTTTGGTGGGTGGTCCTCTGACGGGTGATCTTTTGGCGGGTGATCCTCTGACGGTTGATCTTTTGGCGGGCGATCCTCTGACGGCTGATCTTCTAAGGGTGATCCTCTGACGGGTGATCTTCTAAGAGGTGATCCTCTGACGGGTTATCTTTTAGAGGCTGATCCTCTGACGGGTGATCTTTTGCCGGGTGATCCTCTGACGGGTTATCTTCTAAGTGGTGATCCTCTCACGGGTGATCTTTTGTCGGGTGATACTCTGACCCACCAAAGGCCGCGAGTCTGACGTTCATTAGGCTACGTGTAGGTACTCCATGTAAGCTTTTCATCCACTGTATTCAAACTTAACACAATACATGGCAAGGCTTGAGTAATTAATGAGTCGTTAATTCCTCGCGAAGCGAGGGCTGAAGGCCCGAGCGTAGCGTGGTTAATAAATTTGTCGTCCCTCGGGAGCTGAGCCGCGTGAATTCGAGCGAAAAATATATTTATATATATATATATATATTTATATACTTGATGGTGTCCGGCAGTTGCCTGGCAACAAAAATCGCGACCGCTGACAATGGCGCACTCATGTTTATTCATGGCGGCCGTTCCGACGGCCGTTTACTCTGTGATAAAATGTTTACCCTTGGTGAAACACAACCAATTTCTGATGCAAATGAGAAAGAACAGCAAACACAACAACGCTGGATTCAATAGGTGGCTGGAAATCCTTGTCCGAGAAAATTAACCACCGAAACTCCGCTGAACGGTGATTTGAAATTCAGCGCGATCGAGCAACGAAGAGACAACAAGAGCATAGATTACAAAGACTTCGAACAGCCCAGGCACACCGTTTGACTAGGTTCAAACGCCTTGACCGATTGCCGCCATTAGAATTCTGAACGAAACCGATCAGGAGAGGCGACACCGTCTGGAAGTGTTGGACAAAATGATTCTGTTTGTAGACGCAACGAGAGGCGGCAAGAATTTATACACCATCAGCTAAATACTCGTGACGAATATCTTTCATACCTGAGACGGTAGGAAAAAGCAAACACTGATTACAGGAAAGGCTCAGAGAAGAAGAGCGATTAAGAAATGTAGCTCAAATCACCGGCTTTTGCAAAAAAAAAAAAAAAAAAAGTGGCTAAACTACTGAGAGGATAATCAAACACTGAAAAATAATTCTCTTTATTTTTCTTTATTCTCTGTAATTCGATGTTTATTGATATTTTCACTAAGGTCACTAAGGAACTTTTTAAATGATCAAAACTGCAGATAAATGATCAAAACTACAAATCACAAAGGTGGAAATTATTTCCCAAATATACAACATTTACATGATTGTCTGTGAATGAACAGTGAGTGAAATGTGCTTTGTATACGTATACGGTATCTTGAGTTTACAGCATTCTTCATAAAATAGTTCAATAAGAAATAACATTCGAATGGTTTAGTAAGGAGAATTTCTCTTTACAATTTGGATAAAAACATTTTGTTAGCAAAAAACAATTTTCTGTTAACAATCATGACCATCTAATCTGTAGCAGCTTTATACATGTAGGTAAACACATGACACATCAACATTACTGCTTCACATTTAGTATTGGAACGGTGATCAGTATCTTAAATCTCCTCACAATATCAGTGCATGAGCAAGTACATAGATTATGCAAATTGAGAACCTGATCACCTCCAACATGAGTTGTCTGAAAATTGAATACAAATTCACTGTAGTTATATGGCTATGTGAACTGTATTGACACCAGTAAGGAGAATGTACATCAACAAATTAATTTTGATTTAGAGATTTTTAAAGGGGCTTACTGGTCAAGAAGGCCTTAGTTCTGGTCTTAACCTACGAATTCTCCATCCAGGTCCCTATACATTGCTTATAGTATTTGTGAGAATCTGTTGCTTCATCTTGAATATTCATGTTTTGTAATCAATTTCGTAATTCCCATGACCAGTATTCAAACTGCTGGAGAATCTCATGCCACTTTCACCATTGAGTTGTTATTTTTTGGATAACATCACTTTACAGCAGCAGTAACCTCCTGTGATCTCAACCATTCAAGTGAATAGAGAATTGGGTTACCAATTATTTGATACCCAGTATATAGAACAAAAGCTATAGCAGCATCTAAAGGGAACAGGTTAATTTGGGAGATAGCACTCACAAGCTTCAAAAATGGAATTTAATTGAGACAATCAAAATAAACAGAACACCATTGCATATTGTCCTGAAGCCATGTCCATGACAGTACTTAATACATTCACTTTCAGACCAATTTTCCTTCTGACAAAAATTAATGAAGATAGGTGGCGGTGGGGGTGAGAGGAAGGGCCTGAGGATTGTTTGGTACCCAGTCCCATAGCAGTTACAGCGACCCACAGCTCGAAACCCAAAACTGACCAGCACCAGCTCTCATTATTTTATTTTAGGAAGTACAATTTAAATGGAAGAGACTGGGAACGAAAATGTCTCACTTTAAATTTTGGGGCCATTGCCAGCAAGCAACCCAACCTCTCCATTTAAATCAGAAATTCCATCACTCCCTCCCACATCGCTAAAATTTTGCAGTGCATCCTCCCGAGCTTCGCGAGGTTCTGGGAGACACGTATTTCTAGTTTAAGTGTAATTTAGTCGTGATTTTTTGGCCGGTGATCCTCTGACAGGTGATCGTTTGGTTGGTGGTCCTATGACGGGAGATCTTTTGGCGGGTGATCCTCTGACGGTTGATCTTTTGGCGGGTGATCCTTTTAGCGGGTGATCCTCCGACGGGTGATTTTTTGGCGGGTGATACTCTCACGGGTGATCGTTTGTTGGGTGGTCCTCCGAGAGGTGATCTTTTGGCGGGTGATCCTCTGAATGGTGATCTTTTGGTGGGTGGTCCTCTGGCAGGTGATCTTTTGGCGGGTGACCCTCTGACGGGTGATCTTTTGGCGGATGATCCTCTGACTGGTGATCTTCTAAGGGGTGATATTTTGGTGGGTGGTCGTCCTCTGACGGGTGATCTTTTGGCGGGTGATACTCTGACGGGTGATCTTTTGACGGGTTTTTCTCTGACGGGTGATGTTTTGTTGGGCTAACCTGTGACGGGTAATCTTTAGGTGGGTGGTCCTCTGACGGGTGATCTTCAGGCGGGTGATCCTCTGACGGGTGATCTTTTCGCGTCATCCTCTGATGGGTAATCTTTTCGTGGGTGCTCCTCTGACGGTTTTTCTTTTGGCGGGTGATCCTCTGACGGGTGACCTTTTAACGGGTGTACCTCTAAGGGGTGATCCTCTGATGGGTGATCGTTTGGCGGGTGATCCTATGAAGGGTAGTCTTTTGGCAGGTAATAATCTGACGGGTGATGTTTTGGCGGGTGATCCACTGACGGGTGACCTTTTGACGGGTTTTTCTCTGACGGGTGATGTTTTGCTGGGCTATCTTATGACGGGTAATCTTTAGGTGGGTGGTCCTCTGACGGGTGATCTTTTAGCGGGTGTACTTCTAAGGGGTGATCCTCTGACGGGTGATCGTTTGGCGGGTGATCCTATGAAGTGTGATCTTTTGGCAGGTAATAATCTGACGGGTGATCTTTCGGCGGGTGATCCTCTGACCCACCAAAGGCCGCGAGTCTGACGTTCATTAGGAAAGGAGTGATCTTTTGACGTGTGATCCTCTGACGGGTGATCTTTTGATGGGTGGTCCTCTGACGGGCGATCTTTTGGCGGGTGATCCTCTGACGGGTGATGTTTTGGTGGGTTATCCTCATACGGGTAATCTTTAGGTGGGTGGTCCTCTGATGGGTGATCTTCTCGCGGGTGATCCTCTGACGGGTGATCTTTTAGCGGGTGATCCTTTGACGGGTTATCTTTTAGCGGGTGATCCTCTGACGGGTAATCTTTTTGCGTGATTCTCTGATGGGTAACCTTTTGGTGGGTGCTCCTCTGACGATTTATCTTTTGGCGGGTGATCCTCTGACGGGTGATCTTTTAGCGGGTGTACTTCTAAGGGGTGGTCCTCTGATGGGTGATGGTTTGGCGGGTGATCCTTTGACGGGTGATCTTTTGGCAGGTAATAATCTGACGGGTGATGTTTCGGCGGGTAATCCTCTGACCCGCCAAAGGCCGCGAGTCTGACGTTCATTAGCCTACGTGTAGGTACTTCATGTAAGCTTTTAATCCACTGTATTCAAACTTAACACAATACATGGCAAGGCTTGAGTAATTACTGAGTCGTTAATTTAAGTGTAATTTAGTCGTACAGTCGTGTATTGTATCTAGATCTATCTAATTTCATTGCTTGCGCGCCACTTTATTTCTCCCCGGCTGCAACCTCTAAATGTATCTCGCCCTATCATCCAAACGCTTTTGCATTGATCAAAATATCTTACCTCAGATCACACGTGAAAGGAGTGATCTTTTGGCGTCTGGTCCTCTGACGGGTGATCTTTTCGTGGGTGGTCCTCTGACGGGTGATCTTTTGGCGGGTGACCCCCCGACGGGTGATCTTTGGCGGGTGCTCCTCTGACTTGTGATCTTCTAAGGTGTGATATTTTGGTGGGTGGTCGTCGTCTGACGGGTGATCTTTTGACGGGTGATCCTCTGACGGGTGTTTTTTTGGCGGGTGGTCTCGACGGGTGATTTTTTAGTAGGTGATCCTCTGAAGAGTGATCTTTTGGCGGGTGATCTTCTCACGGGTTATCTTTTAGCGGGTGATCCTCTGACGGGTGATCTTTTAGCCGGTTATCCTCTGACAGTTGATCTTTTGGCGGTGTTCCTATGACGGGTGAACTTCTAAGTGGTGATCTTCTTAGTGGTGATCCCCTGACGGGTGATCCTCTGGCGGGTGATCCTCTGACGAGTGATCTTTCGGCGGGTGATCCTCTGACCCGCCCAAGGCCGCTGGTCTGACGTTCATGAGCCTACGTGAAGGTACTCCATGTAAGCTTTTGACCCACTGTATTCAAACGTAACACAATACATGGAAGGCTTGAGTAATTACTGAGTCGTTAATTTAAGTGCAATTAAGTCGTACAGTCGTGTATAGTATCTAGATCTATCTAATTTTATAGATTGCGCACCACTTTATTTCTCCCCGGCTGCAAGAACTAAATATATGTCGCCCTATTATCCAAACGCTTTTGCGTTGATGAAAATATCTTACCTCACATCACACGTGAAAGGAGTGATCTTTTGGCGGGTGATCCTCTGATTGGTGATCTTTTGGTGGGTGGTCCTCTGACGGGTTATCTTTTGGCGGGTGACCCTCTGACGTGTGATCTTTTGGCGGGTGCACCTCTGACTGGTGATTTTCTAAGGGGTGATATTTTGGTGGCTGGTCGTCCTCTGACGGGTGATCTTATGGCGGGTGATCCTCTGACTGGTGATCTTTTTACGGGTTTTTCTCTGACGGGTGATGTTTTGGTGGGTTATCCTCTGACGGGTAATCTTTAGGTGAGTGATCCTTTGACGGGTTATCTTTTAGCGGTTGATCCTCTGACGGGTGATCTTTTGTCGTGATCCTCTGATGGGTAATCTTTTGGTGGGTGGTACTCTGACGGTTTATCTTTTGGCGGGTGATCCTCTGACGGGTGACCTTCTAACGGGTGATCCTCTGACGGGTGATCCTCTGAGAGGTCATCCTCTGACGGGTGATCCTCTGACGGGTTATGTTTTAGCGGGTGATCCGCTGTCCCGAGAAAGGCCGCTCGTCTGACGTTCATTAACCTACGTGAAGGTACTCCTTGTAAGCTTCTGATCCCCTGTATTCAAACGTAACACAATACATGGCAAGGCTTGAGTAATTACTGAGTCGTTAATTTAAGTGTAATTTAGTGGTACAGTCCTGTATAGTATCTAGATCTATCTAATTTCATAGATTGCGCGCCAATTTATATCTCCCCGATCCTATGACGGGTGATCTTTTGGCGGTGATCCTATCACGGGTTATCTTTTCGCCAGTGATCTTTTGACGGGTGATCTTTTGCCCGGTGATCCTCTGACAGTTGATCTTTTGGCGGGTGATCTTGTGACGGGTGATCTTCTACGTGGTGATCCTCTGGCGGGTGATCTTCTGACGGGTGATCTATTGGTGAGTGGTCCTCTGACGGGTGATCTTTTGGCGGGTGATCCTCTGACGGTTGATCTTTTGGCGGGTGATCCTCTGACGGGTGATCTTCTAAGGGGTGATCCTCTGACGGGTGATCTTCTAAGAGGTGATCCTCTGACGGCTGATCTTTTGGCGGGTGATCCTCTGACGGGTGATCTTTTAGCGGGTGATCCTCTGACGGGTGATCTTTTGGCGGGTGATACTCTGACGGGTGATCTTTTGGTGGGTAATCCTCTGTCGTGTGATCTTCTAAGGAGTGATCCTCTGACAGGTGATCTTCTAAGAGGTGATCCCTTGACGGGTGATCTTTTGACGGGTGATCTTCTGACGGGTGATCTTTTGGCGGGTGATCCTTTGACGGGTTATCTTTTAGCGGGTGATCGTCTGACGGGTGATTTTTTGGCGGGTGATCTTCTGACGGGGGATCTTTTGGTGGGTTGTCCTCTGACAGGTGATCTTTTGGCGGATGATCCTCTGACGGTTGATCTTTTCGCGGGTAATTCTCTGACGAGTGATCTTCTAAGAGGTGATCCTCTGACGGGTAATCTTTTGGCCGGTGCTCCTCTGACGGGTTATCTTGTAGCGGGTGATCCTCTGACGGGTGATCTTTTGGCGGGTGATCCTCTGACGGGCGATCTTTTGGTGGGTAGTCCTCTGACGGGTGATTTTTAGGTAGGTGATCCTCTGACGGGTTATCTTTTGGCGGGTGATCCTCTGACGGGTGATTTTTTGGCGGTGATCCTCTCACGGGTGATCTTTTGACGGGTGATTCTCTGACAGTTGATCTTTTGGCGGGTGATCCTCCGACGGGTGATCTTCTAAGTGGTGATCCTCTGACGGGTGATCCTCTGGCGGGTGATTCTCTGACGGGTGATCTTTTGGCGGGTGATCCTCTGACGGGTGATCTTTTGGCGGGCGATCCTCTGACGGGTGACCTTCTAAGGGGTGATCCTCTGACGGGTGATCTTCTGAGAGGTCATCCTCTGACGGGTGATCTTTTCGCTGTCCCGAGAAAGGCCACTGGTCTGACGTTCATTAGCCTACGTGAAGGTACTCCATGTAAGCTTTTGACCCACTGTATTCAAACGTAACACAATACATGGCAAGGCTTGAGTAATTACTGAGTCGTTAATTTAAGTGTAACTTAGTGGTACAGTCCTGTATAGTATCTAGATCTATCTAATTTCATAGATTACGCGCCAGTTTATATCTCCCCGATCCTCTGACGGGTGATCTTTTGGCGGGTGATCCTATCACGGGTTATCTTTTCGCGAGTGATCCTTTGACGGGTGATCTTTTGCCGGGTGATCTTGTGACGGGTGATCTTCTACGTGGTGATCCTCTGACGGGTGATCCTCTGGCGGATGATCCTCTGACGGGTGATACTCTGTCGGGTGATCTTTCGGCGGTTGATCCTCTGACCCACCAAAGGCCGATGGTCTGACGTTCATTAGCCTACGTGAAGGTACTCCATGAAAGCTTTTCATCCACTGTATTCAAACTTAACACAATACTTGGCAAGGCTTAAGTAATTACTGAGCCGTTAATTTAAGTGTGATTTTGTCGTACAGTCGTGTATAGTATCTAGATCTATCTAATTTCATATATTGCGCGCCACTTTATTTCTTCCCGGCTGCAAACTCTAAATATATGTCGCCCTATCATCCAAATGCTTTTGCATTGATCAAATTATCTTACCTCAGATCACACGTGAAATTAGTGATCTTTTGGCGTCTGATCCTCTGACGGGTTATCTCTTAGAGGGTGGTCCTCTGACGGGTGATCTTTTGGCGGGTGATAATCTGACGGGTGTTCTTTTGGCGGGTGATCCTTTGACGGGTTATCTTTAACGTGTGATCCTCTGACGGGTGATTTTTTCGCGGGTGGTGCTCTGACGGGTGATTTTTTGGCAGGTGATCCTATGACGGGTGATCTTTTGACGGGTGATCTTCTCACGGGTTATCTTTTAGCGGGTGGTCCTCTGACGGGTGCTCTTTTGCCGGGTGATCCTCTGACAGTTGATCTTTTGGCGGTGATCCTCTGACCGGTGATGTTTTGGCGGGTGATACTCTGACGGCTGATCTTTTGATGAGTGGTCCTCTGACGGGCGATCTTTTGGCGGGTTATCCTCTGACGGGTGATCTTCTAAGGGGTGATCCTCTGACGGGTGCTCTTCTAAGAGGTGATCCTCTGACGGGTGATATTTTAGCAGGTGTACTTCTAAGGGGTGATCGTTTGGCGGGTGATCCTATGAATGGTGATCTTTTGGCAGGTAATAATCTGACGGGTGATCTTTTGGCGGGTGATCCACTGACGGGTGACCTTTTGACGGGTTTTTCTTTGACGGGTGATGTTTTGCTGGGCTATCTTGTGACGGGTAATCTTTAGGTGGGTGATCCTATGAAGGGTGATCTTTTGGCAGGTAATAATCTGACGGGTGATCTTTCGGCGGGTGATCCTCTGACCCACCAAAGGCCGCGAGTCTGACGTTCATTAGGCTACGTGTAGGTACTCCATGTAAGCTTTTCATCCACTGTATTCAAACTTAACACAATACATGGCAAGGCTTGAGTAATTACTGAGTCGTTAATTTAAGTGTAATTTAGTCGTACAGTCGTGTATAGTATCTAGATCTATGTAATTTCATAGATTGCGCGCCACTTTATTTCTCCACGTCTGCAAGCACGAAATGAATCTCGAACTATCATCCAAACACTTTTGCATTGATCAAAATATCTTACCTCGTATCACACGTGAAAGGAGTGATCTTTTGGCGTGTGATCCTCTGACGGGTGATCTTTTGATGGGTGGTCCTATGACGGGCGATCTTTTGGCGGGTGATCCTCTGACGGGTGATCTTCTAAGTGGTGAACCTCTGACGGGTGATCTTCTAAGAGGTGATCCTGTGCCGGGTGATCTTTTGGCGGGTGATCCTCTGATGGGCGATCTTTTGGTGGGTGGTCCTCTAACTGGTGATTTTTTGGCAGGTGATCCTCTGACGAGTTATCTTTTAGTGGGTGATCCTCTGACGGGTGATCTTTTGGCAGGTGATCCTCTCACGGGTTATCTTTTAGCGGGTAATCCTCTGACGGGTGATCTTTTGGTGGGTGGTCCTCTGATGGGTGATCTTTTGGCGTGTGATCCTCTGACGGGCGATCTTTTGATGGGTGGTCCTCTTACGGGCGATCTTTTGGCGGGTGATCCTCTGACGGGTGAACTTCTAAGGGGTGATCCTCTAACGGGTGATATTCTAAGACGTGATCCTCTGACAGGTGATGTTTTGGCGGGTGATCCTCTGATGGGTGATCTTTCGGCGGGTGATCCTCTGACCCGCCAAAGGCCGCCAGTCTGACGTTCATTAGCCTACGTGTAGGTACTCCATGTAAGCTTTTCATCCACTGTATTCAAACTTAACACAATACATGGCAAGGCTTGAGTAACTACTGAGTCGTTAATTTAAATGTAATTTAGTCGTACAGTCGTGTATAGCGTATAGATCTATCTAATTTCATAGATTGCGCGCCTCTTTATTTCTCCACGTCTGCAAGCACGAAATGTATCTCGAACTATCATCTAAACACTTTTGCATAGATCAAAATCTCTTACCTCGTATCACACTTGAAAGGAGTGATCTTTTGGCGTGTGATCCTCTGACGGGTGATCTTTTGGCGGGTGATCCTCTGACGCGTGATCTTTTGGCGGGTGATCCTCTGACGGGTTATCTTTTAGCGGGTGATCCTCTGACGGTTTATCTTTTGGCGGGTGATCCTCTGACGGGTGATCTTTTGGCGGGTGATCCTCTGACGGGTGATCTTTTAGCGGGTGTACTTCTAAGGGGCGGTCCTCTGACGGGTGATCGTTTGGCGGGTGATCCTTTGACGGGTGATCTTTTGGCAGGTAATAATCTCACGGGTGATGTTTTCCGATGATGTGATCCGCTGTCCCGCCAAAGGCCGCTGGTCTGACGTTCATTAGCCTACGTGAAGGTACTCCATGTAAGCTTTTGACCCACTGTATTCAAACGTAACACAATACATGACGAGGCTTGAGTAACTACTGAGTCGTTAATTTAAGTGTAATTTAGTCGTACAGTCGTGTATAGTATCTAGATCTATCTAATTTCATAGATTGCGCGCCACTTCATTTCTCTACGGCTGTAAGCACGAAATGTATCTCGAAATATCATCCATACGCTTTTACATTGATGAAAATATCTTACCTTAGATCACACGTGAAAGGAGTGGTCTTTTGGCGTGTGATCCTATGACGGGTGATTTTTTGGCGGGTGATCCTCCGACGGGTGATCTATTGGTAAGTGGTCCTCTGACGGGTGATATTTTGGCGGGTGATCCTCTGACGGTTGATCTTTTGGCGAGTGATCCTCTGACGGGTTATCTTCTAAGGGGTGATACTCTGACGGGTGATCTTCTAAGAGGTGATCCTCTGACGGCTGATCTTTTCGCAGGTGATCCTGTGACGGGTTATCTTTTAGCGGGTGATCATCTGACGGGTGATCTTTTGGCGGGTGATCCTCTGACGGGCGATCTTTTGGCGGCTGATCGTCTAACGGGTGATTTTTTGGCGGGTGATCCTCTCACGGGTGATCTTTTGGCGGGTGGTCCTCTGACGGGTGATCTTTTGGTGGGTAATCCTCTGACGGGTGATCTTCTAAGAGGTGATCCCTTCACGGGTGCTCTTTTCGCGGGTGATCCTCTGACGGGTGATCTTTTAGCGGGTAATCCTCTGACGGGTTATCTTTTAGCGAGTGATAGACTGACGGGTGATTTTTTGGCGGGTGATCCTCTGACGGGGGATCTTTTGGTGGGTTGTCCTCTGACGGGTGATCTTTTGGCGGTCTATCCTCTGACGGTTGATCTTTTGGCGGGTAATCCTCGGACGGTTGATCTTCTAAGAGGTGATCCTCTGACGGGTGATCTTTTGGCGGGTGATCCTCTGATGGGTTATCCTTTAGCGGGTGATCCTGTGACGATTGATCTTTTGGTGGGTGATCCTCTGACGGGCGATCTTTAGGTGGGTAGTCCACTGACGGGTGATTTTTAGGCAGGTGATCCTCTGACGGGTGATCTTTTGGCGGGTGATACTCTGACGGGTGATGTTTTGGCGGGTGATCCTTTGACGGCTTATCTTTTAGCGGGTGATCCTCTGACGGGTGATTTTTTGGCGGGTGATCCTCTGACGGGTGATCTATTGGTGGGTGGTCCTCTGACGGGTGATCTTTTGTCGGGTGATCCTGTGACGGTTGTTCTTTTGGCGGGTGACCCTCTCTACGGGTGATCTTCTAAGGGGCGATCCTCTGACGAGTGATCTTCTAAGAGGTGATCCTCTGACGGCCGATCTTTTGGCGGGTGATCCTGTGACGGGTTATCTTTTAGCGGGTGATCCTCTGACGGGTGATCTTTTGGCGGGTGATCCTCGGACGGTCCATCTTTTGGTGGGTGGTCCTCTGACGGGTGATTTTTTGGCAGGTGATCCTCTGACGGGTGATCTTTTGGCGGGTGATCCTCAGACGGGTTATCTTTTAGCGGGTGATCCTCTGACGGGTGATCTTTTGACGGGTGATCCTTTGACGGGCGATCTTTTGATGGGTTGTCCTCTGACGGGTGATTTTTTGGCAGGTGATCCTCTGACGGGTGATCTTTTGGCGGGTGGTCCTCTGACGGGGGATGTTTTGGTGGGTTATCCCCTGACGGGTAATCTTTAGGTGGGTTTTCCTCTGACGGGTGATCTTCTGGCGGGTTATCTTCTGGCGGGTGATCTTTTAGCGGGTGATCCTTTGACGGGTTATCTTTTAGCGGGTGATTCTCTGACGGGTGATCTTTTCGCGTGATCCTCTGATGGGTAATCTTTTGGTGGGTGCTCCTCTGACGGTTTATCTTTTGGCGGGTGAACATCTGACAGGTGATCTTTTGGCAGGTAATAATCAGACGGGTGATCTTTCGGCGGGTGATCCTCTGACCCGCCAAAGGCCGCGAGTCCGTCGTTCATTAGCCTACGTGTAGGCACTCCATTTAAGCTTTTCATCCACTGTATTCAAACTTAACACAATACATGGTAGGCTTGACTAATTACTGAGTCGTTAATTAAAGTGTAATTTAGTCGTACAGTCGTCTATAGTATCTAGATCTATCTAATTTCAATGATTGCGCGCCACTTTATTTCTTCCCGGCTGCAAGCTCTAAATGTATGTCGCCCTATCATCCGAACGCTTTTGTATTGATCAAAATATCTTACCTCAGATCACACGTGAAAGGAGTAATCTTTTGGCGTGTGATCCTCTGAAGGGTGAACTTTTGGCGGGTGATCCTCTGACGGGTTATCTTTTAGCGGGTGATCCTCTGACGGGTGATCTTTTGACGGGTGATCCTCTGACGGGCGATCGTTTGGTGGGTGGTCCTCTGACGGGTGATTTTTTGGCAGGTGATCTTCTGACGGGTGATCTTTTGGAGGGTGGTCATCTGACGGGTGATGTTTTGGTGGGTTATGCCATCACGGGTAATCTTTAGGTGGGTTGTCCTCTGACGGGTGATCTTCTGGCGAGTGATCCTCTGACGGGTGATCTTTTAGCGGGTGATCCTCTGACGGGTGATCTTTTGGCAGGTCATAATCTGACGGGTGATCTTTCGACGGGTGATCCTCTGACCCGCCAAAGGCCGCGAGTCCGACGTTCATTAGCCTACGTGTAGGAACTCCATTTAAGCTTATCATTAACTGTATTCAAACTTAACACAATACATGGCAAGGCTTGACTAATTACTGAGTCGTTAATTTAAGTGTAACTTAGTCGTACAGTCGTCTATAGTATCTAGATCTATCTAATTTCAATGATTGCGCACCACTTTATTTCTTCCCGGTTGCAAGCTCTAAATATATGTCGCCCTATCATCCGAACGCTTTTGCATTGATCAAAATATCTTACCTGAGATCACACGTGAAAGGAGTGTTCTTTTGACGTGTGATCCTGTGACGGGTGATCTTTTGGTGGGTGGTCCTCTGACGGGTGATCTTTTGGTGGGTGATACTCTGATGGGTGATCGTTTGGCGGGTGATCCTTTGAAGGGTTATGTTTTAACGGGTGATCTTCTGACGGGTGATTTTTGGGCGGGTGATCCTCTGACGGGTGATCTATTAGTGGGTGGTCCTCTGACGGGTGATCCTTTGGCGGGTGATCCTCTGACGGTTGTTTTTTTGGCGGGTGATCCTCTGACGGGTGATCTTCTAAGTGGTGATCCTCTGACGAGTAATCTTCTCACAGGTGATCCTCTGACGGCCGATCTTTTGGCGGGTGATCCTCTGACGGTGATCTTTTGGTTGGTGGTCCTCTGACGGGTGATTCTTTGTCGAGTGATCCTCTGACGGGTGCTCTTTTAGCGGGCGATCCTCTGACGGGTTATCTTATAGCGGGTGATGCTCTGACGGGTGATCTTTTGACGGGTGATCATCTGAAGGGCGATCTTTTGGCGGGTGATCCTATGACGGGTGATCTTCTTACGGGTTTTTCTCTGACGGGTGACGTTTTGGTGGGTTATCCCCTGACGGGTAATCTTTAGGTGCGTTGTCCTCTGACGGGTGATATTCTGGCGGGTGATACTCTGACAGGTGATCTTTTAGCGGGTGATCCTATGACGGTTTATGTCTTTGCGGGTGATCCTCTGACGGGTTATATGTTTGCGGGTGATCCTCTGACGAGTGATCTTTTGGGGGGTGATCCTCTGACGGGCGATCTTTTAGCGGGTGATCCTGTGACGGGTGATCTTTTGGCGGGTGATCCTCTGACGGGTGATCTTTTGGTGGGTGGTCCGCTGATGGGTGATTGTTTGGCGGGTGATCCTCTCACGGGTTATCTTTTAGCGGGTAATCCTCTGACGGGTGATTTTTTGGCGGGTGATCCTCTGACGGGTGATCGTTTGGTGGGTGGTCCTCTGACGGGTGATCTTTTGGCGGGTGATCCTCTGACGGTTGATCTTTAGGCGGGTGATCCTTTGACGGGTTATCTTTTAGCGGGTGATCCACTGACGGGTGATTTTTTGGCGGGTGATACTCTGACGGGTGATCGTTTGTTGGGTGGTCCTCCGACGGGTGATCTTTTGGCGGGTGATCCTCTGAATGGTGATCTTGTAAGGGGTGATATTTTGGTGGGTGGTCGTCCTCTGACTGGTGATCTTTTGGCGGATGATCCTCTGACGGGTGATCTTTTGACGGGTTTTTCTCTGACGGGTGATGTTTTGGTGGGCTAACCTGTGACGGGTAATCTTTAGGTGGGTGGGCCTCTGACGGGTGATCTTCTGGCGGGTGATCCTCTGACGGGTGATCTTTTCGCGTCATCCTCTGATGGGTAATATTTTCATTGGTACTCCTCTGACGGGTGATCTTTTGGCGGGTGATCTTTTGGCGGGTGATCCTCTGACGGGTGATCTTTTGGCGGGTGATCCTCTGACGGGTTATCTTTTAGCGGGTGATCCTTTGACGGGTGATCTTTTGGCGGGTGATCCTCTCACGGGTTATCTTTCAGCGGGTGATCCTCTGATGGGTGATCTTTTGGCGGGTGATCCTCTGATGGGTGATCTTTTGGCGGGTGATCCATTGACGGGTTATCTTTTAGCGTTTGATCCTCTGACGGGTGATTTTGTGGCGGGTGATCCTCTGACGGGTGATATTTTGGTGGGTGGTCGTCCTCTGACGGGTGATCTTTTGGCGAGTGATCCTTTGACGGGTTATCTTTTAGCGGGTGATCCTCTGATGGGTGATCTTTTGGTGGGTGGTCCTCTGACGGGTGATCTTATGGCGGGTGATCCTTTGATCTTTTGGCGGGCAATCCTCTGACGGCCGATCTTCTAAAGGGTGATCCTCTGACGGGTGATCTTTTGGTGGTGGTCCTCTGACGGGTGATCTTTTGGCGGGTGACCCTCTGACGGGTGATCTTTTGGCGGGTGATCCTCTGACGGTTGATTTTTTGGCGGGTGATCCTTTGACGGGTTATCTTTTAGCGGGTGATCCTCTGACGAGTGATTTTTTGGCGGGTGATACTATGACGGGTGATCGTTTGTTGGGTGGTCCTCCGACGGGTGATCTCTTGGCGGGTGTTCCTCTGAATGGTGATCTTTTGGTGGGTGGTCCTCTGACCGGTGATCTTTTGGCGGGTGACCCTCTGACGGGTGATCTTTTGGCGGATGATCCTCTGACTGGTGATCTTCTAAGGGGTGATATTTTGGTGGGTGGTCGTCCTCTGACGGGTGATCTTTTGGCGGGTGATCCTCTGACGGGTGATCCTCTGACGAGTGATCTTTCGGCGGGTGATCCTCTCACCCGCCCAAGGCCGCTGGTCTGACGTTCATTAGCCTACGTGAAGGTACTCCATGTAGGCTTTTGACTCACTGTATTCAAACGTAACACAATACATGGCAAGGCTTGAGTAATTACTGAGTCGTTAATTTAAGTGCAATTTAGTCGTACAGTCGTGTATAGTATGTAGATGTATCTAATTTCATAAATTGCGCACCACTTTATTTCTCCCCGGCTGCAAAAACTAAATATATGTCGCCCTATTATCGAAACGCTTTTGCATTGATGAAAATATCTTACCTCACATCACATGTGAAAGGAGTGATCTTTTGGCGGGTGATCCTCTGATTGGTGATCTTTTGGTGGGTGGTCCTCTGATGGGTGATCTTTTAGCGGGTGTACTTCTAAGGGGTGGTCCTCTGACGGGTGATCTTTTGGCAGGTAATAATCTGAAGGGTGATCTTTCGGCGGGTGATCCTCTGACCCGCCAAAGGCCGCCGGTCTGACGTTCATTGGCCTACGTGTAGGTACTTCATGTAAGCTTTTAATCCACTGTATTCAAACGTAACACAATACATGGCAAGGCTTGAGTAATTACTGAGTCGTTAATTTAAGTGCAATTTAGTCGTACAGTCGTGTATAGTATCTAGATCTATCTAATTTCATAGATTGCCCACCACTTTATTTCTCCACGGCTGCAAGCTCTAAATGTATGTCGCCCCATCATCCAAACGCTTTTGCATTGATCAAAATATCTTACCTCAGATCACACGTGAAAGGAGTGATCTTTTGGCGTGTGATCCTCTGACGGGTGATCTTTTGGTGGGTGGTCCTCTTACGGGTGATCTTTTGGCGGGTGATCCTCTGACGGCTGATCTTCTAAGGGGTGATCCTGTGACGGGTTATCTTTTAGCGGCTGATCCTCTGACGGGTGATCTTTTGACGGGTGATCCTCTGACGGGTGATCTTCTAAGTGGTGATCCTCTCACGGATGATCTTTTGTCGGGTGATACTCTAATGGGTGATCCTCTGACCCACTAAAGGCCGTGGGTCTTACGTTCATTAGCCTACGTGTAGGTACTCCAAGTAATCTTTTGACCCACTGTATTCAAACTTAACACAATACATGGCAAGGCTTGAGTAATTACTGTGTCGTTAATTTACGTGTAATGTAGTCGTACAGTCGTGTATAGTATCTAGATCTATCTAATTTCATAGATTGCGCGCCACTTCATTTCTCCACGGCAAGGACGAAATGTATCTCGTAATATCATCTAAACGCTTTTACATTGATCAAAATATCTTACCTCAGATCATACGTGAAAGGAGTGGTCTTTTGGCGTGTGATCCTCTGACGGCTGATCTTTTGGCGGGTGATCCTCTGACGGGTGAACTTCTAAGAGGTGATCCTGTGACGGGTGATTTTTTGGAGGGGAATCCTCTCACGGGTGATTTTTTGGCAGGTGATCCTCTGACGGCTGATCTTTTGGCGGGTGTTCCTCTGACGGGTTATCTTTTAGCGGGTGATCCTCTGACGGGTGATCTTTTGGCGGGTGATCCTCTGACGGGCGATCTTTTGGCGGGTGGTCCTCTGACGGGTGATTTTTTGGCAGGGGATCCTCTTACGGGCGATTTTTTTGGCTGGTGATCCTCTGACGGGTGAGCTTTTGGCGGGTGAGCTTTTGGCGGGTGGTCCTCTGACGGGTGATCTTTTGGTGGGTAATGCTCTGACGGGTGATCTTCTAAGGAGTGATCCTCTGATGGGTGATCTTCTAAGAGGTGATCCCTTGACGGGTGATCTTTTGGCGGGTGATCCTCTGACGGGTTATCTTTTAGCGGGTGATCCTCTGACGGGTGATCTTTTGGCGGGTGATCCTTTGACGGGTTATCTTTTAGAGGGTGATCGTCAGACGGGTGATTTTTTGGCGGGTGATCCTCTGACTGGGGATCTTTTGGTGGGTTGTCCTCTGACGGGTGATCTTTTGGCGGGTGATCCTCTGACGGTTGATCTTTTGGCGGGTAATCCTGTGACGGGTGATCTTCTAAGAGGTGATCCTCTGACGGGTGATCCTCTGGCGGGTGATTCTTAGGCAGGTGATCCTCTAACGGGTGATCTTTTGGCGGGTGATGCTCTCACGGTTGATCTTTTGACGGGTGATTCTCTGACAGTTGACCATTTGGCGGGTGATCCTCTGACGGGTGATCTTCTAAGTGGTGATCCTCTGACGGGTGATCCTCTGGCGGGTGATTCTCTGACGGGTGATCTTTCGGCGGGTGATCCTCTAACGGGTGACGTTCTAAGGGGTGATCCTCTGACGGGTGATATTTTGGCGGGCGATCCTCTGACGGGTGACCTTCTAAGGGGTGATCTTCTGACGGGCGATCTTCTGAGAGGTCATCCTCTGACGGGTGATCTTTTTGCGGGTGATCCTCTGACGGGTGATCTTTTTGCGGGTGATCCTCTGACGGGTTATGTTTTAGCGGGTGATCCGCTGTCCCGCCAAAGGCCGCTGTTCTGACGTTCATTAGCCTTCGTGAAGGTACTCCATGTAAGCTTTTGACCCACTGTATTCAAACGTAACACAATACATGACAAGGCTTGAGTAACTACTGAGTCGTTAATTTAAGTGTAATTTAGTCGTACAGTCGTGTATAGTATCTAGATCTATCTAATTTCATAGATTGCGCGCCACTTCATTTCTCTACGGCTGCAAGCACGAAATGTATCTCGAAATATCATCCAAACGCTTTTACATTGATGAAAATATCTTACCTCAGATCACACTTGAAGAGAGTGGTCTTTTGGCGTGTGATCCTCTGACGGGTGATCTTTTGGTGGGTGGTCCTCTGACGGGTGATCTTATGGCGTATGATCCTCTCACCTTTGATCTTTTTGAGGGTGATCTTGTGACGGGTGATTTTTTAGCGGGTGATCCTCCGACCGGTGATCTATTGGTAAGTGGTCCTCTGACGGGTGATCTATTGGCGGGTGATCCTCTGACGGGTGATCTTTTGGCGGGTGGTCCTCTGGCGGGTGATCTTTTGGTGGGTAATCCTCTGACGGGTGATCTTCTAAGAGGTGATCCCATCTTTTCGCGGGTGATCCTCTAAAGAGTTATCTTTTAGCGGGTAATCCTCTGACGGGTTATCTTTTAGCGGGTGATCGACTGACGGGTGATTTTTTGGCGGGTGATCCTCTGACGGGGGATCTTTTGGTGGGTTTTCCTCTGAGGAGCGATCTTTTGGCGGGTGATCCTCTGACGGTTGATCTTTTGGCGGGTAATCCTCTGACGGTTGATCGTCTAACAGGTGATCCTCTGACGGGTGATCCTCTGTCGGGTGATTCTTAGGCAGGTGATCCTCTGACGGGTGATCTTTTGGCGGGTGATCCTCTCACGGTTGATCTTTTCACGGGTGATTCTCTGACAGTTGATCGTTTGGCGGGTGATCCTCTGACGGATGATCTTCTAAGTGGTTATCCTCTGACGGGTGATCCTCTGGCGGGTGATTCTCTGACGGGTGATCTTTCGGCGGGTGATCCTCTGACGGGTGACGTTCTGAGGGGTGATCCTCTGACGGGTGATATTTTCGCGGGCGATCTTCTGACGGGTGATCTTCTGAGAGGTCATCCTCTGACGGGTGATCTTTTAGTCGTACAGTCGTGTATAGTATCTAGATCTATCTAATTTCATAGATTGCGCGCCACTTCATTTCTCTACGGCTGCAAGCACGAAATGTATCTCGAAATATCATCCAAACGCTTTTACATTGATCAAAATATCTTACCTCAGATCACACGTGAAAAGAGTGGTCTTTTGGCGTGTGATCCTCTGACAGGTGATCTTTTGGTGGGTGGTCCTCTGACGGGTGATCTTATGGCGGATGATCCTCTCACCTTTGATCTTTCTTAGGGTGATCTTGTGACGGGTGATTTTTTGGCGGGCGATCCTCCGACGGGTGATCTATTGGTAAGTGGTCCTCTGACGGGTGATCTTCTGGCGGGTGATCCTCTGACGGTTGATCTTTTGGCGGGTGATCTTGTGACGGGTGATCTTCTAAAGGGTGATACTCTGACGGGTGATCTTCTAAGAGGTGATCCTCTGACGGCTGATCTTTTGGCGGGTGATCCTCTGACGGGTTATCTTTTAGCGGGTGATCCTCTGACGGGTGATCTTTTGGCGGGTGTTCCTCTAACGGGTTATATTTTAGCAGGTGATCCTCTGACGGGCAATCTTTTAGTGGGTGGTCCTCTGACGGGTAATTTTTTGGCAGGTGATCCTCTTACGGGTGATCTTTTGACGGCTGATCGTCTGACGGGTGATTTTTTGGCGGGTGGTCCTCTGGCGGGTGATCTTTTGGTGGGTAATCCTCTGACGGGTAATCTTCTAAGAGGTGATCCCTTCACGGATGATCTTTTCGCGGGTGATCCTCTGACGGGTTATCTTTTAGCGTGTAATCCTCTGACGAGTTATCTTTTAGCGGGTGATCGACTGACGGGTGATTTTTTGGCGGGTGATCCTCTGACTGGGGATCTTTTGGTGGGTTGACCTGTGACGAGTGATCTTTTGGCGGGTGATCCTCTGACGGTTGATCTTTTGGCGGGTAATCCTCTGACGAATGATCTTCTAAGAGGTGATCCTCTGACTGTTGATCTTTTGGCGGGTGATCCTCTGACGGGTTATCTTTTAGCGGGCGATCCTGTGACGATTGATCTTTTGGCGGGTGATCCTCTGACGGGCGATCTTTTGGTGGGTAGTCCTCTGACGGGTGATTTTTAGGCAGGTGATCCTCTGACGGGTGATCTTTTGACGGGTGATTCTCTGACAGTTGATCTTTTGGCGGGTGATCCTCTGACGGGTGATCTTTTGGCGGGTGATCCTCAGACGGGTGACCTTCTAAAGGGTCATCCTCTGCCGGGTGATATTTTGGCGGGCGATCCTCTGACGAGTCCCCTTTAAGGGGTGATCCTCTGACGGGTGATCTTTTTGCGGGTGATCCTCTGACGGGTTATGTTTGAGCGGGTGATCCGCTGTCCCGCCAAAGGCCGCTAGTCTGACGTCCATTAGCCTACATGAAGGTACTCCATGTAAGCTTTTCACCCACTGTATTCAAACGTAACACAATACATGGCAAGGCTTGAGTAATTACTGAGTCGTTCATTTAAATGTAATTTAGTGGTACAGTCCTGGATAGTATCTTGATCTATCTAATTTCATAGATTGCGCGACACTTTATATCTCCCCGATTCCCTGACGGGTGATCATTTGGCGGGTGGTCCTCTGACCCGCCAAAGGCCGCTGGTCTGACGTTCATTAGGCTACGTGAAGGTACTCCATGTAAGCTTTTCATCCACTGTATTCAAACTTACCACAATACATGGCAAGGCTTGAGTAATTACTGAGCCGTTTATTAAGTGTAATTTAGTCGTACAGTCGTGTATAGTATCTAGATCTGTCTAATTTCATTGATTGCGCGCCACTTTATTTCTTCCCGACTGCAAGCTCTAAATGTATGTCGCCCTATCATCCAAACGCTTTTGCATTGATCAAAATATCTTACCTCAGATCACACGTGAAAGGAGTGATCTTTTGCCGTCTGATCCTCTGACGGCTTATCTCTTGGTGGGTGGTCCTCTGACGGGTGATCTTTTGGCGGGTAATACTCTGACGGGTGTTCTTTTGGCGGGTGATCCTTTGACGGGTTCTCTTTTACGGGTGATCCTCGGACGGGTTATTTTTTGGCAGGTGATCCTCTGACGGGTGACCGTTTGGTGGGTGATCCTCTCACGGGTTCGGGTGATCTTCTAAGTGGTTATCCTCTGACGGATGATCCTCTGGCGGGTGATCCTTTGACGCGTGATGTTTTGGTGGGTGATACTCTGACGGGTGATCCACTGACCCGCCAAAGGCCGCGGGTCTGACGTTCATTAACCTACGTGTAGGTACTCCATGTAATCTTTTGACCCACTGTATTCAAATTTAACACAATACATGGCAAGGCTTGAGTAATTACTGAGTCGTTAATTTATGTGTAATTTAGTCGTACAGTCGTGCATATTATCTAGATCTATCTAATTTCATAGATTGCGCGTCACTTTATTTCTCCCCGGCTGCAAGAACTAAATGTATGTCGCCCTATTATCCAAACGCTTTTGCATTGATGAAAATATCTTACCTCAGTTCACACCTGAAAGGAGTGATCTTTTGGCGGGTGATCCTCTGATTGGTGATCTTTTGGTGGGTGGTCCTCTGACAGGTGATCGTTTGGCGGGTGACCCTCTGACGGGTGATCTTTTGGCGGGTTATCTTCTGGCTAGTGATTTTCTAAGGGATGATATTTTGGTGGGTGGTCGTGCTCTGACGGGTGATCTTTTGGCGGGTGATCCTCTGACGGGTTATCTTTTTGCGGGTGATCCTCTGACAGGTGATCTTTTGGCGGGTGTTCCTCTCACGGGTTATCTTTTAGCGGGTGATCCTCTGACGGGTGATCTTTTGGCGGGTGATCCTCTGACGGGTGATCTTTTGGTGGGTGGTCCTCTGATGGGTGATCTTTTGGCGGGTGATCCTCTGATGGGTGATCTTTTGGCGGGTGATCCTCTGACGGGATATCTTTTAGCGTTTGATCCTCTGAAGGGTGATTTTTTGGCGGGTGATCCTCTGACGGGTGATCGTTTCGTGGGTGGTTCTCTGACGGTTGATCTTTTGGCGGGTGATCCTTTGACGGGTTATCTTTTAGCGGGTGATCCTCTGACGGGTGATCTTTTGGCGGGTGATCCTCTCACGGGTTATCTTTTAGCGGGTGATCCTCTGACGGGTGATCTTTTGGCGGGTGATCCTCTGACAGGTGATCTTTTGGCGGGTGATCTTCTGGCTAGTGATCTTCTAAGGGATGATATTTTGGTGGGTGGTCGTGCTCTGACGGGTGATCTTTTGGCGGGTGATCCTCTGAATGGTGATCTTTTGGTGGGTGGTCCTCTGACAGGTGATCTTTTGGCGGGTGACCCTCTGGCGGATGATCCTCTGACTATATATTTTCCATTGTTATTACGAGCCTTGCATCACTTTTCACACCATGTAATTTGCATCTGTATCTTGCCTGCTTCTTATTGCTTGCCACTCACTATTTAAGTTCAACCTGAGACTCCTTTCGTCCTCTCACGCTTCCGGACCAGCACTGTTATAGCGCATTCCACGGCTTTCGCAGTTTACGAGCATGTCCCACCCACCCGCCCTTCGTCAGTCTATTTCTATATTTTACGGCGGTTTTTTCTTGTTACTGCTTATGTTTTTCTGTTCTGTAGGCTATAGAGAGACTTACATCGACCGCGCCAGATGTTTCCGCTGCAACAAACTTGGCCACTGGGCAAAGGAATGTAAGTTTGGCTGGCAAACCCCAAGAAACATTCAGCACAGCAGTGCCTACATCCCAGGATACTCATACAGCACGTACAAGTCCGCACACGGACCCCAACTCCAGTCCAATCCAAAGCATTGAGATATTTGACGAAGAAATCGCTCAGGTACGATACCTTAAAGAACTGTTTGAGTTTGAGCTAGGCAACTGTTCACCTGTTAACGTGAAAGGCAATTTACAAAGAAACTTAGACTTTTGGAAGGTCATTGGCACCTCACAATTTATTCTAAATGTTATTGAGAGGGGATACATGCTTCCATTTGAAAGTCTCCCAGATCCAGCTATGTTTAAGAATAACAGTTCATCTATTTCTCATGCTCAATTCGTTGAAGAAGCCATAAAAGAACTCTGTGAGTCCGGTCGGGTGATCGAAACATCCGAGCCTCCTTTGGTAGTTAATCCTTTATCCGTGTCTGTCCAAGCTAACGGCAAAAAGAGACTAATTCTAGACTTGAGACATGTCAACAAGTACTTGGCGAAGAAACGTGTTAAATACGAGGACTGGAAGATTGCCATGTCATATTTCACAGTAGGAGCATTTATGTTTTCGTTTGATTTGAAAAGTGGTTACCACCATATTGAGATTTTCAAGGAGCACCAGGTTTACCTCGGCTTTTCTTGGACAAACGCTATTTCCTGTCAGACAAAGTTTTATATGTTTACGGTTTTGCCTTTTGGGTTGTCATCTGCGCCTCACATTTTTACCAAAACACTTAAGCCTTTAGAGAAACACTGGAGACATCAAGGAATATGTATTGCTATTTTTCTCGATGATGGTTGGGCCATTGAAAACGATCGCCAGGTGTGTGCTACCATAGCTAAAGCAGTAAAATCCGATCTTGCTAAAGCAGGTTTCATATCAAATGACGATAAATCGGTCTGGGATCCTTGTCAGAAGCTGGATTGGTTGGGTATTACATGGGATAGTACGAAAGGGACCGTTGAAATAGTTGATAGAAGGATTGCCAAAATATCACGCACTATTGAGAGTGTTATTGATTCGAATTTTGTGATTTCCGCTAGAAAATTAGCCTCATTTACGGGACAGATAATTTCCACTGCTCCTGTTATAGGAAATATTTCCAGGATCATGACTAGACATTGTGTTATGTCGACTTTATGTGCCCAACATTGGGATGCTGAGTTTGAACTGGATCAATATTGCATTGAGGAAGTACATTTTTGGAGAACTAACCTATCCTCCGTTAAGGTCAGAAATTGTTTTCTTGATAAGAAACCTCAATACTTTGCTTATTCCGATGCCAGCGACACTGGGTGTGGCTCCGTTATCAAGTTCAATGAAGGTTATGTCTGTCACAAACTTTGGGACCCATCAGAAAGCATAAGGAGCTCCACGTGGAGAGAATTAGCCGCCATTGATTTCTCTATTGAGTCTTTCGGCCCTGTTTTGGAGGGTTCGCTACGTAAAATGGTTTACTGACAATCAAGCCGCAGCCAAAATCGTAGAAGTCGGAAGCATGAAACTAGATCTGCACCGCCTGGCTATTAAAATTTTCCAATTCTGTGCCAAACATCGAATCCAGCTGGATGTCCAATGGATTCCACGCACCGACAATGAGAAAGCAGATTATATTAGTCGCCTTATTGACTTTGATGATTGGCAGATAACTCAGGAGTTTTTTCAGATCATAGACAATCAATGGGGACCTCACACGGTTGACTGTTTCGCCAATTTTTACAATGCCAAGCTCGACAGGTTCTTTTCGCGTTTCTGGAACCCGGGTGCTTCCGGTGTTGACTTTTTCGTTCAGAGTTTGGAATCCGAAAATTGCTTAGTCGTCCCTCCAGTCATCCTTATCTCTAGAGCTGTGCATTTTTTGAGTATCCAAAACGCGAAGGCGACTGTCGTGGTACCATTTTGGCCATCTTCTAGTTTCTGGCCACTTCCTCTGACGGGTGATCTTTTAGCCGGTGAACCTCTGACAGTTGATCTTTTGGCGGTGATCCTCTGACGAGTGATCTTAAGGAGGGTGATCCTCCGACCCGCCCAAGGCCGCTGGTCTGACGTTCATTAGCCTACGTGAAGGTACTCCACGTAAGCTTTTGACCCACTGTATTCAAACGTAACACAATACATGGCAAGGCTTGAGTAATTACTGAGTCGTTAATTTAAGTGCAATTTAGTCGTACAGTCGTGTATAGTATCTAGATCTATCTAATTTCATAGATTGCGCACCACTTTATTTCTCCCCGTCTGCAAGAACTAAATATATCTCGCCCTATTATCCAAACGCTTTTGCATTGATGAAAATATGTTACCTCACATCACACGTGAAAGGAGTGATCTTTTGGCGGGTGATCCTCTGATTGGTGATCTTTTGGTGGGTGGCCCTCTGACGGGTTATCTTTTGGCGGGAGACCCTCTGACGGGTGATCTTTTGGCGGGTGACCCACTGACGGGTGATCTTTTGGCGGGTGCTCCTCTGACTGGTGATCTTCTAAGGGGTGATATTTTGGTGGGTGGTCGTCCTCTGACGGGTGATCTTTTGGCGGGTGATCCTCTAACTGGTGATCTTTTTACGGGTTTTTCTCTGACGGGTGATGTTTTGGTGGGTTATCCTCTGACGGGTAATCTTTAGGTGGGTGATCCTTTGACGGGTTATCTTTTAGCGGGTGATCCTCTGACGGGTGATCTTTTGGTTGGTGGTCCTCTGACGGGTTATCTTATAGCGGATGATGCTCTGACGGGTGATCTTTTGACGGGTGATCATCTGACGGGCGACCTTTTGGCGGGTGATCCTCTGACGGGTGATCTTTTTACGGGTTTTTCTCTGACGGGTGACGTTTTGGTGGGTTATCCTCTGACGGGTAATCTTTAGGTGTGTTGTCCTCTGACGGGTGATAATTGTGGCGGGTGATACTCTGACGGGTGATCTTTTAGCGGGTGATCCTTTGAGGGGTTATCTTTTAGCGGGTGATCCTATGACCGGTGATCTTTTCGCGTGATCCTCTGATGGGTATCCTTTTGGTGGGTGCTCCTCTGACGTTTTATCTTTTGGCGGGTGATCCTCTGACGGGTGATCTTTTGGCAGGTAATAATCTGACGGGTGATCTTTCGGCGGGTGATCCTCTGACCCGCCAAAGGCCGCGAGTCTGACGTTCATTAGCCTACATGTAGGTACTCCATGTAAGCTTTTCGCACACTGTATTCCAACTTAACACAATACATGGCAAGGCTTGAGTAATTACTGAGCCGTTGATTTAAGTGTAATTTAGTCGTACAGTCGTGTACAGTATCTAGATCTATCTAATTTCATTGATTGCGCTCCACTTTATTTCTCCCCGGCTGCAAGCTCTAAATGTATCTCGCCCTATCATCCAAACGCTTTGCATTGATCAAAATATCTTACCTCAGATCACACGTGAAAGGAGTGATCTTTTGGCGTCTCGTCCTCTGACGGGTGATCTTTTGGTGGGTGGTCCTCTGACGGGTGATCTTTTGGCGGGTGACCCTCTGACGGGTGATCTTTTGGCGGGTGCTCCTCTGACTGGTGATCTTCTAAGGGGTGATATTTTGGTGGGTGGTCGTCCTCTGACGGGTGATCGTTTGACGGGTGATCCTCTGACGGGTGTTTTTTTGACGGCAGGTCCTCTGACCGGTGATTTTTTAGTAGGTGATCCTCTGAAGGGTGATCTTTTGGCGGGTGATCTTCTCACGGGTTATCTTTTAGCGGGTGATCCTCTGACGGGTGATCCTCTGACGGGTGATCTTTTAGCCGGTGATCCTCTAACAGTTGATCTTTTGGCGGTGTTCCTCAGACGGGTGATCTTCTAAGTGGTGATCTTCTTAGTGGTGATCCCCTGACGGGTGATCCTCTGGCGGGTGATCCTCTTACGAGTGATCCTTCGGCGGGTGATCCTCTGACCCGCCCAAGGCCGCTGGTCTGACGTTCATTAGCCTACGTGAAGGTACTCCATGTAAGCTTTTGACCCACTGTATTCAAACGTAACATAATACATGGCAAGGCTTGAGTAATTACTGAGTCGTTAATTTAAGTGCAATTAAGTCGTACAGTCGTGTATAGTATCTAGATCCATCTGATTTCATAGATTGCGCACCACTTTATTTCTCCCCGGCAGCAAGAACTAAATATATGTCGCCCTATTATCCAAACGCTTTTGCATTGATGAAAATATCTTACCTCACATCACACGTGAAAGGAGTGATCGTTTGGCGGGTGATCCTCTGATTGGTGATCTTTTGGTGGGTGGTCCTCTGACGGGTTATCTTTTGGCGGGTGACCTTCTGACGGGTGATCTTTTAGAGGGTGCTCCTCTGATTGGTGATCTTCTAAGGGGTGATATTTTGGTGGGTGGTCGTCCTCTGACGGGTGATCTTTTTGCGGGTGATCCTCTGACTGGTGATCTTTTTACGGGTTTTTCTCTGACGGGTGATGTTTTGGTGGGTTATCCTCAGACGGGTAATCTTTAGGTGGGTGATCCTTTGACGGGTTATCTTTTAGCGGGTGATCCTCTGACGGGTGATCTTTTCGCGTGAACCTCTGATGGGTAATCTTTTGGTGGGTGCTCCTCTGACGGTTTATCTTTAGGCGGGTGATCCTCTGACGGGTGATCTCCTAAGTGGTGATCCTCTCATGGGTGATCTTTTGTCGGGTGATACTCTGACAGGTGATCCTCTGACCCACCAAAGGCCGCGGGTCTTACGTTCATTAGCCTACGTGTAGGTACTCCAAGTAATCTTTTGACCCACTGTATTCAAACTTAACACAATACATGGCAAGGCTTGAGTAATTACGTAGTCGTTAATTTAAGTGTAATGTAGTCGTACAGTCGTGTATAGTATTTACATCTATCTAATTTCATAGATTGCGCGCCACTTCATTTCTCCACGGCAAGCACGAAATGTATCTCGAAATATCATCCAAACGCTTTTACATTGATCAAAATATCTTACCTCAGATCACACGTGAATGGAGTCGTCTTTTGGCGTGTGATCCTCTGACGGGTGATCTTTTGGTGGGTGGTCCTCTGACGGGTGATCTTATGGCGGGTGATCCTTTGACATGTTATCTTTTAGCGGCTGATCCTGTGACGGGTGATTTTTTGGCGGGTGATGCTCTGACGGGTGATCTATTGGTGAGTGGTCCTCCGACGGGCGATCTTTTGGCGGGTGATCCTCTGACGGTTGATCTTTTGGCGGGTGATCCTCTGACGTTCTATCTTTTAGCGGGTGATCCTCTGACGGATGATCTTTTGGCGGGTGATCCTCTGACGGGCGATCTTTTGGTGAATAATCCTCTCACGGGTGATTTTTTGGCAGGTGATCCTCTGACGGGTGATCTTTTGGCGGGTGTTCCTCTGACGGGTTATCTTTTAGCGGGTGATCCTCTGACGGGTGATCTTTTGGTGGGTGGTTCTCTGAGGGGTGATTTTTCGGCAGGTGATCCTCTTACGGGTGATCTTTTGGCGGCTGATCCCCTGACGGGTGATTTTTTGGCGGGTGATCCTCTGACGGGTGATCTTTTGGCGGGTGTTTCTCTGACGGGTTATCTTTTAGCGGGTGATCCTCTGACGGGTGATCTATTGGTGGGTGGTCCTCTGACGGGTGATCCTATGACGGGTTATCCTCTGACGGTTCTTCTTTTGGCGGCTGATCCTCTAACGGGTCATCTTTTAGCGGGTGTACTTCTAAGGGGTGATCCTCTGATGGATGAATTTTAGGCAGGTAATAATCTCACAGGTGATCTTTCGGCGGGTGATCCTCTGACCCGCCAAAGGCCACGAGTCTGACGTTCATTAGCCTACGTGTAGGTACTCCATGTAAGCTTTTCATCCACTGTATTCAAACTTAACACAATACATGGCAAGGCTTAGGTAATTAATGAGACGTTAATTTAAGTGTAATTTAGTCGTACAGTCGTGTACAGCATCTAGATCTATCTAATTTCATAGATTGCGCGCCACTTTATTTCTCCACATCTGCAAGCACGAAATGTATCTCGAACTATCATCCAAACACTTTTGCATTGATCAAAATATCTTACCTCAGGTGACACGTGAAAAGAGTGATCTTCTGGCGTGTGATCCTCTGACGGGTGATCTTTTGGTGGGTGCTCCTCTTACGGATGATCTTTTGGCGGGTGATCCTCTGACGGGTGATCCTTTCGCGGGTGATCCTTTGAGGAGTTATCTTTTACTGGTGATCATCTGACGGGTGATTTTTTGGCGGGTGATCCTCTGACGGGTGATCTTTTCGCGGGTGTACTTCTAAGGGGTGATCCTCTGACGGGTGATCGTTTGGCGGGTGATCCTATGAAGGTTGATCTTTTGGCAGGTAATAATCTGACGGGTGATCTTTCGGCGGGTGATCCCCTGACCCGCCAAAGGCCGCGAGTCTGACGTTCATTAGGCTACGTGTAGGTACTCCATGTAAGCTTTTCATCCACTGTATTCAAACTTAACACACTACATGGCAAGGCTTGAGTAATTACTGAGTCGTTAATTTAAGTGTAATTTAGTCGTACAGTCGTGTATAGTATCTAGATCTATGTAATTTCATAGATTGCGCGCTACTTTATTTCTCCACGTCTGCAAGCACGAAATGAATCTCGAACTATCATCCAAACACTTTTGCATTGATCAAAATATCTTAACTCGTATCACACGTGAAAGGAGTGATCTTTTGGCGTGTGATCCTCTGACGGGTGATCTTTTGATGAGTGGTCCTCTGACGGGCGATCTTTTGGCGGGTGATCCTCTGACGGGTGATCTTCTAAGAGGTGATCCTCCGACGGGTGATCTTTTGGCAGGTGATCCTCTGACGGGTGATCTTTTGGTGGGTGATCCTCTGACAGGTTATCTTTTAGCGGGTGATCCTCTGACGGGTGATCTTTTGGCAGGTGATCCTCCCACGGGTTATCTCTTAGCGGGTGATCCTCTGACGGGTGATCTTTTGGCGGGTGCTCCTCTGACTGGTGATCTTCTAAGGGGTGATATTTTGGTGGGAGGTCGTGCTCTGACGGGTGAGCTTTAGTCGGATGATCCTCTGACTGGTGATCTTTTTACGGGTTTTTCTCTGACGGGTGATGTTTTGGTGGGTTATCCTCTGACGGGTATTCTTTAGGTGGGTGATCCTTTGACGGGTTATCTTTTAGCGGGTGATCCTCTGACGGGTGATCTTTTCGCGTGAACCTCTGATGGGTAATCTTTTGGCGGGTGATCCTCTGACGTATGATCCTCTGACGGGTGATCTTCTAAGTGGTGGTTCTCTCATGGGTGATCTTTTGTCGGGTGATACTCTGACGGGTGATCCTCTGACCCACCAAAGGCCGCGGGTCTTACGTTCATTAGCCTACGTGTAGGTACTCCAAGTAATCTTTTGACCCACTGTATTCAAACTTAACACAATACATGGCAAGGCTTGAGTAATTACTGAGTCGTTAATTTAAGTGTAATGTAGTCGTACAGTCGTGTATAGTATTTAGATCTATCTAATTTCATAGATTGCGCGCCACTTCATTTCTCCACGGCAAGCACGAAATGTATCTCGAAATATCATCCAAACGCTTTTACATTGATCAAAATATCTTACCTCAGATCACACGTGAAAGGAGTGGTCTTTTGGCGTGTGATCCTCTGACGTGTGATCTTTTGGTGGGTGGTCCTCTGACGGTTGATCTTATGGCGGGTGATTCTTTGACATGTTATCTTTTAGCGGCAGATCCTGTGACGGGTGATTTTTTGGCGGGTGATGCTCTGACGGGCGATCTATTGGTGAGTGGTCCTCTGACGGGTGATCTTTTGGCGGGTGATCCTCTGACGGTTGTTCTTTTGGCGGGTGATCCTCTGACGGGTGATCTTCTACGGGGTGATCCTCTGACGGGTGATCTTCTAAGAGGTGATCCTCTGACGGCTGATCTTTTGGCGGGTGATCCTCTGACGGGTTATCTTTTAGCGAGTGATCCTCTGACGGGTGATCTTTTGGCGGGTGTTCCTCTGACAGGTTATCTTTAAGCGGGTGATCCTCTGATGGGTGATCTTTTGGTGGGTGGTCCTTTGACGGGTTATCTTTTAAAGGGTGATCGTCTGACGGGTCATTTTTTGGCGGGTGATCCACTGACGGGGGATCTTTTGGTGGGTTGTCCTCTGACGGGTGATCTTTTGGCGGGTGATCCCCTGACGGGTGATTTTTTAGCGGGTGATCTTTTGGTGGGTGATCCTTTGACGGGTTATCTTTTAAAGGGTGATCGTCTGACGGGTCATTTTTTGGCGGGTGATCCACTGACGGGGGATCTTTTGGTGGGTTGTCCTCTGACGGGTGATCTTTTGGCGGGTGATCCGCTGACTTTTGATATTTTAGCGGGTAATCCTCTGACGGGCGATGTTCTAAGAAGTGATCCTCTGACGGGTGATCCTCTGGCGGGTGATTCTTAGGCAGGTGATCCTCTGACGTGTGATCTTTTGGCGGGTGATCCTCTCACGGGTGATCCTTTGACGGGTGATTCTCTGACAGTTGATCTTTTGGCGGATGATCCTATGACGGGTGATCTTCTAAGTGGTGATCCTGTCACGGGTGATCCTCTGGCGGGTGATTCTCTGTCGGGTGATCTTTTGGCGGGTGATCGTCTGACGGGTGACCTTCTAAGGGGTGATCCTCTTTCGGGTGATCTTTTGGCGGGCGATCCTCTGACGGGTGACCTTCTAACGGGTGATCCTCTGACGGGTGATCTTCTGAGAGGTCATCCTCTGACGGGTGATCCTCTGACGGGTTATGTTTTAGCGGGCGATCCGCTGTCCCGAGAAAGGCCGCTGGTCTGACGTTCATAAGCCTACGTGAAGGTACTCCTTGTAAGCTTCTGACCCCCTGTATTCAAACGTAACACAATACATGGCAAGGCTTGAGTAATTACTGAGTCGTTAATTTAAGTGTAATTTAGTGGTACAGTCCTGTGTAGTATCTAGATCTATTTAATTTCATAGATTGCGCGCAAATTTATATCTCCCCGATCCTCTGACGGGTGATCTTTTGACGGGTGATCCTCTGACGGTTGATCTTTTCGCGGGTGGTCCACTGACGGCTGATCTTTTAGCGGGTGATCCTCTGACGGTTGATCTTGTAGCGGGTGATCCTCTACGCTTGAGTAATGACTGAGTCGTTAATTTAAGTGTAATTTAGTCGTACAGTCGTGTATAGTATCTAGATCTATCTAATTTCATAGATTGCGCGCCACTTTATTTCTCCCCGGCTGTAAGCTCTAAATGTATGTCGCCCTATCATCCAAACGCTTTTGCATTGATCAAAATATCTTACCTCAGATCACACGTGAAAGGAGTGATCTTTTGGCGTGTGATCCTCTGACGGGTGATCTTTTCGTGGGTGGTCCTCTGACGGATGATCTTTAGGCGGGTGATCCTCTGACGGGTGATCTTTTAGCGGGTTATCCTTTGACGGGTTATCTTTTACGGGTGATCCTCTGACGGGTGATTTTTTTGGCGGTTGATCCTCTGCCGGGTGATCTTTTGGCGGGCGATCCTCTGACGGCTGATCTTCTAAGGGTGATCCTCTGACGGGTGATCTTCTAAGACGTGATCCTCTGACGGGTTATCTTTTAGCGGCTGATCCTCTGACGGGTTATCTTTTAGCGGGTGATCCTCTGACGGGTGAACTTCTAATAGGTGATCCTGTGACGGGTGATTTTTTGGCGGGTTATCCTTTCACGGGTGATTTTTTGGCAGGTGATCCTCTGACGGGTAATCTTTTGGCGGGTGTTCCTCTGACGGGTTATCTTTTAGCGGGTGATCCTCTGACGGGTGATCTTTTGGCGGGTGATCCTCTGACGGGCGATCTTTTGATGGGTGGTCCTCTGACGGGTGATTTTTTGGCTGGTGATCCTCTTACGGGTGATTTTTTGGCGGGTGATCCTCTGACGGGTGATCTTTTGGCGGGTCATCCTCTGACGAGTGATCTTTTGGTGGGTAATCCTCTGACGGGTGATCTTCTAAGGGGTGATCCCCTGACGGGTGATCTTCTAAGAGGTGATCCCTAGACGGGTGATCTTTTGGTGGGTGATCCTCTGACGGGTGATCTTTTGGCGGGTGATCCTCTGACGGTTGATCTTTTGGCGGGTAATCCTCTGACGGGTGATCTTCTAAGAGGTGATCCTCTGACGGGTGATCCTCTGGCGGGTGATTCTTAGGCAGGTGATCCTCTGACGGGCGATCTTTTGGTGGGTGGTCCTCCGACCGGTGATTTTTTGGCAGGGGATCCTCTTACGGGTGATTTCTCGTCGGGTGATCCTCTGACGGGTGATCTTTTGGCGGGTGATCCTCTGACGGGTTATCTTTTAGCGAGTGATCCTCTGACGGGTGATCTTTTGGCGGGTGATCCTTTGAGGGGTTATCTTTTAGAGGGTGATCGTCAGTGGGGTGATTTTTTGGCGGGTGATCCTCTGACGGGTGATCTTTTGGCGGGTGATCCTCTGACGGTTGATCTTTTGGCGGGTAATCCTCTGACGGGTGATCTTCTAAGAGGTGATCCTCTGACGGGTGATCCTCTGGCGGGTGATTCTTAGGCAGGTGATCCTCTGACGGGCGATCTTTTGGTGGGTGGTCCTCCGACCGGTGATTTTTTGGCAGGGGATCCTCTTACGGGTGATTTTTCGTCGGGTGATCCTCTGACGGGTGATCGTTTGGCGGGTGATCCTCTGACGGGTTATCTTTTAGCGAGTGATCCTCTGACGGGTGATCTTTTGGCGGGTGATCCTTTGAGGGGTTATCTTTTAGAGGGTGATCGTCAGTGGGGTGATTTTTTGGCGGGTGATCCTCTGACGGGGGATCTTTTGGTGGGTTGTCCTCTGACGGGTGATCTTTTGGCGGGTGATCCTCTGACGGTTGATCTTTTGGCGGGTAATCCTCTGACGGGTGATCTTCTAAGAGGTGATCCTCTGACGGGTGATCCTCTGGCGGGTGATTCTTAGGCAGGTGATCCTCTGACGGGTGATCTTTTGGCGGGTGATCCTCTCACGGGTGATCTTTTGACGGGTGATTCTCCGACAGTTGATCGTTTGGCGGGTGATCCTCTGACGGGTGATCTTCTAAGTGGTGATCCTCTGACGGGTGATACTCTGGCGGGTGATTCTCTGACGGGTGATCTTTCGGCGGGTGATCCTCTGACGGGTGACGTTCTAAGGGGTGATCCTCTGACGGGTGATATTTTGGCGGGCGATCCTCTGACAGGTGACCTTCTAAGGGGTGATCTTCTGACGGGTGATCTTCTGAGAGGTCATCCTCTGACGGGTGATCTTTTTGCGGGTGATCCTCTGACGGGTTATGTGTTAGCGGGTGATCCGCTGTCCCGCGAAAGACCGCTGCTCTGACGTTCATTAGCCTACGTGAAGGTACTCCATGTAAGCTTTTGACCCACTGTATTCAAACGTAACACAATACATGACAAGGCGTGAGTAACTACTTAGTCGTTAATTTAAGTGTAATTTAGTCGTACAGTCGTGTATAGTATCTAGATCTATGTAATTTCATAGGTTGCGCGCCACTTTATTTCTCCACGTCTGCAAGCACGAAATGAATCTCGAACTATCATCCAAACACTTTTGCATTGATCAAAATATCTTACCTCGTATCACACGTGAAAGGAGTGATGTTTTGGCGTGTGATCCTCTGACGGGTGATCTTTTGATGGGTGGTCCTCTGACGGGCGATCTTTTGGCGGGTGATCCTCTGACGGGTGATCTTCTAAGGGGTGATGCTTTGACGCGTGATCTTCTAAGAGGTGATCCTCTGACGGGTGATCTTTTGGCGGGTGATCCTCTGACGGGTTATCTCTTTGCGGGTGATCCTCTGACGGGTGATCCTATGGCAGGTGATCCTCTGACGGACGATGTTTTGGTGGATGGTCCTCTGACGGGTGATGTTTTGGCAGGTGATCCTCTGACGGGTGATGTTTTGGCAGTTAATAATCTGACGGGTGATCTTTCGGCGGGTGATCCTCTGACCCGCCAAAGGCCGCGAGTCTGACGTTCATTAACTTACGTGTAGGTACTCCATGTAAGCTTTTCATCCACTGTATTCAAACTTAACACAATATATGGCAAGGATTGAGTAACTACTGAGTCGTTAATTCAAGTGTCATTTAGTCGTACAGTCGTGTATAGTGTCTAGATATATCTAATTTCATAGATTGCGCGCCACTTTATTTCTCCACGTCTGCAAGCACGAAATGTATCTCGAACTATCATCCAAACATTTTTGCATTGATCAAAATCTCTTACCTCGTATCACACGTAAAAGGAGTGATCTTTTGGCGTGTGATCCTCTGACGGGTGATCTTTTGGCGGGTGATCCTCTGACGGGTGATCTTTTGGCGGGTGATCCTTTGACGGGTTATCTTTTAGCGGGTCATCCTCTGACGGGTGATTTTTTGGCAGGCGACCCTCTGACGGGTGATCTTTTGACGGGTGATCCTCTGACGGGTGATGTTTTGGCGGGTGATCCTCTGACGAGTGATCTTTTGGTGGGTGGTCCTCTGACGGGTGATCTTTTGGCGGGTGATCCTCTGACGGTTGATCTTTTGGCGGGTGGTCCACTGACGGGTGATCTTCTCGCGGGTGATCCTCTGACGGGTGATCTTTTAGCGGGTGATCCTCTGACGATTGATCTTGTAGCGGGTGATCCTCTAGGCTTGAGTAATGACTGAGTCGTTAATTTAAGTCTAATTTAAACGTACAGTCGTGTATAGTATCTAGATCTATCTAATTTCATAGATTGCGCGCCACTTTATTTCTCCCCGGCTGCAAGCTCTAAATGTATGTCGCCCTATCATCCAAACGCTTTTGCATTGATCAAAATATCTTACCTCAGATCACACGTGAAAGGAGTGATCTTTTGGCGTGTGATCCTCTGACGGGTGATCTTTTCGTGCGTGGTCCTCTGACGGATGATCTTTAGGCGGGTGATCCTCTGACGGGTGATCTTTTAGCGGGTTATCTTTTACGAGTGATCCTCTGACGGGTGATTTTTTTGGCGGGTGATCCTCTGCCGGGTGATCTTTTGGTGGGTGGTCCTCTGACGGGTGATCTTTTGGCGGGTGATCCTCTGACGGTTGATCTTTTGGCGGGCGATCCTCTGACGGCTGATCTTCTAAGGGTGATCCTCTGACGGGTGATTTTCTAAGAGGTGATCCTCTGACGGGTTATCTTTTAGCGGCTGATCCTCTGACGGGTGATCTTTTGGCGGGTGATCCTCTGACGGGTGATCTTCTAAGTGGTGATCCTCTCACGGGTGATCTTTTGTCGGGTGATACTCTGACCCACCAAAGGCCGCGAGTCTGACGTTCATTAGGCTACGTGTAGGTACTCCATGTAAGCTTTTCATCCACTGTATTCAAACTTAACACAATACATGGCAAGGCTTGAGTAATTAAAGAGTCGTTAATTCCTCGCGAAGCGAGGGCTGAAGGCCCGAGCGTAGCGAGGTTAATAAATTTGTCGTCCCTCGGGAGCTGAGCCGCGTGAATTCGAGCGAAAAATATATTTATATATATATATATATATATTTATATACTTGATGGTGTCCGGCAGTTGCCTGGCAACAAAAATCGCGACCGCTGACAATGGCGCACTCATGTTTATTCATGGCGGCCGTTCCGACGGCCGTTTACTCTGTGAAAAAATGTTTACCCTTGGTGAAACACAACCAATTTCTGATGCAAATGAGAAAGAACAGCAAACACAACAACGCTGGATTCAACAGGTGGCTGGAAATCCTTGTCCGAGAAAATTAACCACCGAAACTCCGCTGAACGGTGATTTGAAATTCAGCGCGATCGAGCAACGAAGAGACAACGAGAGCATAGATTACAAAGACTTCGAACAGCCCAGGCACACCGTTTGACTAGGTTCAAACGCCTTGACCGATTGCCGCCATTAGAATTCTGAACGAAACCGATCAGGAGAGGCGACACCGTCTGGAAGTGTTGGACAAAATGATTCTGTTTGTAGACGCAACGAGAGGCGGCAAGAATTTATACACCATCAGCTAAATACTCGTGACGAATATCTTTCATACCTGAGACGGTAGGAAAAAGCAAACACTGATTACAGGAAAGGCTCAGAGAAGAAGAGCGATTAAGAAATGTAGCTCAAATTACCGGCTTTTGCAAAAAAAAAAAAACATTTAAGTGGCTAAACTACTGAGAGGATAATCAAACACTGAAAAATAATTCTCTTTATTTTTCTTTATTCTCTGTAATTCGATGTTTATTGATATTTTCACTAAGGTCACTAAGGAACTTTTTAAATGATCAAAACTACAAATCACAAAGGTGGAAATTATTTCCCAAATATACAACATTTACATGATTGTCTGTGAATGAACAGACAATCTTTGTATACGTATACGGTATCTTGAGTTTACAGCATTCTTCATAAAATAGTTCAATAAGAAATAACATTCGAATGGTTTAGTAAGGAGAATTTCTCTTTACAATTTGGATAAAAACATTTTGTTAGCAAAAAACAATTTTCTGTTAACAATCATGACCATCTAATCTGTAGCAGCTTTATACATGTAGGTAAACACATGACACATCAACATTACTGCTTCACATTTAGTATTGGAACGGTGATCAGTATCTTAAATCTCCTCACAATATCAGTGCATGAGCAAGTACATAGATTATGCAAATTGAGAACCTGATCACCTCCAACATGAGTTGTCTGATAATTGAATACAAATTCACTGTAGTTATATGGCTATGTGAACTGTATTGACACCAGTAAGGAGAATGTACATCAACAAATTAATTTTGATTTAGAGATTTTTAAAGGGGCTTACTGGTCAAGAAGGCCTTAGTTCTGGTCTTAACCTACGAATTCTCCATCCAGGTCCCTATACATTGCTTATAGTATTTGTGAGAATCTGTTGCTTCATCTTGAATATTCATGTTTTGTAATCAATTTCGTAATTCCCATGACCAGTATTCAAACTGCTGGAGAATCTCATGCCACTTTCACCATTGAGTTGTTATTTTTTGGATAACATCACTTTACAGCAGCAGTAACCTCCTGTGATCTCAACCATTCAAGTGAATAGAGAATTGGGTTACCAATTATTTGATACCCAGTATATAGAACAAAAGCTATAGCAGCATCTAAAGGGAACAGGTTAATTTGGGAGATAGCACTCACAAGCTTCAAAAATGGAATTTAATTGAGACAATCAAAATAAACAGAACACCATTGCATATTGTCCTGAAGCCATGTCCATGACAGTACTTAATACATTCACTTTCAGACCAATTTTCCTTCTGACAAAAATTAATGAAGATAGGTGGCGGTGGGGGTAAGAGGAAGGGCCTGAGGATTGTTTGGTACCCAGTCCCATAGCAGTTACAGCGACCCACAGCTCGAAACCCAAAACTGACCAGCACCAGCTCTCATTTATTTTATTTTAGGAAGTACAATTTAAATGGAAGAGACTGGGAACGAAAATGTCTCACTTTAAATTTTGGGGCCATTGCCAGCAAGCAACCCAACCTCTCCATTTAAATCAGAAATTCCATCACTCCCTCCCACATCGCTAAAATTTTGCAGTGCATCCTCCCGAGCTTCGCGAGGTTCTGCGAGACACGTATTTCTAGTTTAAGTGTAATTTAGTCGTGATTTTTTGGCCGGTGATCCTCTGACAGGTGATCGTTTGCTGGGTGGTCCTCCGACGGCTGATCTTTTGGCGGGAGATCCTCTGAATGGTGATCTTTAGGTGGGTGGTCCTCTGACGGGTGATCTTTTGGTAGGTGGTCCTCTGACGGGTGATCTTTTGGTGGGTGATACTCTGATGGGTGATCGTTTGGCGGGTGATCCTTTGAAGGGTTATGTTTTAGCGGGTGATCCTCTGACGGGTGATTTTTGGGCGGGTGATCCTCTGACGGGTGATCTATTGGTGGGTGGTCCTCTGACGGGTGATCTTTTCGCGGGTGATCCTCTGACGGTTGTTCTTTTGGCGGGTGATCCTCTGACGGGTGATCTTCTAAGGGGTGAATCCTCTGACGAGTGATCTTCTAACAGGTGATCCTCTGACGGCCGATCTTTTGGCGGGTGATCCTCTGACGGGTTATCTTTTAGCGGGTGATCCTCTGACGGGTGATCTTTTGGTTGGTGGTATTCTGACGGGTGTTTTTTTGGCAGGTGATCCTCTGGCGGGTGCTCTTTTGGCGGGTGATCCTCTGACGGGTTATCTTATAGCGGGTGATGCTCTGACGGGTGATCTTTTGACGGGTGATCATCTGACGGGCGATCTTTTGGCGGGTGATCCTCTAACGGGTGATCTTTTTACGGGTTTTTCTCTGACGGGTGACGTTTTGGTGGGTTATCCTCTGACGGGTAATCTTTAGGTGCGTTGTCCTCTGACGGGTGATATTCTGGCGGGTGATACTCTGACGGGTGATCTTTTAGAGGGTGATCCTTTGAGGGGTTATCATTTAGCGGGTGATCCTATGACGGGTGATCTTTTCGCGTGATCCTCTGATGGGTAACCTTTTGGTGGGTGCTCCTCTGACGGTTTATATTTTGGCGGGTGATCCTCTGACGGGTGATCTTTTGGCAGGTAATAATCTGACGGGTGATCTTTCGGCGGGTGATCCTCTGACCCGCCAAAGGCCGCGAGTCTGACGTTCATTAGCCTACGTGTAGGTACTCCATGTAAGCTTTTCATACACTGTATTCAAACTTAACACAATACATGGCAAGGCTTGAGTAATTACTGAGCCGTTGATTTAAGTGTAATTTAGTCGTACAGTCGTGTACAGTATCTAGATCTATCTAATTTCATTGATTGCGCACCACTTTATTTCTCCCCGGCTGCAACCTCTAAATGTATCTCGCCCTATCATCCAAACGCTTTTGCATTGATCAAAATATCTTACCTCAGATCACACGTGAAAGGAGTGATCTTTTGGCGTCTGGTCCTCTGACGGGTGATCTTTTGGTGGGTGATCCTCTGATGGGTAATCTTTTGGTGGGTGGTCCTCTGACGGTTTATCTTTTGGCGGGTGATCCTCTGACGGGTGACCTTCTAACGGGTGATCCTCTGACAGGTGATCTTCTGAGAGGTCATCCTCTGACGGGTGATCCTCTGACGGGTTATGTTTTAGCGGGTGATCCGCTGTCCCGAGAAAGGCCGCTGGTCTGACGTTCATTAGCCTACGTGAAGGTACTCCTTGTAAGCTTCTGATCCCCTGTATTCAAACGTAACACAATACATGGCAAGGCTTGAGTAATTACTGAGTCGTTAATTTAAGTGTAATTTAGTGGTACAGTCCTGTATAGTATCTAGATCTATCTAATTTCATAGATTGCGCGCCAATTTATATCTCCCCGATCCTATGACGGGTGATCTTTTGGCGGGTGATCCTATCACGGGTTATCTTTTCGCCAGTGATCTTTTGACGGGTGATCTTTTGCCCGGTGATCCTCTGACAGTTGATCTTTTGGCGGGTTATCTTGTGACGGGTGATCTTCTACGTGGTGATCCTCTGGCGGGTGATCTTCTGACGGGTGATCTATTGGTGAGTGGTCCTCTGACGGGTGATCTTTTGGCGGGTGATCCTCTGACGGTTGATCTTTTGGCGGGTGATCCTCTGACGGGTGATCTTCTAAGGGGTGATCCTCTGACGGGTGATCTTCTAAGAGGTGATCCTCTGACGGCTGATCTTTTGGCGGGTGATCCTCTGACGGGTTATCTTTTAGCAGGTGATCCTCTGACGGGTGATCTTTTAGCGGGTGATCCTCTGACGGGTGATCTTTTGGCGGGTGATACTCTGACGGGTGATCTTTTGGTGGGTAATCCTCTGTCGTGTGATCTTCTAAGGAGTGATCCTCTGACAGGTGATCTTCTAAGAGGTGATCCCTTGACGGGTGATCTTTTGACGGGTGATCCTCTGACGGGTGATCTTTTGGCGGGTGATCCTTTGACGGGTTATCTTTTAGCGGGTGATCATCTGACGGGTGATTTTTTGGCGGGTGATCCTCTGACGGGGGATCTTTTGGTGGGTTGTCCTCTGACGGGTGATCTTTTGGCGGATGATCCTCTGACGGTTGATCTTTTCGCTGGTAATCCTCTGACGAGTGATCTTCTAAGAGGTGATCCTCTGACGGGTAATCTTTTGGCCGGTGCTCCTCTGACGGGTTATCTTGTAGCGGGTGATCCTCTGACGGGTGATCTTTTGGCGGGTGATCCTCTGACGGGCGATCTTTTGGTGGGTAGTCCTCTGACGGGTGATTTTTAGGTAGGTGATCCTCTGACGGGTGATCTTTTGGCGGGTGATCCTCTGACGGGTGATTTTTTGGCGGTGATCCTCTCACGGGTGATCTTTTGACGGGTGATTCTCTGACAGTTGATCTTTTGGCGGGTGATCCTTCGACGGGTGATCTTCTAAGTGGTGATCCTCTGACGGGTGATCCTCTGGCGGGTGATTCTCTGACGGGTGATCTTTTGGCGGGTGATCCTCTGACGGGTGATCTTTTGGCGGGCGATCCTCTGACGGGTGACCTTCTAAGGGGTGATCCTCTGACGGGTCATCTTCTGAGAGGTCATCCTCTGACGGGTGATCTTTTCGCTGTCCCGAGAAAGGCCGCTGGTCTGACGTTCATTAGCCTACGTGAAGGTAATCCATGTAAGCTTTTGACCCACTGTTTTCAAACGTAACACAATACATGGCAAGGCTTGAGTAATTACTGAGTCGTTAATTTAAGTGTAACTTAGTGGTACAGTCCTGTATAGTATCTAGATCTATCTAATTTCATAGATTACGCGCCAGTTTATATCTCCCCGATCCTCTGACGGGTGATCTTTTGGCGGGTGATCCTATCACGGGTTATCTTTTCGCGAGTGATCCTTTGACGGGTGATCTTTTGCCGGGTGATCTTGTGACGGGTGATCTTCTACGTGGTGATCCTCTGACGGGTGATCCTCTGGCGGATGATCCTCTGACGGGTGATACTCTGTCGGGTGATCTTTCGGTGGTTGATCCTCTGACCCACCAAAGGCCGATGGTCTGACGTTCATTAGCCTACGTGAAGGTACTCCATGTAAGCTTTTCATCCACTGTATTCAAACTTAACACAATACTTGGCAAGGCTTAAGTAATTACTGAGCCGTTAATTTAAGTGTGATTTTGTCGTACAGTCGTGTATAGTATCTAGATCTATCTAATTTCATATATTGCGCGCCACTTTATTTCTTCCCGGCTGCAAACTCTAAATATATGTCGCCCTATCATCCAAACGCTTTTGCATTGATCAAATTATCTTACCTCAGATCACACGTGAAATTAGTGATCTTTTGGCGTCTGATCCTCTGACGGGTTATCTCTTGGAGGGTGGTCCTCTGACGGGTGATCTTTTGGCGGGTGATAATCTGACGGGTGTTCTTTTGGCGGGTGATCCTTTGACGGGTTATCTTTAACGTGTGATCCTCTGACGGGTGATTTTTTCGCGGGTGGTCCTCTGACGGGTGATTTTTTGGCAGGTGATCCTATGACGGGTGATCTTTTGACAGGTGATCTTCTCACGGGTTATCTTTTAGCGGGTGGTCCTCTGACGGATGCTCTTTTGCCGAGTGATCCTCTGACAGTTGATCTTTTGGCGGCGATCCTCTGACCGGTGATGTTTTGGCGGGTGATACTCTGACGGCTGATCTTTTGATGGGTGGTCCTCTGACGGGCGATCTTTTGGCGTGTTATCCTCTGACGGGTGATCTTCTAAGGGGTGATCCTCTTACGGGTCCTCTTCTAAGAGGTGATCCTCTGACGGGTGATATTTTAGCAGGTGTACTTCTAAGGGGTGATCGTTTGGCGGGTGATCCTATGAAGGGTGATCTTTTGGCAGGTAATAATCTGACGGGTGATCTTTTGGCGGGTGATCCACTGACGGGTGACCTTTTGACGGGTTTTTCTTTGACGGGTGATGTTTTGCTGGGCTATCTTGTGACGGGTAATCTTTAGGTGGGTGATCCTATGAAGGGTGATCTTTTGGCAGGTAATAATCTGACGGGTGATCTTTCGGCGGGTGATCCTCTGACCCACCAAAGGCCGCGAGTCTGACGTTCATTAGGCTACGTGTAGGTACTCCATGTAAGCTTTTCATCCACTGTATTCAAACTTAACACAATACATGGCAAGGCTTGAGTAATTACTGAGTCGTTAATTTAAGTGTAATTTAGTCGTACAGTCGTGTATAGTATCTAGATCTATGTAATTTCATAGATTGCGCGCCACTTTATTTCTCCACGTCTGCAAGCACGAAATGAATCTCGAACTATCATACAAACACTTTTGCATTGATCAAAATATCTTCCCTCGTATCACACGTGAAAGGAGTGATCTTTTGGCGTGTGATCCTCTTACGGGTGATCTTTTGATGGGTGGTCCTATGACGGGCGATCTTTTGCCGGGTGATCCTCTGACGGGTGATCTTCTAAGTGGTGAACCTCTGACGGATGATCTTCTAAGAGGTGATCCTCTGCCGGGTGATCTTTTGGCGGGTGATCCTCTGATGGGCGATCTTTTGGTGGGTGGTCCTCTAACTGGTGATTTTTTGGCAGGTGATCCTCTGACGAGTTATCTTTTAGTGGGTGATCCTCTGACGGGTGATCTTTTGGCAGGTGATCCTCTCACGGGTTATCTTTTAGCGGGTAATCCTCTGACGGGTGATCTTTTGGCGGGTGATCCTCTGACGGGTGATCCTCTGACGGGTGATCTTTTGGTGGGTGGTCCTCTGATGGGTGATCTTTTGGCGTGTGATCCTCTGACGGGTGATCTTTTGATGGGTGGTCCTCTTACGGGCGATCTTTTGGCGGGTTATCCTCTGACGGGTGAATTTCTAAGGGGTGATCCTCTGACGGGTGATCTTCTAAGACGTGATGCTCTGACAGGTGATGTTTTGGCGGGTGATCCTCTGATGGGTGATCTTTCGGCGGGTGATCCTCTGACCCGCCAAAGGCCGCCAGTCTGACGTTCATTAGCCTACGTGTAGGTACTCCATGTAAGCTTTTCATCCACTGTATTCAAACTTAACACAATACATGGCAAGACTTGAGTAACTACTGAGTCGTTAATTTAAATGTAATTTAGTCGTACAGTCGTGTATAGCGTATAGATCTATCTAATTTCATAGATTGCGCGCCTCTTTATTTCTATACGTCTGCAAGCACGAAATGTATCTCGAACTATCATCCAAACACTTTTGCATTGATCAAAATCTCTTACCTCGTATCACACTTGAAAGGAGTGATCTTTTGGCGTGTGATCCTGTGACGGGTTATCTTTTAGCGGGTGCTCATCTGACGGGTGATCTTTTGGCGGCTGATCGTCTAACGGGTGATTTTTTGGCGGGTGATCCTCTCACGGGTGATCTTTTGGCGGGTGGTGCTCTGACGGGTGATCTTTTGGTGGGTAATCCTCTGACGGGTGATCTTCTAAGAGGTGATCCCTTCACGGGTGCTCTTTTCGCGGGTGATCCTCTGACGGGTGATCTTTTAGCGGGTAATCCTCTGACGGGTTATCTTTTAGCGAGTGATCGACTGACGGGTGATTTTTTGGCGGGTGATCCTCTGACGGGGGATCTTTTGGTGGGTTGTCCTCTGACGGGTGATCTTTTGGCGGGCTATCCTCTGACGGTTGATCTTTTGGCGGGTAATCCTCTGACGGGTGATCTTCTAAGAGGTGATTCTCTGACGGGTGATCTTTTGGCGGGTGATCCTCTGATGGGTTATCCTTTAGCGGGTGATCCTGTGACGATTGATCTTTTGGCGGGTGATCCTCTGACGGGCGATCTTTAGGTGGGTAGTCCTCTGACGGGTGATTTTTAGGCAGGTGATCCTCTGACGGGTGATCTTTTGGCGGGTGATACTCTGACGGGTGATGTTTTGGCGGGTGATCCTTTGACGGCTTATCTTTTAGCGGGTGATCCTCTGACGGGTGATTTTTTGGCGGGTGATCCTCTGACGGGTGATCTATTGGTGGGTGGTCCTGTGACGGGTGATCTTTTGTCGGGTGATCCTGTGACGGTTGTTCTTTTGGCGGGTGACCCTCTCACGGGTGATCTTCTAAGGGGCGATCCTTTGACGAGTGATCTTCTAAGAGGTGATCCTCTGACGGCCGATCTTTTGGCGGGTGATCCTCTGACGGGTTATCTTTTAGCGGGTGATCCTCTGACGGGTGATCTTGTGGCGGGTGATCCTCGGACGGTCCATCTTTTGGTGGGTGGTCCTCTGACGGGTGATTTTTTGGCAGGTGATCCTCTGACGGGTGATCTTTTGGCGGGTGATCCTCAGACGGGTTATCTTTTAGCGGGTGATCCTCTGACGGGTGATCCTTTGACGGTTGATCCTCTGACGGGCGATCTTTTGATGGGTTGTCCTCTGACGGGTGATTTTTTGGCAGGTGATCCTCTGACGGGTGATCTTTTGGCGGGTGGTCCTCTGACGGGGGATGTTTTGGTGGGTTATCCCCTGACGGGTAATCTTTAGGTGGGTTTTCCTCTGACGGGTGATCTTCTGGCGGGTTATCTTCTGGCGGGTGATCTTTTAGCGGGTGATCCTTTGACGGGTTATCTTTTAGCGGGTGATCCTCTGACGGGTGATCTTTTCGCGTGATCCTCTGATGGGTAATCTTTTGGTGGGTGCTCCTCTGACGGTTTATCTTTTGGCGGGTGAACATCTGACAGGTGATCTTTTGGCAGGTAATAATCAGACGGGTGATCCTCTGACCCGCCAAAGGCCGCGAGTCCGACGTTCATTAGCCTACGTGTAGGCACTCCATTTAAGCTTTTCATCCACTGTATTCAAACTTAACACAATACATGGTAGGCTTGACTAATTACTGAGTCGTTAATTTAAGTGTAATTTAGTCGTACAGTCGTCTATAGTATCTAGATCTATCTAATTTCAATGATTGCGCGCCACTTTATTTCTTCCCGGTTGCAAGCTCTAAATGTATGTCGCCCTATCATCCGAACGCTTTTGTATTGATCAAAATATCTTACCTCAGATCACACGTGAAAGGAGTAATCTTTTGGCGTGTAATCCTCTGACGGGTGATCTTTTGGCGGTGATCCTCTGACGGGTTATCTTTTAGCGGGTGATCCTCTGACGGGTGATCTTTTGACGGGTGATCCTCTGACGGGCGATCGTTTGGTGGGTGGTCCTCTGACGGGTGATTTTTTGGCAGGTGATCCTCTGACGGGTGATCTTTTGGCGGGTGGTCATCTGACGGGTGATGTTTTGGTGGGTTATGCTATCACGGGTTATCTTTAGGTGGGTTGTCCTCTGACGGGTGATCTTCTGGCGAGTGATCCTCTGACGGGTGATCTTTTAGCGGGTGATCCTTTGACGGGTTATCTTTTAGCGGGTGATCCTCTGACAGGTGATCTTTTTGCGTGATCCTCTGATGGGTAATCTTTTGGTGGGTGCTCCTCTGACGGTTTATCTTTTGGCGGGTGATCCTCTGACGGGTGATCTTTTGGCAGGTCATAATCTGACGGGTGATCTTTCGACGGGTGATCCTCTGACCCACCAAAGGCCGCGAGTCCGACATTCATTAGCCTACGTGTAGGAACTCCATTTAAGCTTATCATTAACTGTATTCAAACTTAACACAATACATGGCAAGGCTTGACTAATTACTGAGTCGTTAATTTAAGTGTAACTTAGTCGTACAGTCGTCTATAGTATCTAGATCTATCTAATTTCAATGATTGCGCGCCACTTTATTTCTTCCCGGTTTCAAGCTCTAAATATATGTCGCCCTATCATCCGAACGCTTTTGCATTGATCAAAATATCTTTCCTGAGATCACACGTGAAAGGAGTGTTCTTTTGACGTGTGATCCTGTGACGGGTGATCTTTTGGTGGGTGGTCCTCTGACGGGTGATCTTTTGGTGGGTGATACTCTGATGGGTGATCGTTTGGCGGGTGATCCTTTGAAGGGTTATGTTTTAACGGGTGATCCTCTGACGGGTGATTTTTGGGCGGGTGATCCTCTGACGGGTGATCTATTGGTGGGTGGTCCTCTGACGGGTGATCCTTTGGCGGGTGATCCTCTGACGATTGTTTTTTTGGCAGGTGATTCTCTGACGGGTGATCTTCTAAGTGGTGATCCTCTGACGAGTAATCTTCTCACAGGTGATCCTCTGACGGCCGATCTTTTGGCGGGTGATGCTCTGACGGGTTATCTTTTAGCGGGTGATCCTCTGACGGTGATCTTTTGGTTGGTGGTCCTCTGACGGGTGATTCTTTGTCAGGTGATCCTCTGACGGGTGCTCTTTTAGCGGGCGATCCTCTGACGGGTTATCTTATAGCGGGTGATGCTCTTACGGGTGATCTTTTGACGGGTGATCATCTGAAGGGCGATCTTTTGGCGGGTGATCCTATGACGGGTGATCTTCTTACGGGTTTTTCTCTGACGGGTGACGTTTTGGTGGGTTATCCCCTGACGGGTAATCTTTAGGTGCGTTGTCCTCTGACGGGTGATATTCTGGCGGGTGATACTCTGACGGGTGATCTTTTGGGGGGTGATACTCTGACGGGCGATCTTTTGGGGGGTGATACTCTGACGGGCGATCTTTTAGCGGGTGATCCTGTGACGGGTGATCTTTTCGCGGGTGATCCTCTCACGGGTTATCTTTTAGAGGGTGATCCTCTGACGGGTGATCTTTTGGCGGGTGATCCTCTGACGGGTGATCTTTTGGTAGGTGGTCCGCTGATGGGTGATTGTTTGGCGGGTGATCCTCGGGTGATCTTTTGGCGGGTGATCCTCTGACGGGTTATCTTTTAGCGGGTAATCCTCTGACGGGTGATTTTTTGGCGGGTGATCCTCTGACGGGTGATCGTTTGGTGGGTGGTCCTCTGACGGGTGATCTTTTGGCGGGTGATCCTCTGACGGTTGATCGTTAGGCGGGTGATCCTTTGACGGGTTATCTTTTAGCGGGTGATCCACTGACGGGTGATTTTTTGGCGGGTGATACTCTGACGGGTGATCGTTTGTTGGGTGGTCCTCCGACGGGTGATCTTTTGGCGGGTGATCCTCTGAATGGTGATCTTCTAAGGGGTGATATTTTGGTGGGTGGTCGTCCTCTGACGGGTGATCTTTTGGCGGATGATCCTCTGACGGGTGATCTTTTGACGGGTTTTTCTCTGACGGGTGATGTTTTGGTGGGCTAACCTGTGACGGGTAATCTTTAGGTGGGTGGGCCTCTGACGGGTGATCTTCTGGCGGGTGATCCTCTGACGGGTGATCTTTTCGCGTCATCCTCTGATGGGTAATATTTTCATGGGTACTCCTCTGACGGGTGATCTTTTGGCGGGTGATCCTCTGACGGGTTATCTTTTAGCGTGTGATCCTTTGACGGGTGATCTTTTGGCGGGTGATCCTCTGACGGGTGATCTTTTGGCGGGTGATCCTCTGACGGGTTATCTTTTAGCGGGTGATCCTTTGACGGGTGATCTTTTGGCGGGTGATCCTCTCACGGGTTATCTTTTAGCGGGTGATCCTCTGACGGGTGATTTTGTGGCGGGTGATCCTCTGACGGGTGATATTTTGGTGGGTGGTCGTCCTCTGACGGGTGATCTTTTGGCGAGTGATCCTTTGACGGGTTATCTTTTAGCGGGTGATCCTCTGATGGGTGCTCTTTTGGTGGGTGGTCCTCTGACGGGTGATCTTATGGCGGGTGATCCTTTGATCTTTTGGCGGGCGATCCTCTGACGGCCGATCTTTTAAAGGGTGATCCTCTGACGGGTGATCTTTTGGTGGTGGTCCTCTGACGGGTGATCTTTTGGCGGGTGACCCTCTGACGGGTGATCTTTTGGCGGGTGATCCTCTGACGGTTGATCTTTTGGCGGGTGATCCTTTGACGGGTTATCTTTTAGCGGGTGATCCTCTGACGAGTGATTTTTTGGTGGGTGATACTATGACGGGTGATCGTTTGTTGGGTGGTCCTCCGACGGGTGATCTCTTGGCGGGTGATCCTCTGAATGGTGATCTTTTGGTGGGTGGTCCTCTGACCGGTGATCTTTTGGCGGGTGACCCTCTGACGGGTGATCTTTTGGCGGATGATCCTCTGACTGGTGATCTTCTAAGGGGTGATATTTTGGTGGGTGGTCGTCCTCTGACGGGTGATCTTTTGACTCACCCGCCCAAGGCCGCTGGTCTGACGTTCATTAGCCTACGTGAAGGTACTCCATGTAAGCTTTTGACTCACTGTATTCAAACGTAACACAATACGTGGCAAGGCTTGAGTAATTACTGAGTCGTTAATTTAAGTGCAATTTAGTCGTACAGTCGTGTATAGTATGTAGATGTATCTAATTTCATAAATTGCGCACCACTTTATTTCTCCCCGGCTGCAAGAACTAAATATATGTCGCCCTATTATCCAAACGCTTTTGCATTGATGAAAATATCTTACCTCACATCACATGTGAAAGGAGTGATCTTTTGGCGGGTGATCCTCTGATTGGTGATCTTTTGGTGGGTGGTCCTCTGACGGGTGATCTTTTAGCGGGTGTACTTCTAAGGGGTGTTCCTCTGACGGGTGATCTTTTGGCAGGTAATAATCTGACGGGTGATCTTTCGGCGGGTGATCCTCTGACCCGCCAAAGGCCGCGGGTCTGACGTTCATTGGCCTACGTGTAGGTACTTCATGTAAGCTTTTAATCCACTGTATTCAAACGTAACACAATACATGGCAAGGCTTGAGTAATTACTGAGTCGTTAATTTAAGTGCAATTTAGTCGTACAGTCGTGTATAGTATCTAGATCTATCTAATTTCATAGATTGCCCATCACTTTATTTCTCCACGGCTGCAAGCTCTAAATGTATGTCGCCACATCATCCAAACGCTTTTGCATTGATCAAAATATCTTACCACAGATCACACGTGAAAGGAGTGATCTTTTGGCGTGTGATCCTCTGACGGGTGATCTTTTGGTGGGTGGTCCTCTGACGGGTGATCTTTTGGCGGGTGATCCTCTGACGGTTGATCTTTTGGCGGGCGATCCTCTGACGGCTGATCTTCTAAGGGGTGATCCTCTGACGGGTTATCTTTTAGCGGCTGATCCTCTGACGGGTGATCTTTTGGCGGGTGATCCTCTGACGGGTGATCTTCTAAGTGGTGATCCTCTCACGGGTGATCTTTTGTCGGGTGATACTCTAATGGGTGATCCTCTGACCCACTAAAGGCCGTGGGTCTTACGTTCATTAGCCTACGTGTAGGTACTCCAAGTAATCTTTTGACCCACTGTATTCAAACTTAACACAATACATGGCAAGGCTTGAGTAATTACTGTGTCGTTAATTTACGTGTAATGTAGTCGTACAGTCGTGTATAGTATCTAGATCTATCTAATTTCATAGATTGCGCACCACTTCATTTCTCCACGGCAAGGACGAAATGTATCTCGTAATATCATCTAAACGCTTTTACATTGATCAAAATATCTTACCTCAGATCATACGTGAAAGGAGTGGTCTTTTGGCGTGTGATCCTCTGACGGCTGATCTTTTGGCGGGTGATCCTCTGACGGGTGAACTTCTAAGAGGTGATCCTGTGACGGGTGATTTTTTGGAGGGGAATCCTCTCACGGGTGATTTTTTGGCAGGTGATCCTCTGACGGGTGATCTTTTGGCGGGTGTTCCTCTGACGGGTGATTCTTTGGCAGGGGATCCTCTTACGGGTGATTTTTTGGCGGGTGATCCTCTGACGGGTGAGCTTTTGGCGGGTGATCCTCTGCCGGGCGATCTTTTGGCGGGTGGTCCTCTGACGGGTGATTCTTTGGCAGGGGATCCTCTTACGGGTGATTTTTTGGCGGGTGATCCTCTGACGGGTGAGCTTTTGGCGGGTGGTCCTCTGACGGGTGATCTTTTGGTGGGTAATGCTCTGACGGGTGATCTTCTAAGGAGTGATCCTCTGATGGGTGATCTTCTAAGAGGTGATCCCTTGACGGGTGATCTTTTGGCGGGTGATCCTCTGACGGGTTATCTTTTAGCGGGTGATCCTCTGACGGGTGATCTTTTGGCGGGTGATCCTTTGACGGGTTATCTTTTAGAGGGTGATCGTCAGACGGGTGATTTTTTGGCGGGTGATCCTCTGACGGGGGATCTTTTGGTGGGTTGTCCTCTGACGGGTGATCTTTTGGCGGGTGATCCTCTGACGGTTGATCTTTTGGCGGGTAATCCTCTGACGGGTGATCTTCTAAGAGGTGATCCTCTGACGGGTGATCCTCTGGCGGGTGATTCTTAGGCAGGTGATCCTCTGACGGGTGATCTTTTGGCGGGTGATGCTCTCACGGTTGATCTTTTGACGGGTGATTCTCTGACAGTTGACCATTTGGCGGGTGATCCTCTGACGGGTGATCTTCTAAGTGGTGATCCTCTGACGGGTGATCCTCTGGCGGGTGATTCTCTGACGGGTGATCTTTCGGCGGGTGATCGTCTAACGGGTGACGTTCTAAGGGGTGATCCTCTGACGGGTGATATTTTGGCGGGCGATCCTCTGACGGGTTATGTTTTAGCGGGTGATCCGCTGTCCCGCCAAAGGCCGCTGTTCTGACGTTCATTAGCCTACGTGAAGGTACTCCATGTAAGCTTTTGACCCACTGTATTCAAACGTAACTCAATACATGACAAGGCTTGAGTAACTTATGAGTCGTTAATTTAAGTGTAATTTAGTCGTACAGTCGTGTATAGTATCTAGATCTATCTAATTTCATAGATTGCGCGCCACTTCATTTCTCTACGGCTGCAAGCACGAAATGTATCTCGAAATATCATCCAAACGCTTTTACATTGATGAAAATATCTTACCTCAGATCACACGTGAAGAGAGTGGTCTTTTGGCGTGTGATCCTCTGACGGGTGATCTTTTGGTGGGTGGTCCTCTGACGGGTGATCTTATGGCGTATGATCCTCTCACCTTTGATCTTTTTGAGGGTGATCTTGTGACGGGTGATTTTTTAGCGGGTGATCCTCCGACGGGTGATCTATTGGTAAGTGGTCCTCTGACGGGTGATCTATTGGCGGGTGATCCTCTGACGGGTGATCTTTTAGCGGGTGGTCCTCTGGCGGGTGATCTTTTGGTGGGTAATCCTCTGACGGGTGATCTTCTAAGAGGTGATCCCATCTTTTCGCGGGTGATCCTCTAAAGAGTTATCTTTTAGCGGGTAATCCTCTGACGGGTTATCTTTTAGCGGGTGATCGACGGACGGGTGATTTTTTGGCGGGTGATCCTCTGACGGGGGAAATTTTGGTGGGTTTTCCTCTGACGAGCGATCTTTTGGCGGGTGATCCTCTGACGGTTGATCTTTTGGCGGGTAATCCTCTGACGGGTGATCTTCTAACAGGTGATCCTCTGACGGGTGATCCTCTGTCGGGTGATTCTTAGGCAGGTGATCCTCTGACGGGTGATCTTTTGGCGGGTGATCCTCTCACGGTTGATCTTTTGACGGGTGATTCTCTGACAGTTGATCGTTTGGCGGGTGATCCTCTGACGGGTGATCTTCTAAGTGGTTATCCTCTGACGGGTGATCCTCTGGCGGGTGATTCTCTGACGGGTGATCTTTCGGCGGGTGATCCTCTGACGGGTGACGTTCTGAGGGGTGATCCTCTGACGGGTGATATTTTCGCGGGCGATCTTCTGACGGGTGATCTTCTAAGAGGTCATCCTCTGACGGGTGATCTTTTAGTCGTACAGTCGTGTATAGTATCTAGATCTATCTAATTTCATAGATTGCGCGCCACTTCATTTCTCTACGGCTGCAAGCACGAAATGTATCTCGAAATATCATCCAAACGCTTTTACATTGATCAAAATATCTTACCTCAGATCACACGTGAAAAGAGTGGTCTTTTGGCGTGTGATCCTCTGACAGGTGATTTTTTGGTGGGTGGTCCTCTGACGGGTGATCTTATGGCGGATGATCCTCTCAACTTTGATCTTTTTGAGGGTGATCTTGTGACGGGTGATTTTTTGGCGGGCGATCCTCCGACGGGTGATCTATTGGTAAGTGGTCCTCTGACGGGTGATCTTCTGGCGGGTGATCCTCTGACAGTTGATCTTTTGGCGGGTGATCTTGTGACGGGTGATCTTCTAAGGGGTGATACTCTGACGGGTGATCTTCTAAGAGGTGATCCTCTGACGGCTGATCTTTTGCCGGGTGATCCTCTGACGGGTTATCTTTTAGCGGGTGATCCTCTGACGGGTGATCTTTTGGCGGGTGTTCCTCTGACGGGTTATATTTTAGCAGGTGATCCTCTGACGGGCAATCTTTTAGTGGGTGGTCCTCTGACGGGTAATTTTTTGGCAGGTGATCCTCTTACGGGTGATCTTTTGGCGGCTGATCGTCTGACGGGTGATTTTTTGGCGGGTGGTCCTCTGGCGGGTGATCTTTTGGTGGGTAATCCTCTGACGGGTGATCTTCTAAGAGGTGATCCCTTCACGGGTGATCTTTTCGCGGGTGATCCTTTGACGGGTTATCTTTTAGCGGGTAATCCTCTGACGAGTTATCTTTTAGCGGGTGATCGACTGACGGGTGATTTTTTGGCGGGTTATCCTCTGACGGGGGATCTTTTGGTGGGTTGACCTCTGACGAGTGATCTTTTGGCGGGTGATCCTCTGACGGTTGATCTTTTGGCGGGTAATCCTCTGACGAATGATCTTCTAAGAGGTGATCCTCTGACGGTTGATCTTTTGGCGGGTGATCCTCTGACGGGTTATCTTTTAGCGCGCGATCCTGTGACGATTGATTTTTTGGCGGGTGATCCTCTGACGGGCGATCTTTTGGTGGGTAGTCCTCTGACGGGTGATTTTTAGGCAGGTGATCCTCTGACGGGTGATCTTTTGACGGGTGATTCTCTGACAGTTGATCTTTTGGCGGGTGATCCTCTGACGGGTGATCTTTTGGCGGGTGATCCTCAGACGGGTGACCTTCTAAGGGGTCATCCTCTGCCGGGTGATATTTTGGCGGGCGATCCTCTGACGAGTCCCCTTTAAGGGGTGATCCTCTGACGGGTGATCTTTTTGCGGGTGATCCTCTGACGGGTTATGTTTGAGCGGGTGATCCGCTGTCCCGCCAAAGGCCGCTAGTCTGACGTCCATTAGCCTACATGAAGGTACTCCATGTAAGCTTTTCACCCACTGTATTCAAACGTAACACAATACATGGCAAGGCTTGAGTAATTACTGAGTCGTTCATTTAAGTGTAATTTAGTGGTACAGTCCTGGATAGTATCTTGATCTATCTAATTTCATAGATTGCGCGACACTTTATATCTCCCCGATTCCCTGACGGGTGATCATTTGGCGGGTGGTCCTCTGACCCGCCAAAGGCCGCTGGTCTGACGTTCATTAGGCTACGTGAAGGTACTCCATGTAAGCTTTTCATCCACTGTATTCAAACTTACCACAATACATGGCAAGGCTTGAGTAATTACTGAGCCGTTTATTTAAGTGTAATTTAGTCGTACAGTCGTGTATAGTATCTAGATCTGTCTAATTTCATTGATTGCGCGCCACTTTATTTCTTCCCGACTGCAAGCTCTAAATGTATGTCGCCCTATCATTCAAACGCTTTTGCATTGATCAAAATATCTTACCTCAGATCACACGTGAAAGGAGTGATCTTTTGCCGTCTGATCCTCTGACGGCTTATCTCTTGGTGGGTGGTCCTCTGACGGGTGATCTTTTGGCGGGTAATACTCTGACGGGTGTTCTTTTGGCGGGTGATCCTTTGACGGGTTCTCTTTTACGGGTGATCCTCGGACGGGTTATTTTTTGGCAGGTGATCCTCTGACGGGTGACCGTTTGGTGGGTGATCCTCTCACGGGTTCGGGTGATCTTCTAAGTGGTGATCCTCTGACGGGTGATCCTCTGGCGGGTGATCCTTTGATGCGTGATGTTTTGGTGGGTGATACTCTGACGGGTGATCCACTGACCCGCCAAAGGCCGCGGGTCTGACGTTCATTAACCTACGTGTAGGTACTCCATGTAATCTTTTGACCCACTGTATTCAAATTTAACACAATACATGGCAAGGCTTGAGTAATTACTGAGTCGTTAATTTATGTGTAATTTAGTCGTACAGTCGTGCATATTATCTAGATCTATCTAATTTCATAGATTGCGCGTCACTTTATTTCTCCCCGGCTGCAAGAACTAAATGTATGTCGCCCTATTATCCAAACGCTTTTGCATTGATGAAAATATCTTACCTCAGTTCACACCTGAAAGGAGTGATCTTTTGGCGGGTGATCCTCTGATTGGTGATCTTTTGGTGGGTGGTCCTCTGACAGGTGATCGTTTGGCGGGTGACCCTCTGACAGGTGATCTTTTGGCGGGTGATCTTCTGGCTAGTGATTTTCTAAGGGATGATATTTTGGTGGGTGGTCGTGCTCTGACGGGTGATCTTTTGGCGGGTGATCCTCTGACGGGTTATCTTTTTGCGGGTGATCCTCTGACGGGTGATCTTTTGGCGGGTGATCCTCTCACGGGTTATCTTTTAGAGGGTGATCCTCTGACGGGTGATCTTTTGGCGGGTGATCCTCTGACGGGTGATCTTTTGGTGGGTGGTCCTCTGATGGGTGATCTTTTGGCGGGTGATCCTCTGATGGGTGATCTTTTGGCGGGTGATCCTCTGACGGGATATCTTTTAGCGTTTGATCCTCTGACGGGTGATTTTTTGGCGGGTGATCCTCTGACGGGTGATCGTTTCGTGGGTGGTTCTCTGACGGTTGTACTTTTGGCGGGTGATCCTTTGACGGGTTATCTTTTAGCGGGTGATCCTCTGACGGGTGATCTTTTGGCGGGTGATCCTCTCACGGGTTATCTTTTAGCGGGTGATCCTCTGACGGGTGATCTTTTGGCGGGTGATCCTCTGACAGGTGATCTTTTGGCGGGTGATCTTCTGGCTAGTGATCTTCTAAGGGATGATATTTTGGTGGGTGGTCGTGCTCTGACGGGTGATCTTTTGGCGGGTGATCCTCTGAATGGTGATCTTTTGGTGGGTGGTCCTCTGACAGGTGATCTTTTGGCGGGTGACCCTCTGGCGGATGATCCTCTGACTATATATTTTCCATTGTTATTACGAGCCTTGCATCACTTTTCACACCATGTAATTTGCATCTGTATCTTGCCTGCTTCTTATTGCTTGCCACTCACTATTTAAGTTCAACCTGAGACTCCTTTCGTCCTCTCACGCTTCCGGACCAGCACTTTTATAGCGCATTCCACGGCTTTCGCAGTTTACGAGCATGTCCCACCCACCCGCCCTTCGTCAGTCTATTTCTATATTTTACGGCGGTTTTTTCTTGTTACTGCTTATGTTTTTCTGTTCTGTAGGCTATAGAGAGACTTACATCGACCGCGCCAGATGTTTCCGCTGCAACAAACTTGGCCACTGGGCAAAGGAATGTAAGTTTGGCTGGCAAACCCCAAGAAACATTCAGCACAGCAGTGCCTACATCCCAGGATACTCATACAGCACGTACAAGTCCGCACACGGACCCCAACTCCAGTCCAATCCAAAGCATTGAGATATTTGACGAAGAAATCGCTCAGGTACGATACCTTAAAGAACTGTTTGAGTTTGAGCTAGGCAACTGTTCACCTGTTAACGTGAAAGGCAATTTACAAAGAAACTTAGACTTTTGGAAGGTCATTGGCACCTCACAATTTATTCTAAATGTTATTGAGAGGGGATACATGCTTCCATTTGAAAGTCTCCCAGATCCAGCTATGTTTAAGAATAACAGTTCATCTATTTCTCATGCTCAATTCGTTGAAGAAGCCATAAAAGAACTCTGTGAGTCCGGTCGGGTGATCGAAACATCCGAGCCTCCTTTGGTAGTTAATCCTTTATCCGTGTCTGTCCAAGCTAACGGCAAAAAGAGACTAATTCTAGACTTGAGACATGTCAACAAGTACTTGGCGAAGAAACGTGTTAAATACGAGGACTGGAAGATTGCCATGTCATATTTCACAGTAGGAGCATTTATGTTTTCGTTTGATTTGAAAAGTGGTTACCACCATATTGAGATTTTCAAGGAGCACCAGGTTTACCTCGGCTTTTCTTGGACAAACGCTATTTCCTGTCAGACAAAGTTTTATATGTTTACGGTTTTGCCTTTTGGGTTGTCATCTGCGCCTCACATTTTTACCAAAACACTTAAGCCTTTAGAGAAACACTGGAGACATCAAGGAATATGTATTGCTATTTTTCTCGATGAAGGTTGGGCCATTGAAAACGATCGCCAGGTGTGTGCTACCATAGCTAAAGCAGTAAAATCCGATCTTGCTAAAGCAGGTTTCATATCAAATGACGATAAATCGGTCTGGGATCCTTGTCAGAAGCTGGATTGGTTGGGTATTACATGGGATAGTACGAAAGGGACCGTTGAAATAGTTGATAGAAGGATTGCCAAAATATCACGCACTATTGAGAGTGTTATTGATTCGAATTTTGTGATTTCCGCTAGAAAATTAGCCTCATTTACGGGACAGATAATTTCCACTGCTCCTGTTATAGGAAATATTTCCAGGATCATGACTAGACATTGTGTTATGTCGACTTTATGTGCCCAACATTGGGATGCTGAGTTTGAACTGGATCAATATTGCATTGAGGAAGTACATTTTTGGAGAACTAACCTATCCTCCGTTAAGGTCAGAAATTGTTTTCTTGATAAGAAACCTCAATACTTTGCTTATTCCGATGCCAGCGACACTGGGTGTGGCTCCGTTATCAAGTTCAATGAAGGTTATGTCTGTCACAAACTTTGGGACCCATCAGAAAGCATAAGGAGCTCCACGTGGAGAGAATTAGCCGCCATTGATTTCTCTATTGAGTCTTTCGGCCCTGTTTTGGAGGGTTCGCTACGTAAAATGGTTTACTGACAATCAAGCCGCAGCCAAAATCGTAGAAGTCGGAAGCATGAAACTAGATCTGCACCGCCTGGCTATTAAAATTTTCCAATTCTGTGCCAAACATCGAATCCAGCTGGATGTCCAATGGATTCCACGCACCGACAATGAGAAAGCAGATTATATTAGTCGCCTTATTGACTTTGATGATTGGCAGATAACTCAGGAGTTTTTTCAGATCATAGACAATCAATGGGGACCTCACACGGTTGACTGTTTCGCCAATTTTTACAATGCCAAGCTCGACAGGTTCTTTTCGCGTTTCTGGAACCCGGGTGCTTCCGGTGTTGACTTTTTCGTTCAGAGTTTGGAATCCGAAAATTGCTTAGTCGTCCCTCCAGTCATCCTTATCTCTAGAGCTGTGCATTTTTTGAGTATCCAAAACGCGAAGGCGACTGTCGTGGTACCATTTTGGCCATCTTCTAGTTTCTGGCCACTTCCTCTGACGGGTGATCTTTTAGCCGGTGAACCTCTGACAGTTGATCTTTTGGCGGTGATCCTCTGACGAGTGATCTTAAGGAGGGTGATCCTCCGACCCGCCCGAGGCCGCTGGTCTGACGTTCATTAGCCTACGTGAAGGTACTCCACGTAAGCTTTTGACCCACTGTATTCAAACGTAACACAATACATGGCAAGGCTTGAGTAATTACTGAGTCGTTAATTTAAGTGCAATTTAGTCGTACAGTCGTGTATAGTATCTAGATCTATCTAATTTCATAGATTGCGCACCACTTTATTTCTCCCCGTCTGCAAGAACTAAATATATCTCGCCCTATTATCCAAACGCTTTTGCATTGATGAAAATATGTTACCTCACATCACACGTGAAAGGAGTGATCTTTTGGCGGGTGATCCTCTGATTGGTGATCTTTTGGTGGGTGGTCCTCTGACGGGTTATCTTTTGGCGGGAGACCCTCTGACGGGTGATCTTTTGGCGGGTGACCCACTGACGGGTGATCTTTTGGCGGGTGCTCCTCTGACTGGTGATCTTCTAAGGGGTGATATTTTGGTGGGTGGTCGTCCTCTGACGAGTGATCTTTTGGCGGGTGATCCTCTAACTGGTGATCTTTTTACGGGTTTTTCTCTGACGGGTGATGTTTTGGTGGGTTATCCTCTGACGGGTAATCTTTAGGTGGGTGATCCTTTGACGGGTTATCTTTTAGCGGGTGATCCTCTGACGGGTGATCTTTTGGTTGGTGGTCCTCTGACGGGTTATCTTATAGCGGATGATGCTCTGACGGGTGATCTTTTGACGGGTGATCATCTGACGGGCGACCTTTTGGCGGGTGATCCTCTGACGGGTGATCTTTTTACGGGTTTTTCTCTGACGGGTGACGTTTTGGTGGGTTATCCTCTGACGGGTAATCTTTAGGTGCGTTGTCCTCTGACGGGTGATATTGTGGCGGGTGATACTCTGACGGGTGATCTTTTAGCGGGTGATCCTTTGAGGGGTTATCTTTTAGCGGGTGATCCTATGACCGGTGATCTTTTCGCGTGATCCTCTGATGGGTATCCTTTTGGTGGGTGCTCCTCTGACGGTTTATCTTTTGGCGGGTGATCCTCTGACGGGTGATCTTTTGGCAGGTAATAATCTGACGGGTGATCTTTCGGCGGGTGATCCTCTGACCCGCCAAAGGCCGCGAGTCTGACGTTCATTAGCCTACATGTAGGTACTCCATGTAAGCTTTTCGTACACTGTATTCCAACTTAACACAATACATGGCAAGGCTTGAGTAATTACTGAGCCGTTGATTTAAGTGTAATTTAGTCGTACAGTCGTGTACAGTATCTAGATCTATCTAATTTCATTGATTGCGCTCCACTTTATTTCTCCCCGGCTGCAAGCTCTAAATGTATCTCGCCCTATCATCCAAACGCTTTGCATTGATCAAAATATCTTACCTCAGATCACACGTGAAAGGAGTGATCTTTTGGCGTCTCGTCCTCTGACGGGTGATCTTTTGGTGGGTGGTCCTCTGACGGGTGATCTTTTGGCGGGTGACCCTCTGACGGGTGATCTTTTGGCGGGTGCTCCTCTGACTGGTGATCTTCTAAGGGGTGATATTTTGGTGGGTGGTCGTCCTCTGACGGGTGATCTTTTGACGGGTGATCCTCTGACGGGTGTTTTTTTGGCGGCAGGTCCTCTGACCGGTGATTTTTTAGTAGGTGATCCTCTGAAGGGTGATCTTTTGGCGGGTGATCTTCTCACAGGTTATCTTTTAGCGGGTGATCCTCTGACGGGTGATCTTTTAGCCGGTGATCCTCTGACAGTTGATCTTTTGGCGGTGTTCCTCTGACGGGTGATCTTCTAAGTGGTGATCTTCTTAGTGGTGATCCCCGGACGGGTGATCCTCTGGCAGGTGATCCTCTTACGAGTGATCCTTCGGCGGGTGATCCTCTGACCCGCCCAAGGCCGCTGGTCTGATGTTCATTAGCCTACGTGAAGGTACTCCATGTAAGCTTTTGACCCACTGTATTCAAACGTAACATAATACATGGCAAGGCTTGAGTAATTACTGAGACTTAATTTAAGTGCAATTAAGTCGTACAGTCGTGTATAGTATCTAGATCCATCTAATTTCATAGATTGCGCACCACTTTATTTCTCCCCGGCTGCAAGAACTAAATATATGTCGCCCTATTATCCAAACGCTTTTGCATTGATGAAAATATCTTACCTCACATCACACGTGAAAGGAGTGATCGTTTGGCGAATGATCCTCTGATTGGTGATCTTTTGGTGGGTGCTCCTCTGACGGTTTATCTTTTGGCGGGTGATCCTCTGACGGGTGATCTTCTAAGTGGTGATCCTCTCATGGGTGATCTTTTGTCGGGTGATACTCTGACAAGTGATCCTCTGACCCACCAAAGGCCGCGGGTCTTACGTTCATTAGCCTACGTGTAGGTACTCCAAGTAATCTTTTGACCCACTGTATTCAAACTTAACACAATACATGGCAAGGCTTGAGTAATTACTTAGTCGTTAATTTAAGTGTAATGTAGTCGTACAGTCGTGTATAGTATTTACATCTATCTAATTTCATAGATTGCGCGCCACTTCATTTCTCCACGGCAAGCACGAAATGTAACTCGAAATATCATCCAAACGCTTTTACATTGATCAAAATATCTTACCTCAGATCACACGTGAATGGAGTCGTCTTTTGGCGTGTGATCCTCTGACGGGTGATCTTTTGGTGGGTGGTCCTCTGACGGGTGATCTTATGGCGGGTGATCTTATGGCGGGTGATCCTTTGACATGTTATCTTTTAGCGGCTGATCCTGTGACGGGTGATTTTTTGGCGGGTCATGCTCTGACGGGTGATCTATTGGTGAGTGGTCCTCCGACGGGCGATCTTTTGGCGGGTGATCCTCTGACGGTTGATCTTTTGGCGGGTGATCCTCTGACGTTCTATCTTTTAGCGGGTGATCCTCTGACGGATGATCTTTTGGCGGGTGATCCTCTGACGGGCGATCTTTTGGTGAATAATCCTCTCACGGGTGATTTTTTGGCAGGTGATCCTCTGACGGGTGATCTTTTGGCGGGTGTTCCTCTGACGGGTTATCTTTTAGCGGGTGATCCTCTGACGGGTGATCTTTTGGTGGGTGGTCCTCTGACGGGTGATTTTTCGGCAGGTGATCCTCTTACGGGTGATCTTTTGGCGGCTGATCCCCTGACGGGTGATTTTTTGGCGGGTGATCCTCTGACGGGTGATCTTTTGGTGGTTGGTCCTCTGACAGGTGATGTTTTGGTGGGTGATCCTCTGACGGGTGATCTTTTGGCGGGTGATCCTCTCACGGGTTATCTTTTAGTGGGTGATCCTCTGACGGGTGATCTTTTGGCGGGTGATCCTCTGACGAGTGATCTTTTGGTGGGTGGTCCTCTGATGGGTGATCTTTTGGCGTGTGATCCTCTGACGGGTGATCTTTTGATGGGTGGTCCTCTGACGGGCGATCTTTTGGCGGGTGATCCTCTGACGGGTGATCTTCTAAGGGGTGATCCTCTGACGGGTGATCTTCTAAGAGGTGATCCTCTGACGGATGATCTTTTGGCGGGTGATCCTCTGACGGGTTATCTCTTTGCGGGTGATCCTCTGACGGGTGATATTTTGGCGGGTGATCCTTTGACGGGCGATCTTTTGGTGGGTGGTCCTTTGACCGGTGATTTTTTGGCAGGTGATCCTGTGACTGGTTATCTTTTACCGGGTGATCCTGTGACGGGTGATCTTTTGGCGGGTGATCCTCTCACGGGTTATCTTTTAGAGGGTGATCCTCTGACGGGTAATCTTTAGGTGGGTGCTCCTCTGACGGTTTATCTTTTGGCGGGTGATCCTCTGACGGGTGATCTTCTAAGTGGTGATCCTCTCATGGGTGATCTTTTGTCGGGTGATACTCTGACAGGTGATCCTCTGACCCACCAAAGGCCGCGGGTCTTACGTTCATTAGCCTACGTGTAGGTACTCCAAGTAATCTTTTGACCCACTGTATTGAAACTTAACACAATACATGGCAAGGCTTGAGTAATTACTTAGTCGTTAATTTAAGTGTAATGTAGTCGTACAGTCGTGTATAGTATTTACATCTATCTAATTTCATAGATTGCGCGCCACTTCATTTCTCCACGGCAAGCACGAAATGTATCTCGATATATCATCCAAACGCTTTTACATTGATCAAAATATCTTACCTCAGATCACACGTGAAAGGAGTGGTCTTTTGGCGTGTGATCCTCTGACGGGTGATCTTTTGGTGGGTGGTCCTCTGACGGGTGATCTTATGGCGGGTGATCTTATGGCGGGTGATCCTTTGACATGTTATCTTTTAGCGGCTGATCCTGTGACGGGTGATTTTTTGGCGGGTGATGCTCTGACGGGTGATCTATTGTTGAGTGGTCCTCCGACGGGCGATCTTTTGGCGGGTGATCCTCTGCCGGTTGATCTTTTGGCGGGTGATCCTCTGACGTTCTATCTTTTAGCGGGTGATCCTCTGACGGATGATCTTTTGGCGGGTGATCCTCTGACGGGCGATCTTTTGGTGAATAATCCTCTCACGGGTGATTTTTTGGCAGGTGATCCTCTGACGGGTGATCTTTTGGCGGGTGTTCCTCTGACGGGTTATCTTTTAGCGGGTGATCCTCTGACGGGTGATCTTTTGGTGGGTGGTCCTCTGACGGGTGATTTTTCGGCAGGTGATCCTCTTACGGGTGATCTTTTGGCGGCTGATCCCCTGACGGGTGATTTTTTGGCGGGTGATCCTCTGACGGGTGATCTTTTGGTGGTTGGTCCTCTGACGGGTGATGTGTTGGTGGGTGATCCTCTGACGGGTGATCTTTTGGCGGGTGATCCTCTCACGGGTTATCTTTTCGTGGGTGATCCTCTGACGGGTGATCTTTTGGCGGGTGATCCTCTGACGGGTGATCTTTTGGTGGGTGGTCCTCTGACGGGTGATTTTTCGGCAGGTGATCCTCTTACGGGTGATCTTTTGGCGGCTGATCCCCTGACGGGTGATTTTTTGGCGGGTGATCCTCTGACGAGTGATCTTTTGGTGGGTGGTCCTCTGATGGGTGATCTTTTGGCGTGTGATCCTCTGACGGGTGATCTTTTGATGGGTGGTCCTCTGACGGGCGATCTTTTGGCGGGTGATCCTCTGACGGGTGATCTTCTAAGGGGTGATCCTCTGACGGGTGATCTTCTAAGAGGTGATCCTCTGACGGGTGATCTTTTGGCGGGTGATCCTCTGACGGGTTATCTCTTTGCGGGTGATCCTCTGACGGGTGATATTTTGGCGGGTGATCCTTTGACGGGCGATCTTTTGGTGGGTGGTCCTTTGACCGGTGATTTTTTGTCAGGTGATCCTCTGACTGGTTATCTTTTACCGGGTGATCCTGTGACGGGTGATCTTTTGGCGGGTGATCCTCTCACGGGTTATCTTTTAGAGGGTGATCCTCTGACGGGTGATCTTTTGGCGGGTGATCCTGTGACGGGCGATCTTTTGGTGGGTGGTCCTTTGACAGGTGATTTTTTGGCAGGTGATCCTCTGACGGGTTATCTTTTACCGGGTGATCCTGTGACGGGTGATCTTTTGGCGGGTGATCCTCTCACGGGTTATCTTTTAGAGGGTGATCCTCTGACGGGTGATCTTTTGGCGGGTGATCCTCTGACGGGTGAACTTTTGGTGGGTGGTCCTCTGATGGGTGATCTTTTGGCGGGTGATCCTCTGACGGGTGATCTTTTGGTGGGTGGTCCTCTGATGGGTGATCTTTTGGCGGGTGATCCTCTAATGGGTGATCTTTTGGCGGGTGATCCTCTGACGGTTTATCTTTTAGCGGTAATCCTCTGACGGGAGATTTTTTGGCGGGTGATCCTCTGACGGGTGATCGTTTGGTGGGTGGTCCTCTGACGGGTGATCTTTTAGCGGGTGATCCTCTGACGGGTGATCTTTTGGCGGGTGATCCTCTGATTGCTGATCTTTTGGTGGGTGGTCCTCTGACAGGTGATCTTTTGGCGGGTGATCCTTTTCGGGTGATCTTTTGGCGGGTGATCCTCTGGCTGGTGATCTTCGAAGGGGTGACCTTTTGGTGGGTGGTCCTCTGACGGGTGATCTTTTGGCGGGTGATCCTCTGATGGGTGATGTTTTGGTGGGTTATCCTCTGACGGGTAATCTTTAGGTGGGTGGTCCTCTGACGGATGATCTTCTCGCGGGTGATCCTCTGACGGGTGATCTTTAAGCGGGTGATCCTTTGACGGGTTATCTTTTAGCGGGTGATCCTCTGACGGGTGATCTTATTGCGTGAGTCTCTGATGGGTAATCTTTCGGTGGGTGCTCCTCTGACGGTTTATCTTTTGGCGGGTGATCCTCTGACGGGTGATCTTTTAGCGGGTGTACTTCTAAGGGGTGGTCCTCTGACGGGTCTTTTGGCAGGTAATAATCTGACGGGTGATCTTTCGGCGGGTGATCCTCTGACCCGCCAAAGGCCGCGAGTCTGACGTTCATTAGCCTACGTGTACGTACTGCATGTAAGCTTTTCATCCACTGTATTCAAACTTAACACAATACATGGCAAGGCTTGAGTAACCACTCTGTCGTTAATTAAAGTGTAATTTAGTCGTACAGTCGTGTATAGTGTCTAGATCTATCTAATTTCATAGATTGCGCGCCTCTTTATATCTCCACGTCTGCAAGTACGAAATGTATCTCGAACTATCATCCAAACACTTTTGCATTGATCAAAATCTCTTACCTCGTATCACACGTGAAAAGAGTGATCTTTTGGCGTGTGATCCTCTGACTGGTGATCTTTTGGTGGGTGCTCCTCTGACGGGTGATCTTTTGGCGGGTGATCCTCTGAGGGGTGATCTTTTGGAGAGTGATCCTCTGACGGGTTATCTTTTAGCGGGTGATCCTCTGACGGGTGATTTTTTGACGGGTGATCCTCTGACGGGTGATCTTTTGGTGGGTGGTCCTCTGACGGGTGATCTTTTGGCGGGTGATCCTCTGACGGGTGATCTTCTAAGGGGTGATCCTCTGACGGGTTATCTTCTAAGAGGTGATCCTCTGACGGGTGATCTTTTGGCGGGTGATCCTCTCACGGGTTATCTTTTAGCGGGTGATCCTCTGACGGGTGATCTTTTGGCGGGTGATCCTTTGATTGCTGATCTTTTGGTGGGTGGTCCTCTGAAAGGTGATCTTTTGGCGGGTGACCCTTTTCGGGTGATCTTTTGGCGGGTGATCCTCTGACTGGTGATCTTCGAAGGGGTGACCTTTTAGTGGGTGGTCCTCTGACGGGTGATCTTTTGGCGGGTGATCCTCTGATGGGTGATGTTTTGGTGGGTTATCCTCTGACGGGTAATCTTTAGGTGGGTGGTCCTCTGACGGGTGATCTTCTCGCGGGTGATCCTCTGACGGGTGATCTTTTAGCGGGTGATCCTTTGACGGGTTATCTTTTTGCGTGATTCTCTGTTGGGTAATCTTTTGGTGGGTGCTCCTCTGACGGTTTATCTTTTGGCTGGTGATCCTCTGACGGGTGATCTTTTATCGGGTGTACTTCTAAGGGGTGGTCCTCTGACGGGTGATCGTTTGGCGGGTGATCCTCTGACGGGTGATCTTTTGGCAGGTAATAATCTGACGGGTGATCTTTCGGCGGGTGATCCTCTGACCCGCCAAAGGCCGCGAGTCTGACGTTCATTAGCCTACGTGTAGGTACTCCATGTAAGCTTTTCATCCACTGTATTCAAACTTAAGACAATACATGGCAAGGCTTGAGTAACTACTGAGTCGTTAATTTAAGTGTAATTTAGTGGTACAGTCGTGTATAGTGTCTAGATCTATCTAATTTCATAGATTGCGCTCCTCTTTATTTCTCCACGTCTGCAAGCACGAAATGTATCTCGAACTATCATCCAAACACTTTTGCATTGATGAAAATCTCTTACCTCGTGTCACACGTGAAAGGAGTGATCTTTTGGCGTGTGATCCTCTGACTGGTGATCTTTTGGTGGGTGCTCCTCTGACCGGTGATCTTTTGGCGGGTGATCCTCTGACGGGTGATCCTTTGACGGGTTATCTTTTAGCGGGTGATCCTCTGACGTGTGATTTTTTGACGGGTGATCCACTGACGGGTGATCTTTTGGTGGGTGGTCCTCTGACGGGAGGTCTTTTGGCGGTTGATCCTCTGACGGGTGATCTTCTAAGGGGTGATCCTCTGACGGGTTATCTTCTAAGAGGTGATCCTCTGACGGGTGATCTTTTGGCGGGTGATCCTCTCACGGGTTATCTTTTAGCGGGTGATCCTCTGACGGGTGATCTTTTGGCGGGTGATCCTTTGATTGCTGATCTTTTGGTGGGTGGTCGTCTGACAGGTGATCTTTTGGCGGGTGACCGTCTTCGGCTGATCTTTTGGCGGGTGATCCTCTTACTGGTGATCTTCGAAGGGGTGATTTTTTGATGGGTGGTCCTCTGACGGGTGATGTTTTGGTGGGTTATCCTCTGACGGGTAATCTTTAGGTGGGTGGTCCTCTGACGGGTGATCTCGCGGGTGATCCTCTGACGGGTGATCTTTTAGCGGGTGATCCTTTGACGGGTTATCTTTTAGCGGGTGATCCTCTGACGGGTCATCTTTTTGCGTGATTCTCTGATGGGTAATCTTTTGGTGGGTGCTCCTCTGACGGTTAATCTTTTAGCGGGTGATCCTCTGACGGGTGATTTTTTGGCAGGTGATCCTCTGACGGGTGATCTTTCGGCAGGTAATAATCTGACGGGTGATCTTTCGGCGGGTGATCCTCTGACCCGCCAAAGGCCGCGAGTCTGACGTTCATTAGGCTACGTGTAGGTACTCCATGTAAACTTTTCATCCACTGTATTCAAACTTAACACAATACATGGCAAGGCTTGAGTAATTAATGAGTCTTTAATTCCTCGCGAAGCGAGGGCTGAAGGCCCGAGCGTAGCGAGGTTAATAAATTTGTCGTCCCGCTGGAGCTGAGCCGCGTGAATTCGAGCGAAAAATATATTTATATATATATATATTTATATACTTGATGGTGTCCGGCAGTTGCGTGGCAACAAAAATCGCGACCGCTGACAATGGCGCACTCATGTTTATTCATGGCGGCCGTTCCGACGGCCGTTTACTCTGTGAAAAAATGTTTACCCTTGGTGAAACACAACCAATTTCTGATGCAAATGAGAAAGAACAGCAAACACAACAACGCTGGATTCAACAGGTGGCTGGAAATCCTTGTCCGAGAAAATTAACCACCGAAACTCCGCTGAACGGTGATTTGAAATTCAGCGCGATCGAGCAACGAAGAGACAACGAGAGCATAGATTACAAAGACTTCGAACAGCCCAGGCACACCGTTTGACTAGGTTCAAACGCCTTGACCGATTGCCGCCATTAGAATTCTGAACGAAACCGATCAGGAGAGGCGACACCGTCTGGAAGTGTTGGACAAAATGATTCTGTTTGTAGACGCAACGAGAGGCGGCAAGAATTTATACACGATCAGCTAAATACTCGTGACGAATATCTTTCATACCTGAGACGGTAGGAAAAAGCAAACACTGATTACAGGAAAGGCTCAGAGAAGAAGAGCGATTAAGAAATGTAGCTCAAATCACCGGCTTTTGCAAAAAGAAAAAACATTTAAGTGGCTAAACTACTGAGAGGATAATCAAACACTGAAAAATAATTCTCTTTATTTTTCTTTATTCTCTGTAATTCGATGTTTATTGATATTTTCACTAAGGTCACTAAGGAACTTTTTAAATGATCAAAACTGCAGATAAATGATCAAAACTACAAATCACAAAGGTGGAAATTATTTCCCAAATATACAACATTTACATGATTGTCTGTGAATGAACAGTGAGTGAAATGTGCTTTGTATACGTATACGGTATCTTGAGTTTACAGCATTCTTCATAAAATAGTTCAATAAGAAATAACATTCGAATGGTTTAGTAAGGAGAATTTCTCTTTACAATTTGGATAAAAACATTTTGTTAGCAAAAAACAATTTTCTGTTAACAATCATGACCATCTAATCTGTAGCAGCTTTATACATGTAGGTAAACACATGACACATCAACATTACTGCTTCACATTTAGTATTGGAACGGTGATCAGTATCTTAAATCTCCTCACAATATCAGTGCATGAGCAAGTACATAGATTATGCAAATTGAGAACCTGATCACCTCCAACATGAGTTGTCTGAAAATTGAATACAAATTCACTGTAGTTATATGGCTATGTGAACTGTATTGACACCAGTAAGGAGAATGTACATCAACAAATTAATTTTGATTTAGAGATTTTTAAAGGGGCTTACTGGTCAAGAAGGCCTTAGTTCTGGTCTTAACCTACGAATTCTCCATCCAGGTCCCTATACATTGCTTATAGTATTTGTGAGAATCTGTTGCTTCATCTTGAATATTCATGTTTTGTAATCAATTTCGTAATTCCCATGACCAGTATTCAAACTGCTGGAGAATCTCATGCCACTTTCACCATTGAGTTGTTATTTTTTGGATAACATCACTTTACAGCAGCAGTAACCTCCTGTGATCTCAACCATTCAAGTGAATAGAGAATTGGGTTACCAATTATTTGATACCCAGTATATAGAACAAAAGCTATAGCAGCATCTAAAGGGAACAGGTTAATTTGGGAGATAGCACTCACAAGCTTCAAAAATGGAATTTAATTGAGACAATCAAAATAAACAAAACACCATTGCATATTGTCCTGAAGCCATGTCCATGACAGTACTTAATACATTCACTTTCAGACCAATTTTCCTTCTGACAAAAATTAATGAAGATAGGTGGCGGTGGAGGTGAGAGGAAGGGCCTGAGGATTGTTTGGTACCCAGTCCCGTAGCAGTTACAGCGACCCACAGCTCGAAACCCAAAACTGACCAGCACCAGCTCTCATTATTTAATTTAGGAAGTACAATTTAAATGGAAGAGACTGGGAACGAAAATGTCTCAACTTTAAATTTTGGGGCCATTGCCAGCAAGCAACCCAACCTCTCCATTTAAATCAGAAATTCCATCACTCCCTCCCACATCGCTAAAATTTTGCAGTGCATCCTCCCGAGCTTCGCGAGGTTCTGCGAGACACGTATTTCTAGTTTAAGTGTAATTTAGTCGTGATTTTTTGGCCGGTGATCCTCTGACAGGTGATCGTTTGGTTGGTGGTCCTATGACGGGAGATCTTTTGGCGGGTGATCCTCTGACGGTTGATCTTTTGGCGGGTGATCCTTTTAGCGGGTGATCCTCCGACGGGTGATTTTTTGGCGGGTGATACTCTCACGGGTGATCGTTTGTTGGGTGGTCCTCCGAGAGGTGATCTTTTGGCGGGTGATCCTCTGAATGGTGATCTTTTGGTGGGTGGTCCTCTGGCAGGTGATCTTTTGGCGGGTGACCCTCTGACGGGTGATCTTTTGGCGGATGATCCTCTGACTGGTGATCTTCTAAGGGGTGATATTTTGGTGGGTGGTCGTCCTCTGACGGGTGATCTTTTGGCGGGTGATCCTCTGACGGGTGATCTTTTGACGGGTTTTTCTCTGACGGGTGATATTTTGTTGGGCTAACCTGTGACGGGTAATCTTTAGGTGGGTGGTCCTCTCACGGGTGATCTTCAGGCGGGTGATCCTCTGACGGGTGATCTTTTCGCGTCATCCTCTGATGGGTAATCTTTTCGTGGGTGCTTCTCTGACGGTTTTTCTTTTGGCGGGTGATCCTCTGACGGGTGACCTTTTAGCGGGTGTACTTCTAAGGGGTGATCCTCTGACGGGTGATCGTTTGGCGGGTGATCCTATGAAGGGTAGTCTTTTGGCAGGTAATAATCTGACGGGTGACGTTTTGGCGGGTGATCCACTGACGGGTGACCTTTTGACGGGTTTTTCTCTGACGGGTGATGTTTTGCTGGGCTATCTTATGACGGGTAATCTTTAGGTGGGTGGTCCTCTGACGGGTGATCTTTTAGCGGGTGTACTTCTAAGGGGTGATCCTCTGACGGGTGATCGTTTGGCGGGTGATCCTATGAAGTGTGATCTTTTGGCAGGTAATAATCTGACGGGTGATCTTTCGGCGGGTGATCCTCTGACCCACCAAAGGCCGCGAGTCTGACGTTCATTAGGAAAGGAGTGATCTTTTGGCGTGTGATCCTCTGACGGGTGATCTTTTGATGGGTGGTCCTCTGACGTGCGATCTTTTGGCGGGTGATCCTCTGACGGGTGATGTTTTGGTGGGTTATCCTCATACGGGTAATCTTTAGGTGGGTGGTCCTCTGATGGGTGATCTTCTCGCGGGTGATCCTCTGACGGGTGATCTTTTAGCGGGTGATCCTTTGACGGGTTATCTTTTAGCGGGTGATCCTCTGACGGGTAAACTTTTTGCGTGATTCTCTGATGGGTAATCTTTTGGTGGGTGCTCCTCTGACGATTTATCTTTTGGCGGGTGATCCTCTGACGGGTGATCTTTTAGCGGGTGTACTTCTAAGGGGTGGTCCTCTGACGGGTGATGGTTTGGCGGGTGATCCTTTGACGGGTGATCTTTTGGCAGGTAATAATCTGACGGGTGATGTTTCGGCGGGTGATCCTCTGACCCGCCAAAGGCTGCGAGTCTGACGTTCATTAGCCTACGTGTAGGTACTTCATGTAAGCTTTTAATCCACTGTATTCAAAGTTAACACAATACATGGCAAGGCTTGAGTAATTACTGAGTCGTTAATTTAAGTGTAATTTAGTCGTACAGTCGTGTATAGTATCTAGATCTATCTAATTTCATTGATTGCGCGCCACTTTATTTCTCCCCGGCTGCAAGCTCTAAATGTATGTCGGCCTCTCATCCAAACGCTTTTGCATTGATCAAAATATCTTACCTCAGATCACACGTGAAAGGAGTGATCTTTTGGCGTGTGATCCACTGACGGGTGATCTTTTGATGGGTGGTCCTCTGACGGATGATCTTTTGGCGGGTGATCCTCTGACGGGTGATCTTTTGGCGGGTGATCCTTTGACGAGTTATCTTTTAGCGGGTGATCCTCTGACGGGTGATTTTTTGGCAAGCGATCCTCTGACGGGTGATCTTTTGGTGGGTGGTCCTCTGACGGGTGATCTTTTGACGGGTGATCCTCTGACGGTTGATCTTTTCGCGGGTGGTCCACTGACGGGTGATTTTCTCGCGGGTGATCCTCTGACGGCTGATCTTTTAGCGGGTGATCCTCTGACGGTTGATCTTATAGCGGGTGATCTTCTAGGCTTGAGTAATGACTGAGTCGTTAATTTAAGTGTAATTTAGTCGTACAGTCGTGTATAGTATCTAGATCTATCTAATTTCATAGATTGCGCGACACTTTATTTCTCCCCGGCTGCAAGCTCTAAATGTACGTCGCCCTATCATCCAAACGCTTTTGCATTGATCAAAATATCTTACCTCAGATCACACGTGAAAGGAGTGATCTTTAGGCGGGTGATCCTCTGACGGGTGATCTTTTGGTGGGTGGTCCTCTGACGGGTGATCTTTTGGCGGGTGATCCTCTGACGGTTGATCTTTTGGCGGGCGATCCTCTGATGGCTGATTTTCTAAGGGTGATCCTCTGACGGGTGATCTTCTAAAAGGTGATCCTCTGACGGGTTATCTTTTAGCGGCTGATCCTCTGACGGGTGATCGTCTAAGTGGTGATCCTCTCACGGGTGATCTTTTGTCGGGTGATACTCTGACGGGTGATCCCCTGACCCACCAAAGGCCGCGGGTCTTACGTTGATTAGCCTACGTGTAGGTACTCCAAGTAATCTTTTGAGCCACTGTATTCAAACTTAACACAATACATGGCAAGGCTTGAGTAATTACTGAGTCGTTAATTTAAGTGTAATGTAGTCGTACAGTCGTGTATAGTATCTAGATCTATCTAATTTCATAGATTGCGCGCCACTTCATTTCTCCACGGCAAGGACGAAATGTATCTCGTAATATCATCTAAACGCTTTTACATTGATCAAAATATCTTACCTCAGATCACACGTGAAAGGAGTGGTCTTTTGGCGTGTGATCCTCTGACGGCTGATCTTTTGGCGGGTGATCCTCTGACGGGTTATCTTTTAGCGGGTGATCCTCTGACGGGTGATCTTTTAGCGGGTGATCCTCTGACGGTTGATCTTTTAGCGGGTGATCCTCTAGTCTTGAGTAATGACTGAGTCGTTAATTTAAGTGTAATTTAGTCGTACAGTCGTCTATAGTATCTAGATCTATCTAATTTCATAGATTGCGCGCCACTTTATTTCTCCACGGCTGCAAGCTCTAAATGTATGTCGCCCTATCATCCAAACGCTTTTGCATTGATCAAAATATCTTACCTCAGATCACACGTGAAAGGAGTGATCTTTTGGCGTGTGATCCTCTGACGGGTGATCTTTTGGTGGGTGGTCCTCTGACGGATGATCTTTAGGCGGGTGATCCTCTGACGGGTGATATTTTGGCGGGCGATCCTCTGACAGGTGACCTTCTAAGGGGTGATCTTCTGACGGGTGATCTTTTTGCGGGTGATCCTCTGACGGGTTATGTTTTTGCGGGTGATCCGCTGTCCCGCGAAAGACCGCTGCTCTGACGTTCATTAGCCTACGTGAAGGTACTCCATGTAAGCTTTTGACCCACTGTATTCAAACGTAACACAATACATGACAAGGCGTGAGTAACTACTTAGTCGTTAATTTAAGTGTAATTTAGTCGTACAGTCGTGTATAGTATCTAGATCTATCTAATTTCATAGATTGCGCGCCACCTCATTTCTCTACGGCTGCAAGCACGAAATGTATCTCGAAATATCATCCAAACGCTTTTACATGGATCAAAATATCTTACCTCAAGTCACACGTGAAAAGAGTGGTCTTTTGGCGTGCGATCCTCTGACGGGTGATCTTTTGGTGGGTGGTGCTCTGACGGGTGATCTTATGGCGGATGATCCTCTCACCTTTGATCTTTTTGAGGGTGATCTTGTGAGGGGTGGTTTTTTGGCGGGTGATCTTCCGACGGGTGATCTATTGGTAAGTGGTCCTCTGACGGGTGATCTTTTGGCGGGTGATCCTCTGACGGTTGATCTTTTGGCGGGTGATCTTCTGACGGGTGATCTTCTAAGAGGTGATCCTCTGACGGCTGATCTTTTGGCGGGTGATCCTCTGACGGGTGATCTTTTGGCGGGTGATCCTCTGACGGGCGATCTTTTGGTGGGTGATCCTCTGACGGGTGATCTTTTGGTGGGTGGTCCTCTGATGGGTGATCTTTTGGCGGGTGATCCTCTGATTGGTGATCTTTTGGCGGGTGATCCTTTGACGGGTTATCTTTTAGCGTTTGATCCTCTGACGGGTGATTTTTTGGCGGGTGATCCTCTGACGGGTGATCGTTTCGTGGGTGGTCCTCTGACGGTTGATCTTTTGGCGGGTGATCTTTTGACGGGTTATCTTTTAGCGGGTGATCCTCTGACGGGTGATTTTTTGGCGGGTGATACTCTGACGGGTGATCGTTTGTTGGGTGCTCCTCCGACGGGTGATCTTTTGGCGGGTTATCCTCTGAATGGTGATCTTTTGGTGGGTGGTCCTCTGACAGGTTATCTTTTGGCGGGTGACCCTCTGGCGGATGATCCTCTGACTGGTGATCTTCTAAGGGGTGATATTTTGGTGAGTGGTCGTCCTCTGACGGGTGATTTTTTGGCGGGTGATACTCTGACGGGTGATCTTTTGACGGGTTTTTCTCTGACGGGAGATGTTTTGGTGGGCTAACCTGTGACGGGTAATCTTTAGGTGGGTGGTCATCTGACGGGTGATCTTCTGGCGGGTGATCCTCTGACGGGTGATCTTTTCGCGTCATCCTCTGATGGGTAATCTTTTGGTGGGTGCTCCTCTCACGGTTTTTCTTTTGGCGGGTGATCCTCTGACGGGTGATCGTTTGGCGGGTGATCCTATGAAGGGTGCTCTTTTGGCAAGTAATAATCTGACGGGTAATCTTTCGGCGGGTGATCCTCTGACCCGCCAAAGGCCGCGAGTCTGACGTTCATTAGGCTACGTGTAGGTACTCCATGTAAGCTTTTCAGCCGCTGTATTCAAACTTAACACAATACATGGCGAGGCTTGAGTAATTACTGAGTCGTTAATTTAAGTGTAATTTAGTCGTACAGTCGTGTATAGTATCTAGATCTATGTAATTTCATAGGTTGCGCGCCACTTTATTTCTCCACGTCTGCAAGCACGAAATGAATCTCGAACTATCATCCAAACACTTTTGCATTGATCAAAATATCTTACCTCGTATCACACGTGAAAGGAGTGATGTTTTGGCGTGTGATCCTCTGACGGGTGATCTTTTGATGGGTGGTCCTCTGACGGGCGATCTTTTGGCGGGTGATCCTCTGACGGGTGATCTTCTAAGGGGTGATGCTTTGAGGCGTGATCTTCTAAGAGGTGATCCTCTGACGGGTGATCTTTCGGCGGGTGATCCTCTGACGGGTTATCTCTTTGCGGGTGATCCTCTGACGGGTGATCCTATGGCAGGTGATCCTCTGACGGACGATGTTTTGGTGGATGGTTCTCTGACGGGTGATGTTTTGGCAGGTGATCCTCTGACGGGTGATGTTTTGGCAGTTAATAATCTGAGGGGTGATCTTTCGGCGGGTGATCCTCTGACCCGCCAAAGGCCGCGAGTCTGACGTTCATTAACTTACGTGTAGGTACTCCATGTAAGCTTTTCATCCACTGTATTCAAACTTAACACAATACATGGCAAGGATTGAGTAACTACTGAGTCGTTAATTCAAGTGTCATTTAGTCGTACAGTCGTGTATAGTGTCTAGATCTATCTAATTTCATAGATTGCGCGCCACTTTATTTCTCCACGTCTGCAAGCACGAAATGTATCTCGAAAAATCATCCAAACATTTTTGCATTGATTAAAATCTCTTACCTCGTATCACACGTAAAAGGAGTGATCTTTTGGCGTGTGATCCTCTGACGGGTGATCTTTTGGCGGGTGATCCTCTGACGGGTGATCTTTTGGCGGGTGATCCTTTGACGGGTTATCTTTTAGCGGGTCATCCTCTGACGGGTGATTTTTTGGCAAGCGATCCTCTGACGGGTGATCTTTTGGTGGGTGGTCCTCTGACGGGTGATCTTTTGACGGGTGATCCTCTGACGGTTGATCTTTTCGCGGGTGGTCCACTGACGGGTGATTTTCTCGCGGGTGATCCTCTGACGGCTGATCTTTTAGCGGGTGATCCTCTGACGGTTGATCTTATAGCGGGTGATCTTCTAGGCTTGAGTAATGACTGAGTCGTTAATTTAAGTGTAATTTAGTCGTACAGTCGTGTATAGTATCTAGATCTATCTAATTTCATAGATTGCGCGACACTTTATTTCTCCCCGGCTGCAAGCTCTAAATGTACGTCGCCCTATCATCCAAACGCTTTTGCATTGATCAAAATATCTTACCTCAGATCACACGTGAAAGGAGTGATCTTTACGCGGGTGATCCTCTGACGGGTGATCTTTTGGTGGGTGGTCCTCTGACGGGTGATGTTTTGGCGGGTGATCCTCTGACGAGTGATCTTTTGGTGGGTGGTCCTCTGACGGGTGATCTTTTGGCGGGTGATCCTCTGACGGTTGATCTTTTGGCGGGTGGTCCACTGACGGGTGATTTTCTCGCGGGTGATCCTCTGACGGCTGATCTTTTAGCGGGTGATCCTCTGACGGTTGATCTTATAGCGGGTGATCTTCTAGGCTTGAGTAATGACTGAGTCGTTAATTTAAGTGTAATTTAGTCGTACAGTCGTGTATAGTATCTAGATCTATCTAATTTCATAGATTGCGCGACACTTTATTTCTCCCCGGCTGCAAGCTCTAAATGTACGTCGCCCTATCATCCAAACGCTTTTGCATTGATCAAAATATCTTACCTCAGATCACACGTGAAAGGAGTGATCTTTAGGCGGGTGATCCTCTGACGGGTGATCTTTTGGTGGGTGGTCCTCTGACGGGTGATCTTTTGGCGGGTGATCCTCTGACGGTTGATCTTTTGGCGGGCGATCCTCTGATGGCTGATTTTCTAAGGGTGATCCTCTGACGGGTGATCTTCTAAAAGGTGATCCTCTGACGGGTTATCTTTTAGCGGCTGATCCTCTGACGGGTGATCGTCTAAGTGGTGATCCTCTCACGGGTGATCTTTTGTCGGGTGATACTCTGACGGGTGATCCCCTGACCCACCAAAGGCCGCGGGTCTTACGTTGATTAGCCTACGTGTAGGTACTCCAAGTAATCTTTGGAGCCACTGTATTCAAACTTAACACAATACATGGCAAGGCTTGAGTAATTACTGAGTCGTTAATTTAAGTGTAATGTAGTCGTACAGTCGTGTATAGTATCTAGATCTATCTAATTTCATAGATTGCGCGCCACTTCATTTCTCCACGGCAAGGACGAAATGTATCTCGTAATATCATCTAAACGCTTTTACATTGATCAAAATATCTTACCTCAGATCACACGTGAAAGGAGTGGTCTTTTGGCGTGTGATCCTCTGACGGCTGATCTTTTGGCGGGTGATCCTCTGACGGGTTATCTTTTAGCGGGTGATCCTCTGACGGGTGATCTTTTAGCGGGTGATCCTCTGACGGTTGATCTTTTAGCGGGTGATCCTCTAGTCTTGAGTAATGACTGAGTCGTTAATTTAAGTGTAATTTAGTCGTACAGTCGTCTATAGTATCTAGATCTATCTAATTTCATAGATTGCGCGCCACTTTATTTCTCCACGGCTGCAAGCTCTAAATGTATGTCGCCCTATCATCCAAACGCTTTTGCATTGATCAAAATATCTTACCTCAGATCACACGTGAAAGGAGTGATCTTTTGGCGTGTGATCCTCTGACGGGTGATCTTTTGGTGGGTGGTCCTCTGACGGATGATCTTTAGGCGGGTGATCCTCTGACGGGTGATATTTTGGCGGGCGATCCTCTGACAGGTGACCTTCTAAGGGGTGATCTTCTGACGGGTGATCTTTTTGCGGGTGATCCTCTGACGGGTTATGTTTTTGCGGGTGATCCGCTGTCCCGCGAAAGACCGCTGCTCTGACGTTCATTAGCCTACGTGAAGGTACTCCATGTAAGCTTTTGACCCACTGTATTCAAACGTAACACAATACATGACAAGGCGTGAGTAACTACTTAGTCGTTAATTTAAGTGTAATTTAGTCGTACAGTCGTGTATAGTATCTAGATCTATCTAATTTCATAGATTGCGCGCCACCTCATTTCTCTACGGCTGCAAGCACGAAATGTATCTCGAAATATCATCCAAACGCTTTTACATGGATCAAAATATCTTACCTCAAGTCACACGTGAAAAGAGTGGTCTTTTGGCGTGCGATCCTCTGACGGGTGATCTTTTGGTGGGTGGTGCTCTGACGGGTGATCTTATGGCGGATGATCCTCTCACCTTTGATCTTTTTGAGGGTGATCTTGTGAGGGGTGGTTTTTTGGCGGGTGATCTTCCGACGGGTGATCTATTGGTAAGTGGTCCTCTGACGGGTGATCTTTTGGCGGGTGATCCTCTGACGGTTGATCTTTTGGCGGGTGATCTTCTGACGGGTGATCTTCTAAGAGGTGATCCTCTGACGGCTGATCTTTTGGCGGGTGATCCTCTGACGGGTGATCTTTTGGCGGGTGATCCTCTGACGGGCGATCTTTTGGTGGGTGATCCTCTGACGGGTGATCTTTTGGTGGGTGGTCCTCTGATGGGTGATCTTTTGGCGGGTGATCCTCTGATTGGTGATCTTTTGGCGGGTGATCCTTTGACGGGTTATCTTTTAGCGTTTGATCCTCTGACGGGTGATCTTTTGGCGGGTGGTCCTCTGACGGGTGATCTTTTGGTGGGTAATCCTCTGACGGGTGATCTTCTAAGAGGTTATCCCTTCACGGGTGCTCTTTTCGCGGGTGATCCTCTGACGGGTGATCTTTTAGCGGGTAATCCTCTGACGGGTTATCTTTTAGCGAGTGATCGACTGACGGGTGATTTTTTGGCGGGTGATCCTCTGACAGGGGATCTTTTGGTGGGTTGTCCTCTGACGGGTGATCTTTTGGCGGGCTATCCTCTGACGGTTGATCTTTTGGCGGGTGATCCTGTGATGGGTTATCCTTTAGCGGGTGATCCTGTGACGATTGATCTTTTGGCGGGTGATCCTCTGACGGGCGATCTTTAGGTGGATAGTCCTCTGACGGGTGATTTTTAGGCAGGTGATCCTCTGACGGGTGATCTTTTGGCGGGTGATACTCTGACGGGTGATGTTTTGGCGGGTGATCCTTTGACGGCTTATCTTTTAGCGGGTGATCCTCTGACGGGTGATTTTTTGGCGGGTGATCCTCTGACGGGTGATCTATTGGTGGGTGGTCCTCTGATGGGTGATCTTTTGTCGGGTGATCCTGTGACGGTTGTTCTTTTGGCGGGTGACCCTCTCACGGGTGATCTTCTAAGGGGCGATCCTCTGACGAGTGATCTTCTAAGAGGTGATCCTCTGATGGCCGATCTTTTGGCGGGTGATCCTCTGACGGGTTATCTTTTAGCGGGTGATCCTCTGACGGGTGATCTTGTGGCGGGTGATCCTCGGACGGTCCATCTTTTGGTGGGTGGTCCTCTGACGGGTGATTTTTTGGCAGGTGATCCTCTGACGGGTGATCTTTTGGCGGGTGATCCTCTGACGGGCGATCTTTTGATGGGTTGTCCTCTGACGGGTGATTTTTTGGCAGGTGATCCTCTGACGGGTGATCTTTTGGCGGGTGGTCCTCTGACGGGGGATGTTTTGGTGGGTTATCCCCTGACGGGTAATCTTTAGGTGGGTTTTCCTCTGACGGGTGATCTTCTGGCGGGTTATCTTCTGGCGGGTGATCTTTTAGGGGGTGATCCTTTGACGGGTTATCTTTTAGCGGGTGATCCTCTGAGGGGTGATCTTTTCGCGTGATCCTCTGATGGGTAATCTTTTGGTGGGTGCTCCTCTGACGGTTTTTCTTTCGGCGGGTGAACATCTGACAGGTGATCTTTTGGCAGGTAATAATCAGACGGGTGATCTTTCGGCGGGTGATCCTCTGACCCGCCAAAGGCCGCGAGTCCGACGTTCATTAGCCTACGTGTAGGCACTCCATTTAAGCTTTTCATCCACTGTATTCAAACTTAACACAATACATGGTAGGCTTGACTAATTACTGAGTCGTTAATTTAAGTGTAATTTAGTCGTACAGTCGTCTATAGTATCTAGATCTATCTAATTTCAATGATTGCGCGCCACTTTATTTCTTCCCGGTTGCAAGCTCTAAATGTATGTCGCCCTATCATCCGAACGCTTTTGTATTGATCAAAATATCTTACCTCAGATCACACGTGAAAGGAGTAATCTTTTGGCGTGTGATCCTCTGACGGGTGATCTTTTGGCGGTGATCCTCTGACGGGTTATCTTTTAGCGGGTGATCCTCTGACGGGTGATCTTTTGACGGGTGATCCTCTGACGGGCGATCGTTTGGTGGGTGGTCCTCTGACGGGTGATTTTTTGGCAGGTGATCCTCTGACGGGTGATCTTTTGGCGGGTGGTCATCTGACGGGTGATGTTTTGGTGGGTTATGCCATCACGGGTTATCTTTAGGTGGGTTGTCCTCTGACGGGTGATCTTCTGGCGAGTGATCCTCTGACGGGTGATCTTTTAGCGGGTGATCCTTTGACGGGTTATCTTTTAGCGGGTGATCCTCTGACAGGTGATCTTTTTGCGTGATCCTCTGATGGGTAATCTTTTGGTGGGTGCTCCTCTGACGGTTTATCTTTTGGCGGGTGATCCTCTGACGGGTGATCTTTTGGCAGGTCATAATCTGACGGGTGATCTTTCGACGGGTGATCCTCTGACCCACCAAAGGCCGCGAGTCCGACATTCATTAGCCTACGTGTAGGAACTCCATTTAAGCTTATCATTAACTGTATTCAAACTTAACACAATACATGGCAAGGCTTGACTAATTACTGAGTCGTTAATTTAAGTGTAACTTAGTCGTACAGTCGTCTATAGTATCTAGATCTATCTAATTTCAATGATTGCGCGCCACTTTATTTCTTCCCGGTTTGAAGCTCTAAATATATGTCGCCCTATCATCCGAACGCTTTTGCATTGATCAAAATATCTTACCTGAGATCACACGTGAAAGGAGTGTTCTTTTGACGTGTGATCCTGTGACGGGTGATCTTTTGGTGGGTGGTCCTCTGACGGGTGATCTTTTGGTGGGTGATACTCTGATGGGTGATCGTTTGGCGGGTGATCCTTTGAAGGGTAATGTTTTAACGGGTGATCCTCTGACGGGTGATTTTTGGGCGGGTGATCCTCTGACGGGTGATCTATTGGTGGGTGGTCCTCTGACGGGTGATCCTTTGGCGGGTGATCCTCTGACGGTTGTTTTTTTGGCGGGTGATCCTCTGACAGGTGATCTTCTAAGTGGTGATCCTCTGACGAGTAATCTTCTCACAGGTGATCCTCTGACGGCCGATCTTTTGGCGGGTGATGCTCTGACGGGTTATCTTTTAGCGGGTGATCCTCTGACGGTGATCTTTTGGTTGGTGGTCCTCTGACGGGTGATTCTTTGTCAGGTGATCCTCTGACGGGTGCTCTTTTAGCGGGCGATCCTCTGACGGGTTATCTTATAGCGGGTGATGCTCTTACGGGTGATCTTTTGACGGGTGATCATCTGAAGGGCGATCTTTTGGCGGGTGATCCTATGACGGGTGATCTTCTTACGGGTTTTTCTCTGACGGGTGACGTTTTGGTGGGTTATCCCCTGACGGGTAATCTTTAGGTGCGTTGTCCTCTGACGGGTGATATTCTGGCGGGTGATACTCTGACGGGTGATCTTTTAGCGGGTGATCCTATGACGGGTTATGTCTTTGCGGGTGATCTTCTGACGGGTTATATCTTTGCGGGTGATCCTCTGACGGGTGATCTTTTGGGGGGTGATACTCTGACGGGCGATCTTTTAGCGGGTGATCCTGTGACGGGTGATCTTTTGGCGGGTGATCCTCTCACGGGTTATCTTTTAGAGGGTGATCCTCTGACGGGTGATCTTTTGGCGGGTGATCCTCTGACGGGTGATCTTTTGGTAGGTGGTCCGCTGATGGGTGATTGTTTGGCGGGTGATCCTCTGATGGGTGATCTTTTGGCGGGTGATCCTCTGACGGGTTATCTTTTAGCGGGTAATCCTCTGACGGGTGATTTTTTGGCGGGTGATCCTCTGACGGGTGATCGTTTGGTGGGTGGTCCCCTGACGGGTGATCTTTTGGCGGGTGATTCTCTGACGGTTGATCTTTAGGCGGGTGATCCTTTGACGGGTTATCTTTTAGCGGGTGATCCTCTGACGGGTGATTTTTTGGCGGGTGATACTCTGACGGGTAATCGTTTGTTGGGTGGTCCTCCGACGGGTGATCTTTTAGCGGGTGATCCTCTGAATGGTGATCTTCTAAGGGGTGATATTTTGGTGGGTGGTCGTCCTCTGACGGGTGATCTTTTGGCGGATGATCCTCTGACGGGTGATCTTTTGACGGGTTTTTCTCTGACGGGTGATGTTTTGGTGGGCTAACCTGTGACGGGTAATCTTTAGGTGGGTGGGCCTCTGACGGGTGATCTTCTGGCGGGTGATCCTCTGACGGGTGATCTTTTCGCGTCATCCTTTGATGGGTAATATTTTCATGGGTACTCCTCTGACGGGTGATCTTTTGGCGGGTGATCCTCTGACGGGTTATCTTTTAGCGGGTGATCCTTTGACGGGTGATCTTTTGGCGGGTGATCCTCTGACGGGTGATCTTTTGGCGGGTGATCCTCTGACGGGTTATCTTTTAGCGGGTGATCCTTTGACGGGTGATCTTTTGGCGGGTGATCCTCTCACGGGTTATCTTTTAGCGGGTGATCCTCTGATGGGTGATCTTTTGGCGGGTGATCCTCTGATGGGTGATCTTTTGGCGGGTGATCCTTTGACGGGTTATCTTTTAGCGTTTGATCCTCTGACGGGTGATTTTGTGGCGGGTGATCCTCTGACGGGTGATATTTTGGTGGGTGGTCGTCCTCTGACGGGTGATCTTTTGGCGAGTGATCCTTTGACGGGTTATCTTTTAGCGGGTGATCCTCTGATGGGTGATCTTTTGGTGGGTGGTCCTCTGACGGGTGATCTTATGGCGGGTGATCCTTTGATCTTTTGGCGGGCGATCCTCTGACGGCCGATCTTTTAAAGGGTGATCCTCTGACGGGTGATCTTTTGGTGGTGGTCCTCTGACGGGTGATCTTTTGGCGGGTGACACTCTGACGGGTGATCTTTTGGCGGGTGATCCTCTGACGGTTGATCTTTTGGCGGGTGATCCTTTGACGGGTTATCTTTTAGCGGGTGATCCTCTGACGAGTGATTTTTTGGCGGGTGATACTATGACGGGTGATCGTTTGTTGGGTGGTCCTCCGACGGGTGATCTCTTGGCGGGTGATCCTCTGAATGGTGATCTTTTGGTGGGTGGTCCTCTGACCGGTGATCTTTTGGCGGGTGACCCTCTGACGGGTGATCTTTTGGCGGATGATCCTCTGACTGGTGATCTTCTTAGGGGTGATATTTTGGTGGGTGGTCGTCCTCTGACGGGTGATCTTTTGGCTCACCCGCCCAAGGCCGCTGGTCTGACGTTCATTAGCCTACGTGAAGGTACTCCATGTAAGCTTTTGACTCACTGTATTCAAACGTAACACAATACGTGGCAAGGCTTGAGTAATTACTGAGTCGTTAATTTAAGTGCAATTTAGTCGTACAGTCGTGTATAGTATGTAGATGTATCTAATTTCATAAATTGCGCACCACTTTATTTCTCCCCGGCTGCAAGAACTAAATATATGTCGCCCTATTATCCAAACGCTTTTGCATTGATGAAAATATCTTACCTCACATCACATGTGAAAGGAGTGATCTTTTGGCGGGTGATCCTCTGATTGGTGATCTTTTGGTGGGTGGTCCTCTGAAGGGTGATCTTTTAGCGGGTGTACTTCTAAGGGGTGGTCCTCTGACGGGTGATCTTTTGGCAGGTAATAATCTGACGGGTGATCTTTCGGCGGGTGATCCTCTGACCCGCCAAAGGCCGCGGGTCTGACGTTCATTGGCCTACGTGTAGGTACTTCATGTAAGCTTTTAATCCACTGTATTCAAACGTAACACAATACATGGCAAGGCTTGAGTAATTACTGAGTCGTTAATTTAAGTGCAATTTAGTCGTACAGTCGTGTATAGTATCTAGATCTATCTAATTTCATAGATTGCCCACCACTTTATTTCTCCACGGCTGCAAGCTCTAAATGTATGTCGCCACATCATCCAAACGCTTTTCCATTGATCAAAATATCTTACCACAGATCACACGTGAAAGGAGTGATCTTTTGGCGTGTGATCCTCTGACGGGTGATCTTTTGGTGGGTGGTCCTCTGACGGGTGATCTTTTGGCGGGTGATCCTCTGACGGTTGATCTTTTGGCGGGCGATCCTCTGACGGCTGATCTTCTAAGGGGTGATCCTCTGACGGGTTATCTTTTAGCGGCTGATCCTCTGACGGGTGATCTTTTGGCGGGTGATCCTCTGACGGGTGATCTTCTAAGTGGTGATCCTCTCACGGGTGATCTTTTGTCGGGTGATACTCTAATGGGTGATCCTCTGACCCACTAAAGGCCGTGGGTCTTACGTTCATTAGCCTACGTGTAGGTACTCCAAGTAATCTTTTGACCCACTGTATTCAAACTTAACACAATACATGGCAAGGCTTGAGTAATTACTGTGTCGTTAATTTACGTGTAATGTAGTCGTACAGTCGTGTATAGTATCTAGATCTATCTAATTTCATAGATTGCGCACCACTTCATTTCTCCACGGCAAGGACGAAATGTATCTCGTAATATCATCTAAACGCTTTTACATTGATCAAAATATCTTACCTCAGATCATACGTGAAAGGAGTGGTCTTTTGGCGTGTGATCCTCTGACGGCTGATCTTTTGGCGGGTGATCCTCTGACGGGTGAACTTCTAAGAGGTGATCCTGTGACGGGTGATTTTTTGGAGGGGAATCCTCTCACGGGTGATTTTTTGGCAGGTGATCCTCTGACGGGTGATCTTTTGGCGGGTGTTCCTCTGACGGGTTATCTTTTAGCGGGTGATCCTCTGACGGGTGATCTTTTGGCGGGTGATCCTCTGACGGGCGATCTTTTGGCGGGTGGTCCTCTGACGGGTGATTTTTTGGCAGGGGATCCTCTTACGGGTGATTTTTTGGCCGGTCATCCTCTGACGGGTGAGCTTTTGGCGGGTGGTCCTCTGACGGGTGATCTTTTGGTGGGTAATGCTCTGACGGGTGATCTTCTAAGGAGTGATCCTCTGATGGGTGATCTTCTAAGAGGTGATCCCTTGACGGGTGATCTTTTGGCGGGTGATCCTCTGACGGGTTATCTTTTAGCGGGTGATCCTCTGACGGGTGATCTTTTGGCGGGTGATCCTTTGACGGGTTATCTTTTAGAGGGTGATCGTCAGACGGGTGATTTTTTGGCGGGTGATCCTCTGACGGGGGATCTTTTGGTGGGTTGTCCTCTGACGGGTGATGTTTTGGCGGGTGATCCTCTGACGGTTGATCTTTTGGCGGGTAATCCTCTGACGGGTGATCTTCTAAGAGGTGATCCTCTGACGGGTGATCCTCTGGCGGGTGATTCTTAGGCAGGTGATCCTCTGACGGGTGATCTTTTGGCGGGTGATGCTCTCACGGTTGATCTTTTGACGGGTGATTCTCTGACAGTTGAACATTTGGCGGGTGATCCTCTGACGGGTGATCTTCTAAGTGGTGATCCTCTGACGGGTGATCCTCTGGCGGGTGATTCTCTGACGGGTGATCTTTCGGCGGGTGATCGTCTAACGGGTGACGTTCTAAGGGGTGATCCTCTGACGGGTGATATTTTGGCGGGCGATCCTCTGACGGGTTATGTTTTAGCGGGTGATCCGCTGTCCCGCCAAAGGCCGCTGTTCTGACGTTCATTAGCCTACGTGAAGGTACTCTATGTAAGCTTTTGACCCACTGTATTCAAACGTAACACAATACATGACAAGGCTTGAGTAACTTATGAGTCGTTAATTTAAGTGTAATTTAGTCGTACAGTCGTGTATAGTATCTAGATCTATCTAATTTCATAGATTGCGCGCCACTTCATTTCTCTACGGCTGCAAGCACGAAATGTATCTCGAAATATCATCCAAACGCTTTTACATTGATGAAAATATCTTACCTCAGATCACACGTGAAGAGAGTGGTCTTTTGGCGTGTGATCCTCTGACGGGTGATCTTTTGGTTGGTGGTCCTCTGACGGGTGATCTTATGGCGTATGATCCTCTCACCTTTGATCTTTTTGAGGGTGATCTTGTGACGGATGATTTTTTAGCGGGTGATCCTCCGACGGGTGATCTATTGGTAAGTGGTCCTCTGACGGGTGATCTATTGGCGGGTGATCCTCTGACGGGTGATCTTTTGGCGGGTGGTCCTCTGGCGGGTGATCTTTTGGTGGGTAATCCTCTGACGGGTGATCTTCTAAGAGGTGATCCCATCTTTTCGCGGGTGATCCTCTAAAGAGTTATCTTTTAGCGGGTAATCCTCTGACGGGTTATCTTTTAGCGGGTGATCGACTGACGGGTGATTTTTTGGCGGGTAATCCTCTGACGGGTGATCTTCTAACAGGTGATCCTCTGACGGGTGATCCTCTGTCGGGTGATTCTTAGGCAGGTGATCCTCTGACGGGTGATCTTTTGGCGGGTGATCCTCTCACGGTTGATCTTTTGACGGGTGATTCTCTGACAGTTGATCGTTTGGCGGGTGATCCTCTGACGGGTGATCTTCTAAGTGGTTATCCTCTGACGGGTGATCCTCTGGCGGGTGATTCTCTGACGGGTGATCTTTCGGCGGGTGATCCTCTGACGGGTGACGTTCTGAGGGGTGATCCTCTGACGGGTGATATTTTCGCGGGCGATCTTCTGACGGGTGATCTTCTGAGAGGTCATCCTCTGACGGGTGATCTTTTAGTCGTACAGTCGTGTATAGTATCTAGATCTATCTAATTTCATAGATTGCGCGCCACTTCATTTCTCCACGTCTGCAAGCACGAAATGAATCTCGAACTATCATCCAAACACTTTTGCATTGATCAAAATATCTTACCTCGTATCACACGTGAAAGGAGTGATCTTTTGGCGTGTGATCCTCTGACGGGTGATCTTTTGATGGGTGGTCCTCTGACGGGCGATCTTTTGGTGGGTGATCCTCTGATGGGTGATCTTCTAAGTGGTGAACCTCTGACGGATGATCTTCTAAGAGGTGATCCTCTGCCGGGTGATCTTTTGGCGGGTGATCCTCTGATGGGCGATCTTTTGGTGGGTGGTCCTCTAACTGGTGATTTTTTGGCAGGTGATCCTCTGACGAGTTATCTTTTAGTGGGTGATCCTCTGACGGGTGATCTCTTGGCAGGTGATCCTCTCACGGGTTATCTTTTAGCGGGTAATCCTCTGACGGGTGATCTTTTGGCGGGTGATCCTCTGACGGGTGATCCTCTGACGGGTGATCTTTTGGTGGGTGGTCCTCTGATGGGTGATCTTTTGGCGTGTGATCCTCTGACGGGTGATCTTTTGATGGGTGGTCCTCTGACGGGCGATCTTTTGGCGGGTGATCCTCTGACGGGTCATCTTCTAAGGGGTGATCCTCTGACGGGTGATCTTCTAAGAGGTGATCCTCTGATAGGTGATGTTTTGGCGGGTGATCCTCTGATGGGTGATCTTTCGGCGGGTGATCCTCTGACCCGCCAAAGGCCGCCAGTCTGACGTTCATTAGCCTACGTGTAGGTACTCCATGTAAGCTTTTCATCCACTGTATTCAAACTTAACACAATACATGGCAAGGCTTGAGTAACTACGGAGTCGTTAATTTAAATGTAATTTAGTCGTACAGTCGTGTATAGCGTATAGATCTATCTAATTTCATAGATTGCGCGCCTCTTTATTTCTCCACGTCTGCAAGCACGAAATGTATCTCGAACTATCATCCAAACACTTTTGCATTGATCAAAATCTCTTACCTCGTATCACACTTGAAAGAAGTGATCTTTTGGCGTGTCATCCTCTGACGGGTGATCTTTTGGCGGGTGATCCTCTGACGGGTGATCTTTTGGCGGGTGATCCTCTGACGGGTTATCTTTTAGCGGGTGATCCTCTGACGCGTGATTTTTTGACGGGTGATCCTCGAACGGGTGATCTTTTGGTGGGTGGTCCTCTGACGGGTGATCTTTTGGCTTGTGATCCTCTGACGGGTGATCTTCTAAGGGGTAATCCTCTGACGGGTTATCTCACAAGAGCTGATCCTCTGACGGGTGATCTTTTGGCGAGTGATCCTCTCACGGGTTATCTTTTAGCGGGTGATCCTCTGCCGGGTGATCTTTTGGCGGGTGATCCTCTGATTGCTGATCTTTTGGTGGGTGGTCCTCTGACAGGTGATCTTTTTTCGGGTGACCCTCTTCGGGTGATCTTTTGGCGGGTGATCCTCTGACTGGTGATCTTCGAAGGGATGACCTTTTGGTGGGTGGTCCTCTGACGGGTGATCTTTTGGCGGGTGATCCTCTGACGGGTGATGTTTTGGTGGGTTATCGTCTGACGGGTAATCTTTAGGTGGGTGGTCCTCTGACGGGTGATCTTCTCGCGGGTGATCCTCTGACGGGTGATCTTTTAGCGGGTGATCCTTTGACAGGTTATCTTTTAGCGGGTGTTCCTCTGACGGGTGATCTTTTTGCGTGATTCTCTGATGGGTAATCTTTTGGCGGGTGATCCTCTGACGGTTTATCTTTTGGCGGGTGATCCTCTGACGGGTGATCTTTTAGCGGGTGTACTTCTAAGGGGTGGTCCTCTGACGGGTGATCGTTTGGTGGGTGATCCTTTGACGGGTGATCTTTTGGCAGGTAATAATCTGACGGGTGATGTTTCCGATGATGTGATCCGCTGTCCCGCCAAAGGCCGCTGGTCTGACGTTCATTAGCCTACGTGAAGGTACTCCATGTAAGCTTTTGACCCACTGTATTCAAACGTAACACAATACATGACGAGGCTTGAGTAACTACTGAGTCGTTAATTTAAGTGTAATTTAGTCGTACAGTCGTGTATAGTATCTAGATCTATCTAATTTCATAGATTGCGCGCCACTTCATTTCTCTACGGCTGCAAGCACGAAATGTATCTCGAAATATCATCCAAACGCTTTTACATTGATGAAAATATCTTACCTTAGATCACACGTGAAAGGAGTGGTCTTTTGGCGTGTGATCCTTTGACGGGTGATATTTTGGTGGGTGGTCCTCTGACGGGTGATCTGATGGTGGATGATCCTCTGACGGTTGATCTTTTTGCGGGTGATCTTGTGACGGGTGATTTTTTGGCGGGTGATCCTCCGACGGGTGATCTATTGGTAAGTGGTCCTCTGACGGGTGATATTTTGGCGGGTGATCCTCTGACGGTTGATCTTTTGGCGAGTGATCCTCTGACGGGTTATCTTCTAAGGGGTGATACTCTGACGGGTGATCTTCTAAGATATGATCCTCTGACGGCTGATCTTTTCGCAGGTGATCCTCTGACGGGTTATCTTTTAGCGGGTGATCATCTGACGGGTGATCTTTTGGCGGGTGATCCTATGACGGGCGATCATTTGGTGGTTGGTCTTCTGACGGGTGATTTTTCGGCAGGTGATCCTCTGACGGGTGATCTTTTGGCGGCTGATCGTCTAACGGGTGATTTTTTGGCGGGTGATCCTCTGAGAGGTGATCTTTTGGTGGGTGGTCCTCTGACGGTTGATCTTTTGGCGGGTGGTCCTCTGACGGGTGATCTTTTAGCGGGTGCTCCTCTAGGCTTGAGTAATTACTGAGTCGTTACTTTAAGTGTAATTTAGTCGTACTGTCGTGTATAGTATCTAGATCTATCTAATTTCATAGATTGCGCGTCACTTTATTTCTCCCCGGCTGCAAGAACTAAATGTATGTCGCCCTATTATCCAAACGCTTTTGCATTGATGAAAATATCTTACCTCAGATCACACGTGAAAGGAGTGATCTTTTGGCGGGTGATCCTCTGATTTGTGATCTTTTGGTGGGTTGTCCTCTGACGGGTGATCTTTTGGCGGGTTTTTCTCTCACGGGTGATGTTTTGGTGGGTTATCCTGTTACGGGTAATCTTTAGGTGGGTTGTCCTCTGACGGGTGATCTTCTGGCGGGTGATCCTCTGACGGGTGCTCTTTTAGCGGGTGATCCTTTGACGGGTTATCTTTTAGCGGGTGTTCCTCTGACGGGTGATCTTTTCGCGCGATCCTCTGATGGGTAATCTTTTGGTGGGTGCTCCTCTGACAGTTTATCTTTTGGCGGGTGATCCTCTGACTGGTGATCTTTTGGCAGGTAATAATCTGATGGGTGATCTTTCGGTGGGTGATCCTATGACCCGCCAAAGGCCGCGAGTCCGACGTTCATTAGCCTACATGTAGGCACTCCATGTAAGCTTTTCATCCACTGTATTCAAACTTCACACAATACATGGCAAGGCTTGACTAATTACTGAGTCGTTAATTTAAGTGTAATTTAGTCGTACAGTCGTTTATAGTATCTAGGTCTATCTAATTTCAATGATTGCGCGCCACTTTATTTCTTCCCGACTGCAAGCTCAAAATGTATGTCGCCCTATCATCCGAAGGCTTTTGCATTGATCAAAATATCTTACCTCAGATCACATGTGAAAGGAGTGATCTTTTGGCGTGTGATCCTCTGACGGGTGATCTTTGGGTGGGTGGTCCTCTGACGGGTAATCTTTTGGTGGGTGATACTCTGACGGGTGATCTTTTAGCGGGTGATCCTTTGACGGGTTATCTTTTAGCGGGTGATCCTCTGACGGGTGATTTTTTGGCGGGTGGTCCTCTGACGGGTGATCTATTGGTAGGTGGTCCTCTGACGGGTGATCTTTTGTCGGGTGATCCTGTGACGGTTGTTCTTTTGGCGGGTGATCCTCAGACGAGTGATCTTCTAAGAGGTGATCCTATAACGGCCCATCTTTTGGTGGGTGGTCCTCTGACGGGTGATTTTTTGGCAGGTGATCCTCTGACGGGTGATCTTTTGGCGGGTGATCCTCTAACGTGTTACCTTTTAGCGGGTGATCCTCTGACGGGTGATCTTTTGACGGGTGATCCTCTGATGGGCCATCTTTTGGTGGGTGGTCCTCTGACGGGTGATTTTTTGGCAGGTAATCCTCTGACGGGTGATCGTTTGGCGGGTGGTCCTCTGACGGGTGATGTTTTGGTGGGTTATCCCATCACGGGTAATCTTTAGGTGGGTTGTCCTCTGACGGGTGATCTTCTGGCGGGTGATCTTTTAGCGGGTGATCCTTTTGACGGGTTATCTTTTAGCGGGTGATCCTCTGACGGGTGATCTTTTTGCGTGATCCTCTGATGGGTAATCTTTTGGTGTGTGCTCCTCTGACGGTTTATCTTTTGGCGGGTGATCCTCTGACGGGTGATCTTTTGGCAGGTCATAATCTAACGGGTGATCTTTCGGCGGGTGATCCTCTGACCCGCCAAAGGCCGCGAGTCCGACGTTCATTAGCCTACGTGTAGCAACTCCGTGTAAGCTTTTTATCCACTGTATTCAAACTTAACATAATACATGGCAAGACTTGACTAATTACTGAGTCGTTAATTTAAGTGTAATTTAGTCGTCTATAGTATCTAGATCTATCTAATTTCAATGATTGCGCGCCACTTTATTTCTTCCCGGCTTCAAGCTCTAAATGTATGTCGCCCTATCATCCGAACGCTTTTGCATTGATCAAAATATCTTACCTCATATCACACGTGAAAGGAGTGATCTTTTGGCGTGTGATCCTCAGACGGGTGATTTTTGGGCGGGTGATCCTCTGACGGGTGATCTATTGGTGGGTGGTCCTCTGACGGGTGATCTTTTGGCGGGTGATCCTCTGACGGTTGTTTTTTGGCGGGTGATCCTCTGACGGGTGATCTTCTAAGGGGTGATCCTCTGACGAGTGATCTTCTAACAGGTGATCCTCTGACGGCCGATCTTTTGGCGGGTGATCGTCTGACGGGTTATCTTTTAGCGGGTGATCCTCTGCCGGGTGATCTTTTGGTTGGTGGTACTCTGACGAGTGATTCTTTGGCAGGTGATCCTCTGACGGGTGCTCTTTTGGCGGGTGATCCTCTGACGGGTTATCTTATAGCGGGTGATGCTCTGACGGGTGATCTTTTGACGGGTGTTCATCTGACGGGCGATCTTTTGGCGGGTGATCCTCTAACGGGTGATTTTTTAACGGGTTTTTCTCTGACGGGTGACGTTTTGGTGTGTTATCCTCTGACGGGAAATCTTTTGGTGCGTTGTCCTCTGACGGGTAATATTCTGGCGGATGATACTCTGACGGGTGATCTTTTAGCGGGTGATCCTTTGAGGGGTTATCATTTAGCGGGTGATCCTATGACGGGTGATCTTTTCGCGTGATCCTCTGATGGGTAACCTTTTGGTGGGTGCTCCTCTGACGGTTTATCTTTTGGCGGGTGATCCTCTGACGGGTGATCTTTTGGCAGGTAATAATCTGACGGGTGATCTTTCGGCGGGTGATCCTCTCACCCGCCAAAGGCCGCGAGTCTGACGTTCATTAGCCTACGTGTAGTTACTCCATGTAAGCTTTTCATACACTGTATTCAAACTTAACACAATACATGGCAAGGCTTGAGTAATTACTGAGCCGTTGATTTAAGAGCGCCTGTCTGTAAATATCAAACATATCGCGGTAAGTGATAAAATTGGATTCTTTTGATATTTTAACGTTGGATAGGTTAAGGTATAACAAAAATCACTGGATACCTTTTTCGGCCAAATATCTTTTTATTTTAAAGAAAAATGCAGGAAACAAAATTCCGTTAAAATCGCCATTTAAAGCGGAAAATTATTGCACAACTTTGACAGTCTCGTTTGCAAAAACAACTAACGCTACGGCATTTAAAACATGAAAATCGTATTTTGCATTCTTTAGATATCTAGTAGAGTAATTTAGGGAATTATTTTGTTGTTCTTTGCTTGCAAAATAATTTTATTTCGAAGACATACATTTCACTTCTTTAAAAGTACCTCGTAAACAAAACAATTTTTCACCATGTGCTAAACCTTCAAACGGATTAAGTTTCTGTTGGTTAATTTTTATAAAGATGATCTCAAGCTTGCCGTAAAAATTTCTTTGGGCAAATGATTCAGAGCGACGCGAGAGCATTTCAAACTTCGTTAAAATTAGAGCTATTTGACCCTACGAGGTCAACAATCAATTTGCGGGTGCGCGGGTCACACAAATATTCTATAAACTTCTGATTCTGTGTTAACCCATTATGAAATTAAAATAGCCGCATTGAAAAACACTGACATTTCCTTACCTCATTTGCGGTAGAAGACAGATTCAGAGACCACTTTTGTGTATAAATCCCTTCTTTGTTCATCGTATTTTAGTCTTGTTCATTTGTAATGTCCGATGCACGCCGGCCGCGGACTGCCATGAAAGGTCGCACGCAAACCTCTGTTAAACTTTCGACACATTTCAGCATTATGGCATCTTATTTAAAGGCTATAGCTTTTGTAGAATGTTCTTCGGTTGAAGTTAACGGATAGATAAACTTAATCACTGCTTGAGAAGTACTGAATGAACAAACATGTCGGGCCGTTTAAGCCGTGATCGTGACAGCAGTTATTTGTGTTGTCACGCAATGCAGCTATTGGTCAGCATTTTAGCGGGATAGGGGTAGGGCTAAAGGGCTTGAAAACACCGAATCTATGTCTAAAACTCTTGCAGCGGAGAAAAAAAAATACAAAGACTTTTCAGTCACGTTAGCACATTTAAGCGCCTTCATTCTCTATTGTTCTACTCCGGAAAGATTATTTATTCGCCGTTGCACAGTAAGTAAAAACGAGGTGTGAAATGCAGTAGCACTTATTTTTACCTAATTACATCTGTAAGATCACTGTGGTATTTAGCTATTTCTGTCCTTTTTTCGTATTGTTTTTCTTTTTTTCTTTTTTTATCAGAAGGATACTGTCTTCATGAAACATTATGCGAAAAAGGGAAAATCAATCTAAAATTCGCCACATGCATTCCCCAAAAGATATCAATTTGTACAATGCAACTAGTGATGTAAACGTTTGTCAAACCGTTACACTGACTGCAACTGATGTTTTCTTTGTCTCTCCTCAAAAGAGCACTTATTTGGATGTTTTCTACTTGTCAATAATCCTAGTGTGAGTTTGGGTTACCTGTGGTTCGTGGGACCATTTACCTCTGTCGCTCTTTTCCGTCGATGAAACATGTATGTACCATAGATTTGGGGGGGGGGGGGGGCTTCTCCCTTCCTTACTTCAAATTCTTGTCATGCCTTAATTCAGAACCATTTGTTGCATTTTCTTTAATTTAAAATTTGACTCAATGGGACTAATGTTTGGCTAATCCATTGTCGGTGTTACAAACTAAGTAAACCTTAGTATTTTTTTGGCAGTAGCAAAATAATTAGAAACCCGCTCACATTTTAAAGTTAATAACGAGAGAATATCTGAAAATTGAAGAACTTACTAAGTCAAATAGAGTAATCGCCAATTGTCGAGAAGAAAAATAAATGCTGTTTAAATTATGCGGTTGACAAAAAAGTAAACACTACCTGGTTATGCTAATTACCTAGTGTCTTTGTTTACTTGATGGCGGCGCTAAAGTGCATGTTTTTGTACGTCAAAGATTCGAGTTCAGTTCCAGGTATTACACAAAAATGGAAGGCACTTGTTCGTTTAAGTCCTTTGTTGGTGGAGTTTGTGGTTATGACATTTCGTGCACAAAGGACATCTCTAATCACAAATCTGTCTTGAAATTTACCGGACCTGAAGATGTGATCGAACTTATTTTATGTCGAGCAGCGTTGTTTACTTGAAATGTAAAGGAAGTAGTTGTAAACTAAAGTTGTCGAATTAAGTTCAGTGGCGGATCTAGGGAAGCGGCCCCTTTCCATCCTTTTTTTGGCGAAGAAAAAGTCTCGAGGGACCGAACTTTTTTCAGAACCATTTTCACTCCCCCTCCCTCCCCCTCTCCTTATGAGCAAGCTGGATCCGCAACTGGAAATTTATAGTTAAAAAGAGATCACATGCATGATGCTATCCACAAGAAGCCCTGGTACACCCATCTTTCAGGGGCAGCTCCATCAAGTAGACGGCACCTCGACTCGTATGGTAAGAAGGTAAATTGAGGAAACGAGAAAAAAGCATCCAATATGAATATTGAATATGGAAAGCAAGGCTGGGGAGAGGAGTTAAAAATCGTTGCTCGCAAAAGGCTATTGCTACCAATTAATATATTTTAGAACATATTACTAACGAAGAAAATTGAATGGTGCTGAAATATATTTCTAAACAGTTATTTTGTTTACTTGCAAAAGTGTTTCAATTTAATTGCCTAATCCGCACCCCTACCCCCTTAAATGCAAACAAAACTGCATTGCGTGACATAACTGAAAAAAGACTGAAAGCAAACGTCCGACAGGTTTTGTTTGTACTTCAAAGTAACATTTCAAATCTTTTAGCGCACTACAAAACCGAGGAACGCTCCAAAAAGTAATTAGCCCTTTGAATAGATGCCGTGATACTGAAAAGTGTCGAAAGTTTAACAAAGATTGGCTGAACCGACCGTTTAATATTACGTTGTTGTCGTCCGACGTTTATCGGACGTTGTAAACAAGACTAAAGGACATACGATGAACGGTGAAAAAATGCAAGAAAATGATCTCTGGATAAGTCTTCTACAACAAATAAGGTAAGAAAATTTCAAAACATTTTTTCCATGTGGCTACTTTATCCTTATTTGTGTTAAGACGTGGTGGAAAGTGAAATGTTTGTGTGACCCGCAAATTGATAGTTGACCTCGTAAGGTCAAATAACTCTAATTTTAACGAAGTTTGAAATGCTCTAGCGTCACTCTGAATCATTTGCCCAAAGAAATTTTTACGGCAATCTTGAGATCATCTTTATAAAAATTAACCAACAGAAACTTAATCCGTTTGAAGGTTTAGCACATGGTGAAAAATTGTTTTGTTTACGAGGTACTTTTAAAGAAGTAAAATATATGTCTTCGAAATAAAATTATTTTGCAAGCAAAGAACAACAAAATAATTCCCTAAATCTCTCTACTAGATATTTAAAGATTGCAAAATATGATTTTCATGTTTTAAATGCCGTAGCGTTAATTGTTTTTGCAAGCGAGACTGTCAAAGTTGTGCAATAATTTTCCACCTCAAATGGCGATTTTAACGGACTTTCGTTTTTTGAATTTTTCTTTTAAATAAAAAGATATTTGGCCGAAAAACGTATCAAGTGATTTTTGTTATACCTTAATCTATCTAACTTTAAAATCTGAAAGAAATCGAATTTTTATTACTTGCCAAAAAAATTCAAATTTGTCTGATTTTTACGGACAGGCGCTCTTAAGTGTAATTTAGTCGTACAGTCGTGTACAGTATCTAGATCTATCTAATTTCATTGATTGCGCACCACTTTATTTCTCCCCGGTTGCAAGCTCTAAATGTATCTCGCCCTATCATCCAAACGCTTTTGCATTGATCAAAATATCTTACCTCAGATCACACGTGAAAGGAGTGATCTTTTGGCGTCTGGTCCTCTGACGGGTGATCTTTTGGTGGGTGGTCCTCTGACGGGTGATCTTTTGGCGGGTGACCCCCTGACGGGTGATCTTTTGGCGGGTGCTCCTCTGACTGGTGATCTTCTAAGGGGTGATATCTTGGTGGGTGGTCGTCCTCTGACGGGTGATCTTTTGACGGGTGATCCTCTGACGGGTGTTTTTTCGGCGGGTGGTCCTCTGACGGGTGATTTTTTAGTAGGTGATCCTCTGAAGAGTGATCTTTTGGCGGGTGATCTTCTCACGGGTTATCTTTTAGCGGGTGATCCTCTGACGGGTGATCTTTTAGCCGGTGATCCTCTGACAGTTGATCTTTTGGCGGTGTTCCTATGACGGGTGATCTTCTAAGTGGTGATCTTCTTAGTGGTGATCCCCTGACGGGTGATCCTCTGGCGGGTGATCCTCTAACGAGTGATCCTTCGGCGGGTGATCCTGTGACCCGCCCAAGGCCGCTGGTCTGACGTTCATGAGCCTACGTGAAGGTACTCCATGTAAACTTTTTACCCACTGTATTCAAACGTAACACAATACATGGCAAGGCTTGAGTAATTACTGAGTCGTTAATTTAAGTGCAATTTAGTCGTACAGTCGTGTATAGTATCTAGATCTATCTAATTTCATACATTGCGCACCACTTTATTTCTCCCCGGCTGCAAGAACTAAATATATGTCGCCCTATTATCCAAACGCTTTTGCATTGATGAAAATATCTTACCTCACATCACACGTGAAAGGAGTGATCTTTTGGCGGGTGATCCTCTGATTGGTGATCTTTTGGTGGGTGGTCCTCTGACGGGTTATCTTTTGGCGGGTGACCCTCTAACGGGTGATCTTTTGGCGGGTGCTCCTCTGACTGGTGATCTTCTAAGGGGTGATATTTTGGTGGGTGGTCGTGCTCTGACGGGTGATCTTTTGGCGGGTGATCCTCTGACTGGTGATCTTTTTACGGGTTTTTCTCTGACGGGTGATGTTTTGGTGGGTTATCCTCTGACGGGTAATCTTTAGGTGGGTGATCCTTTGACGGGTTATCTTTTAGCGGGTGATCCTCTGACGGGTGATCTTTTTGCGTGATCCTCTGATGGGTAATCTTTTGTCGGGTGATCCTCTGACGGGTGATCCTCTGACGGGTGATATTCTAAGTGGTGATCCTCTCATGGGTGATCTTTTGTCGGGTGATGCTCTGACGGGTGATCCTCTGACCCACCAAAGGCCGCGGGTCTTACGTTCATTAGCCTACGTGTAGGTACTCCAAGTAATCTTTTGACCCACTGTATTCAAACTTAACACAATACATGGCAAGGCTTGAGTAATTACTGAGTCGTTAATTTAAGTGTAATGTAGTCGTACAGTCGTGTATAGTATTTAGATCTATCTAATTTCATAGATTGCGCGCCACTTCATTTCTCCACGGCAAGCACGAAATGTATCTCGATATATCATCCAAACGCTTTTACATTGATCAAAATATCTTACCTCAGATCACACGTGAAAGGAGTGGTCTTTTGGCGTGTGATGCTCTGACGGGTGATCTATTGGTGAGTGGTCCTCTGACGGATGATCTTTTTGGGGGTGATCCTCTGACGGGTGATCGTTTGACGGTTGATCTTTAGGCGGGTGATCCTCTGACGGGTTATCTCGTAGCGGGTGATCCTCTGATGGGTGATCTTTTGCATTGATCAAAATATCTTACCTACGTGTAGGTACTCCATGTAATCTTTTGACCCACTGTATTCAAACTTAACACAATACATGGCAAGGCTTGAGTAATTACTGAGTCGTTAATTTGTGTGTAATTTAGTCGTACAGTCGTGTATAGTATCTAGATCTATCTAATTTCATAGATTGCGCGCCACTTTATTTCTTCCCGGCTGCAAGAACTAAATGTATGTCGCCCTATTTTCCAAACGCTTTTGCATTGATGAAAATATCTTACCTCAGTTCACACGTGAAAGGAGTGATCTTTTGGCGGGTGATCCTCTGATTGGTGATCTTTTGGTGGGTGGTCCTCTGACAGGTGATCGTTTGGCGGGTGATCCTCCGACGGGTGATCTTTTGACGGGTTTTTCTCTGACGAGTGATGTTTTGGTGGGTTAACCTCTGACGGGTGATCTTTAGGTGGGTGGTCTTCTGACAAGTGATCTTCTGGCGGGTGATCCTCTGACGAGTGATCTTTTCGCGTTATCCTCTGATGAGTAATCTTTTGGTGGGTGCTCCTCTGACGGTTTATCTTTTGGCGGCTGATCCTCTAAAGGGTCATCTTTTAGCGGGTGTACTTCTAAGGGGTGATCCTCTGATGAGTGATCTTTTGGCAGGTAATAATCTGACAGGTGATCTTTCGGCGGGTGATCCGCTGACCCGCCAAAGGCCGCGAGTCTGACGTTCGTTAGCCTACGTGTAGGTACTCCATGTAAGCTTTTCATCCACTGTATTCAAACTTAACACAATACATGGCAAGCCTTAGGTAATTAATGAGACGTTAATTTAATTGTAATTTAGTCGTACAGTCGTGTACAGTATTTAGATCTATCTAATTTCATAGATTGCGCGCCACTTTATTTCTCCACGTCTGCAAGCACGAAATGTATCTCGAACTATCATCCAAACACTTTTGCATTGATCAAAATATCTTACCTCAGGTGACACGTGAAAGGAGTGATCTTCTGGCGTGTGATCCTCTGACGGGTGATCTTTTGGTGGGTGGTCCTCTTACGGATGATCTTTTGGCGGGTGATCCTCTGACGGGTGATATTTTCGCCGGTGATCCTTGGACGAGTTATCTTTTACTGGTGATCATCTGACGGGTGATTTTTTGGCGGGTGATCCTCTGACAGGTGATCTTTTGGTGGGTGGTCCTCTGACGGTTGATCGTTTGGCGGGTGGTCCTCTGACGGGTGATCTTTTAGCGGGTGCTCCTCTAAGCTTGAGTAATTACTGAGTCGTTACTTTAAGTGTAATTTAGTCGTACAGTCGTGTATAGTATCTAGATCTATCTAATTTCATAGTTTGCGCGCCACTTGATTTTTCCCCGGCTGCAAGAACTAAATGTATGTCGCCCTATTATGCAAACGCTTTTGCATTGATGAAAATATCTTACCTCAGATCACACGTGAAAGGAGTGATCTTTTGGCGGGTGATCCTCTGATTTGTGATCTTTTGGTGGGTTGACCTCTGACGGGTGATCTTCTGGCGGGTGATCCTCTGACGGGTGCTCTTTTAGCGGGTGATCCTTTGAAGGGTTATCTTTTAGCGGGTGATCCTCTGACGGGTGATCTTTTCGCGTGATGCTCTGATGGGTAATCTTTTGGTGGGTGCTCCTCTGACGGTTTATCTTTTGGCGAGTGATCCTCTGACGGGTGATCTTTTGGCAGGTAGTAATCTGATGGGTGATCTTTTCATGGGTACTCCTCTGACGGTTTTTCTTTTGGCGGGTGATCCTCTGACGGGTGATCGTTTGGCGGGTGATCCTATGAAGGGTGATCTTTTGGCAGGTAATAATCTGACGGGTGATCTTTTGGCGGGTGATCCTCTGACGGGTGATCTTTTGACGGGTTTTTCTCTGACGGGTGATGTTTTGCTGGGCTAACTTGTGACGGGTAATCTTTAGGTGGGTGGTCCTCTGACGGGTGATCTTCTAGCGGGTGTACTTCTAAGGGGTGATCCTCTGACGGGTGATCGTTTGGCGGGTGATCCTATGAAGGATGATCTTTTGGCAGGTAATAATCTGACGGGTGATCTTTCGGCGGGTGATCCTCTGACCCGCCAAAGGCCGCGAGTCCGACGTTCATTAGCCTACATGTAGGCACTCCATGTAAGCTTTTCATCCACTGTATTCAAACTTCACACAATACATGGCAAGGCTTGACTAATTATTGAGTCGTCAATTTAAGTGTAATTTAGTCGTACAGTCGGGTATAGTATCTAGGTCTATCTAATTTCAATGATTGCGCGCCACTTTATTTCTTCCCGGCTGCAAGCTCAAAATGTATCTCGCCTTATCATCCGAAGGCTTTTGCATTGATCAAAATATCTTACCTCAGATCACACGTGAAAGGAGTGATCTTTTGGCGTGTGAACCTCTGACGGGTGATCTTTTAGTGGGTGCTCCTCTGATGGGTGATCTTTTGGTGGGTGATACTCTGACGGGTGATGTTTTGGCGGGTGATCCTTTGACGGGTTATCTTTTAGCGGGTGATCCTCTGACGGGTGATTTTTTGGCGGGTGATCCTCTGACGGGTGATCTATTGGTGGGTGGTCCTCTGACGGGTGATCTTTTGTCGGGTGATCCTGTGACGGTTGTTCTTTTGGCGCGTGACCCTCTCACGGGTGATCTTCTAAGGGGCGATCCTCTGACGAGTGATCTTCTAAGAGGTGATCCTCTAACGGCCGATCTTTTGGCGGGTGATCCTCTGACGGGTTGTCTTTTAGCGGGTGATCCTCTGACGGGTGATCTTTTGGCAGGTGATCCTCTGACGGGTGATCTTTTGGCGGGTGATCCTCAGACGGGTTATCTTTTAGCGGGTGATCCTCTGACGGGTGATCTTTTGACGGGTGAACCTCTGACGGGCGATCTTTTGATGGGTTGTCCTCTGACGGGTGATTTTTTGGTAGGTGATCATCTGACGGGTGATCTTTTGGCGGGTGGTCCTCTGACGGGGGATGTTTTGGTGGGTTATCCCCTGACGGGTAATCTTTGGGTGGGTTTTCCTCTGACGGGTGATCTTCTGGCGGTTTATCTTCTGGCGGGTGATCTTTTAGCGGGTGATCCTTTGACGGGTTATCTTTTAGCGGGTGATCCTCTGACGGGTGATCTTTTCGCGTGATCCTCTGATGGGTAATCTTTTGGTGGGTGCTCCTCTGACGGTTTATCTTTTGGCGGGTGAACATCTGACAGGTGATCTTTTGGCAGGTAATAATCAGACGGGTGATCTTTCGGCGGGTGATCTTCTGACCCGCCAAAGGCCGCGAGTCCGACGTTCATTAGCCTACGTGTAGGCACTCCATTTAAGCTTTTCATCCACTGTATTCAAACTAAACACAATACATGGTAGGCTTGACTAATTACTGAGTCGTTAATTTAAGTGTAATTTAGTCGTACAGTCATCTATAGTATCTAGATCTACATAATTTCAATGATTGCGCGCCACTTTATTTCTTCCCGGCTGCAACCTCTAAATGTATGTCGCCCTATCATCCGAACGCTTTTGTATTGATCAAAATATCTTACCTCAGATCACACGTGAAAGGAGTAATCTTTTGGCGTGTGATCCTCTGACGGGTGATCTTTTGGCGGGTGATCCTCTGACGGGTTATCTTTTAGCGGGTGATCCTCTGACGGGTGATCTTTTGACGGGTGATCCTCTGACGGGCGATCGTTTGGTGGGTGGTCCTCTGACGGGTGATTTTTTAGCAGGTGATCCTCTGACGGGTGATCTTTTGGCGGGTGGTCCTCTGACGGGTGATGTTTTGGTGGGTTATGCCATCACGGGTAATCTTTAGGTGGGTTGTCCTCTGACGGGTGATCTTCTGGCGAGTGATTCTCTGACGGGTGATCTTTTAGCGGGTGATCCTTTGACGGGTTATCTTTTAGCGGGTGATCCTCTGACAGGTGATCTTTTTGCGTGATCCTCTGATGGGTAATCTTTTGGTGGGTGCTCCTCTGACGGTTTATCTTTTGGCGGGTGATCCTCTGACGGGTTATCTTTTATCGGGTGATCCCCTGACGGGTGATTTTTTGGCGGGTGATCCTCTGACGGGTGATCTTTTGGTGGGTGATCCTCTGACGGGTTATCTTCTAAGAGGTGATCCTCTGACGGGTGATCTTTTGGCGGGTGATCCTCTGACGGGTGATCCTCTGACGGGTTACCTTTTTGCGGGTGATACTCTGACGGGTGATCGTTTAATGGGTGGTCCTCCGAGGGGTGATCTTTTTGTGGGTGATCCTCTGACGGGTTATCTTTTAGCGGGTGATCTTCTGAGCCGCCAAGGGCCGAGAGTCTGACGTTCATTACCCTACGTGTAGGTACTCCATCTAAGCTTTTCATCCACTGTATTCAATCTTAACACAATACATGGCAAGGCTTGACTAATTACTGAGTCGTTAATTTATGTGTAATTTAGTCGTACAGTCGTGTATAGTATCTAGATCTATCTAATTTCATAGATTGCGCGCCACTTTATTTCTCCACGTCTGCAAGCACGAAATGAATCTCGAACTATCATCCAAACACTTTTGTATTGATCAAAATATCTTACCTCGTATCACACGTGAAAGGAGTGATCTTTTGGCGTGTGATCCTCTGACGGGTGATCTTTTGATGAGTGCTCCTCTGACGGGCGATCTTTTGGCGGGTGATCCTCTGACGGGTGATCTTTTTGCGGGTGATCCTCTGACGGGTGATCGTTTGACGGTTGATCTTTTGGCGGGTGATCCTCTGATGGGTTATCTCGTAGCGGGTGATCCTCTGATGGGTGATCTTTTGCATTGATCAAAATATCTTACCTACGTGTAGGTACTCCATGTAACCTTTTGACCCACTGTATTCAAACGTAACACAATACATGGCAAGGCTTGAGTAATTACTGAGTCGTTAATTTGTGTGTAATTTAGTCGTACAGTCGTGTATAGTATCTAGATCTATCTAATTTCATAGATTGCGCCCCACTTTATTTCTCCCTGGCTGCAAGAACTAAATGTATGTCGCCCTATTATCCAAACGCTTTTGCATTGATGAAAATATCTTACCTCAGTTCACACGTGAAAGGAGTGATCTTTTGGCGGGTGATCCTCTGATTGGTGATCTTTTGGTGGGTGGTCCTCTGACAGGTGATCGTTTGGCGGGTGATCCTCTGACGGGTGATCTTATGACGGGTTTTTCTCTGACGAGTGATGTTTTGGTGGGTTAACCTCTGACGGGTGATCTTTAGGTGGGTGGTCTTCTGACAAGTGATCTTCTGGCGGGTGATCCTCTGACGGGTGATCTTTTCGCGTGATCCTCTGATGGGTAATCTTTTGGTGGGTGCTCCTCTGACGGTTTATCTTTTGGCGGCTGGTCGTCTAAAGGGTCATCTTTTAGCGGGTGTACTTCTAAGGGGTGATCCTCTGATGTGTGATCTTTTGGGAGGTAATAATCTGACAGGTGATCTTTCGGCGGGTGATCCTCTGACCCGCCAAAGGCCGCGAGTCTGACGTTCATTAGCCTACGTGTAGGTACTCCATGTAAGCTTTTCATCCACTGTATTCAAACTTAACACAATACATGGCAAGGCTTAGGTAATTAATGAGACGTTAATTTAATTGTAATTTAGTCGTACAGTCGTGTACAGTATCTAGATCTATCTAATTTCATAGATTGCGCGCCCCTTTATTTCTCCACGTCTGTAAGCACGAAATGTATCTCGAACTATCATCCAAACACTTTTGCATTGATCAAAATATCTTACCTCAGGTCACACGTGAAAGGAGTGATCTTCTGGCGTGTGATCCTCTGACGGGTGATCTTTTGGTGGGTGGTCCTCTTACGGATGATCTTTTGGCGGGTGATCCTCTGACGGGTGATCCTTGGACGAGTTATCTTTTACTGGTGATCATCTGATGGGTGATTTTTTGGCGGGTGATCCTCTGACAGGTGATCTTTTGGTGGGTGGTCCTCTGACGGTTGATCTTTTGGCGGGTGGTCCTCTGACGGGTGATCTTTTAGCGGGTGCTCCTCTAGGCTTGAGTAATTACTGAGTCGTTACTTTAAGTGCAATTTAATCGTACAGTCGTGTATAGTATCTAGATCTATCTAATTTCATAGTTTGCGCCCCACTTGATTTCTCCCCGGCTGCAAGAACTAAATGTATGTCGCCCTATTATGCAAACGCTTTTGCATTGATGAAAATATCTTACCTCAGATCACACGTGAAAGGAGTGATCTTTTTGCGGGTGATCCTCTGATTTGTGATCTTTTTGTGGGTTGTCCTCTGACGGGTGATCTTTTGGCGGGTTTTTCTCTCACGGGTGATGTTTTGGTGGGTTATCCTCTTACGGATAATCTTTAGGTGGGTTTTCCTCTGACGGGTGATCTTCTGGCGGGTGATCCTCCGACGGGTTCTCTTTTAGCGGATGATCCTTTTACGGGTTATCTTTTAGCGGGTGATCCTCTGACGGGTGATCCTCTGACGGGTGATCTTTTCGCGTGATCCTCTGATGGGTAATCTTTTGGTGGGTGCTCCTCTGACGGTTTATCTTTTGGCGTGTGATCCTCTGACGGGTGATCGTTTGGCGGGTGGTCCTCTGACGGGTGATCTTTTGACGGGTGATCTTTTGGCGGGTGATCCTCTGACGGGTGATCTTTAGGCGGGTGATCCTTTGACGGGTTATCTTTTGGCGGGTGATACTCTGACGGGTGATCGTTTGTTGGGTGGTCCTCCGACGGGTGATCTTTTGGCGGGTGATCCTCTGAATGGTGATCTTTTGGTGGGTGGTCCTCTGACAGGTGATCTTTTGGCGGGTGACCCTCTGACGGGTGATCTTTTGGCGGATGATCCTCTCACTGGTGATCTTCTAAGGGGTGATATTTTGGTGGGTGGTCGTCCTCTGACGGGTGATCTTTTGGCGGGTGTTCCTTTGACGGGTTATCTTTTAGCGGGTCATCCTCTGACGGGTTATTTTTTGGCAGGCGACCCTCTGACGGGTGATTTTTTGGCGGGTGATCCTCTGACGGGTGATGTTTTGGCGGGTGATCCTCTGACGAGTGATCTTTTGGTGGGTGGTCCTCTGACCGGTGATCTTTTGGCGGGTGATCCTCTGACGGTTGATCTTTTGGCGGGTGGTCCACTGACGGGTGATCTTCTCGCGGGTGATCCTCTGACGGGTGATCCTCTGACGGGTGATCTTTTAGCGGGTGATCCTCTGACGATTGATCTTGTAGCGGGTGATCCTCTAGGCTTGAGTAATGACTGAGTCGTTAATTTAAGTCTAATTTAGTCGTACAGTCGTGTATAGTATCTAGATCTATCTAATTTCATAGATTGCGCGCCACTTTATTTCTCCCCGGCTGCAAGCTCTAAATGTATGTCGCCCTATCATCCAAACGCTTTTGCATTGATCAAAATATCTTATCTCAGATCACACGTGAAAGGAATGATCTTTTGGCGTGTGATCCTCTGACGGGTGATCTTTTCGTGCGTGGTCCTCTGACGGATGATCTTTAGGCGGGTGATCCTCTGACGGGTGATCTTTTAGCGGGTTATCTTTTACGAGTGATCCTCTGACGGGTGATTTTTTTGGCGGGTGATCCTCTGCCGGGTGATCTTTTGGTGGGTGGTCCTCTGACGGGTGATCTTTTGGCGGGTGATCCTCTGACGGTTGATCTTTTGGCGGGCGATCCTCTGACGGCTGATCTTCTAAGGGTGATCCTCTGACGGGTGATCTTCTAAGAGGTGATCCTCTGACGGGTTATCTTTTAGCGGCTGATCCTCTGACGGGTGATCTTTTGGCGGGTGATCCTCTGACGGGTGATCTTCTAAGTGGTGATCCTCTCACGGGTGATCTTTTGTCGGGTGATCTTCTGACCCACCAAAGGCCGCGAGTCTGACGTTCATTAGGCTACGTGTAGGTACTCCATGTAAGCTTTTCATCCACTGTATTCAAACTTAACACAATACATGGCAAGGCTTGAGTAATTAATGAGTCGTTAATTCCTCGCGAAGCGAGGGCTGAAGGCCCGAGCGTAGCGAGGTTAATAAATTTGTCGTCCCTCGGGAGCTGAGCCGCGTGAATTCGAGCGAAAAATATATTTATATATATATATATATATTTATATACTTGATGGTGTCCGGCAGTTGCGTGGCAACAAAAATCGCGACCGCTGACAATGGCGCACTCATGTTTATTCATGGCGGCCGTTCCGACGGCCGTTTACTCTGTGAAAAAATGTTTACCCTTGGTGAAACACAACCAATTTCTGATGCAAATGAGAAAGAACAGCAAACACAACAACGCTGGATTCAACAGGTGGCTGGAAATCCTTGTCCGAGAAAATTAACCACCGAAACTCCGCTGAACGGTGATTTGAAATTCAGCGCGATCGAGCAACGAAGAGACAACGAGAGCATAGATTACAAAGACTTCGAACAGCCCAGGCACACCGTTTGACTAGGTTCAAACGCCTTGACCGATTGCCGCCATTAGAATTCTGAACGAAACCGATCAGGAGAGGCGACACGGTCTGGAAGTGTTGGACAAAATGATTCTGTTTGTAGACGCAACGAGAGGCGGCAAGAATTTATACACCATCAGCTAAATACTCGTGACGAATATCTTTCATACCTGAGACGGTAGGAAAAAGCAAACACTGATTACAGGAAAGGCTCAGAGAAGGAGAGCGATTAAGAAATGTAGCTCAAATCACCGGCTTTTGCAAAAAAAAAAAAAAAAAAAGTGGCTAAACTACTGAGAGGATAATCAAACACTGAAAAATAATTCTCTTTATTTTTCTTTATTCTCTGTAATTCGATGTTTATTGATATTTTCACTAAGGTCACTAAGGAACTTTTTAAATGATCAAAACTGCAGATAAATGATCAAAACTACAAATCACAAAGGTGGAAATTATTTCCCAAATATACAACATTTACATGATTGTCTGTGAATGAACAGTGAGTGAAATGTGCTTTGTATACGTATACAGTATCTTGAGTTTACAGCATTCTTCATAAAATAGTTCAATAAGAAATAACATTCGAATGGTTTAGTAAGGAGAATTTCTCTTTACAATTTGGATAAAAACATTTTGTTAGCAAAAAACAATTTTCTGTTAACAATCATGACCATCTAATCTGTAGCAGCTTTATACATGTAGGTAAACACATGACACATCAACATTACTGCTTCACATTTAGTATTGGAACGGTGATCAGTATCTTAAATGTCCTCACAATATCAGTGCATGAGCAAGTACATAGATTATGCAAATTGAGAACCTGATCACCTCCAACATGAGTTGTCTGAAAATTGAATACAAATTCACTGTAGTTATATGGCTATGTGAACTGTATTGACACCAGTAAGGAGAATGTACATCAACAAATTAATTTTGATTTAGAGATTTTTAAAGGGGCTTACTGGTCAAGAAGACCTTAGTTCTGGTCTTAACCTACGAATTCTCCATCCAGGTCCCTATACATTGCTTATAGTATTTGTGAGAATCTGTTGCTTCATCTTGAATATTCATGTTTTGTAATCAATTTCGTAATTCCCATGACCAGTATTCAAACTGCTGGAGAATCTCATGCCACTTTCACCATTGAGTTGTTATTTTTTGGATAACATCACTTTACAGCAGCAGTAACCTCCTGTGATCTCAACCATTCAAGTGAATAGAGAATTGGGTTACCAATTATTTGATACCCAGTATATAGAACAAAAGCTATAGCAGCATCTAAAGGGAACAGGTTAATTTGGGAGATAGCACTCACAAGCTTCAAAAATGGAATTTAATTGAGACAATCAAAATAAACAGAACACCATTGCATATTGTCCTGAAGCCATGTCCATGACAGTACTTAATACATTCACTTTCAGACCAATTTTCCTTCTGACAAAAATTAATGAAGATAGGTGGCGGTGGGGGTAAGAGGAAGGGCCTGAGGATTCTTTGGTACCCAGTCCCATAGCAGTTACAGCGACCCACAGCTCGAAACCCAAAACTGACCAGCACCAGCTCTCATTTATTTTATTTTAGGAAGTTACAATTTAAATGGAAGAGACTGGGAACGAAAATGTCTCACTTTAAATTTTGGGGCCATTGCCAGCAAGCAACCCAACCTCTCCATTTAAATCAGAAATTCCATCACTCCCTCCCACATCGCTAAAATTTTGCAGTGCATCCTCCCGAGCTTCGCGAGGTTCTGCGAGACACGTATTTCTAGTTTAAGTGTAATTTAGTCGTGATTTTTTGGCCGGTGATCCTCTCACGGGTGATCGTTTGGTTGGTGGTCCTCTGACGGGTGATCTTTTGGCGGGTGATCCTCTGACGGTTGATCTTTTGGCGGGTGATCCTTTGACGGGTTATCTTTTAGCGGGTGATCCTCTGACGGGTGATTTTTTGGCGGGTGATACTCTCACGGGTGATCGTTTGTTGGGTGGTCCTCCGACGGGTGATCTTTTGGCGGGTGATCCTCTGAATGGTGATCTTTTGGTGGGTGGTCCTCTGACGGGTGATCTTTTGGTAGGTGGTCCTCTGACGGGTGATCTTTTGGTGGGTGATACTCTGATGGGTGATCGTTTGGCGGGTGATCCTTTGAAGGGTTATGTTTTAGCGGGTGATCCTCTGACGGGTGATTTTTGGGCGGGTGATCCTCTGACGGGTGATCTATTGGTGGGTGGTCCTCTGACGGGTGATCTTTTGGCGGGTGATCCTCTGACGGGTTATCTTTTAGCGGGTGATCCTCTGACGGGTGATCTTTTGGTTGGTGGTGTTCTGACGGGTGTTTTTTTGGCAGGTGATCCTCTGGCGGGTGCTCTTTTGGCGGGTGATCCTCTGACGGGTTATCTTATAGCGGGTGATGCTCTGACGGGTGATCTTTTGACGGGTGATCATCTGACGGGCGATCTTTTGGCGGGTGATCCTCTAACGGGTGATCTTTTTACGGGTTTTTCTCTGACGGGTGACGTTTTGATGGATTATCCTCTGACGGGTAATCTTTAGGTGCGTTGTCCTCTGACGGGTGATATTCTGGCGGGTGATACTCTGACGGGTGATCTTTTAGAGGGTGATCCTTTGAGGGGTTATCATTTAGCGGGTGATCCTATGACGGGTGATCTTTTCGCGTGATCCTCTGATGGGTAACCTTTTGGTGGGTGCTCCTCTGACGGTTTATCTTTTGGCGGGTGATCCTCTGACGGGTGATCTTTTGGCAGGTAATAATCTGACGGGTGATCTTTCGGCGGGTGATCCTCTGACCCGCCAAAGGCCGCGAGTCTGACGTTCATTAGCCTACGTGTAGGTACTCCATGTAAGCTTTTCATACACTGTATTCAAACTTAACACAATACATGGCAAGGCTTGAGTAGTTACTGAGCCGTTGATTTAAGTGTAATTTAGTCGTACAGTCGTGTACAGTATCTAGATCTATCTAATTTCATTGATTGCGCACCACTTTATTTCTCCCCGGCTGCAACCTCTAAATGTATCTCGCCCTATCATCCAAACGCTTTTGCATTGATCAAAATATCTTACCTCAGATCACACGTGAAAGGAGTGATCTTTTGGCGTCTGGTCCTCTGACGGGTGATCTTTTGGTGGGTGGTCCTCTGACGGGTGATCTTTTGGCGGGTGACCCCCTGACGGGTGATCTTTGGCGGGTGCTCCTCTGACTGGTGATCTTCTAAGGTGTGATATTTTGGTGGGTGGTCGTCGTCTGACGGGTGATCTTTTGACGGGTGATCCTCTGACGGGTGTTTTTTTGGCGGGTGGTCTCGACGGGTGATTTTTTAGTAGGTGATCCTCTGAAGAGTGATCTTTTGGCGGGTGATCTTCTCACGGGTTATCTTTTAGCGGGTGATCCTCTGACGGGTGATCTTTTAGCCGGTTATCCTCTGACAGTTGATCTTTTGGCGGTGTTCCTATGACGGGTGATCTTCTAAGTGGTGATCTTCTTAGTGGTGATCCCCTGACGGGTGATCCTCTGGCGGGTGATCCTGTGACGAGTGATCTTTCGGCGGGTGATCCTCTGACCCGCCCAAGGCCGCTGGTCTGACGTTCATAAGCCTACGTGAAGGTATTCCATGTAAGCTTTTGACCCACTGTATTCAAACGTAACACAATACATGGAAGGCTTGAGTAATTACTGAGTCGTTAATTTAAGTGCAATTAAGTCGTACAGTCGTGTATAGTATCTAGATCTATCTAATTTTATAGATTGCGCACCACTTTATTTCTCCCCGGCTGCAAGAACTAAATATATGTCACCCTATTATCCAAACGCTTTTGCATTGATGAAAATATCTTACCTCACATCACACGTGAAAGGAGTGATCTTTTGGCGGGTGATCCTCTGATTGGTGATCTTTTGGTGGGTGGTTCTCTGACGGGTTATCTTTTGGCGGGTGACCCTCTGACGGGTAATCTTTTGGCGGGTGCTCCTCTGACTGGTGATCTTCTAAGGGGTGATATTTTGGTGGGTGGTCGTGCTTTGACGGGTGATCTTTTGGCGGGTGATCCTCTGACTGGTGATCTTTTTACGGGTTTTTCTCTGACGGGTGATGTTTTGGTGGGTTATCCTCTGACGGGTAATCTTTAGGTGAGTGATCCTTTGACGGGTTATCTTTTAGCGGGTGATCCTCTGACGGGTGATCTTTTGTCGTGATCCTCTGATGGGTAATCTTTTGGTGGGTGGTCCTCTGACGGTTTATCTTTTGGCGGGTGATCCTCTGACGGGTGACCTTCTAACGGGTGATCCTCTGACGGGTGATCTTCTGAGAGGTCATCCTCTGACGGGTGATCCTCTGTCGGGTTATGTTTTAGGGGGTGATCCGCTGTCCCGAGAAAGGCCGCTGGTCTGACGTTCATTAGCCTACGTGAAGGTACTCCTTGTAAGCTTCTGATCCCCTGTATTCAAACGTAACACAATACATGGCAAGGCTTGAGTAATTACTGAGTCGTTAATTTAAGTGTAATTTAGTGGTACAGTCCTGTATAGTATCTAGATCTATCTAATTTCATAGATTGCGCGCCAATTTATATCTCCCCGATCCTATGACGGGTGATCTTTTGGCGGGTGATCCTATCACGGGTTATCTTTTCGCCAGTGGTCTTTTGACGGGTGATCTTTTGCCCGGTGATCCTCTGACAGTTGATCTTTTGGCGGGTGATCTTGTGACGGGTGATCTTCTACGTGGTGATCCTCTGGCGGGTGACCTTCTGACGGGTGATCTATTGGTGAGTGGTCCTCTGACGGGTGATCTTTTGGCGGGTGATCCTCTGACGGTTGATCTTTTGGCGGGTGATCCTCTGACGGGTGATCTTCTAAGAGGTGATCCTCTGACGGCTGATCTTTTGGCGGGTGATCCTCTGACGGGTTATCTTTTAGCGGGTGATCCTCTGACGGGTGATCTTTTAGCGGGTGATCCTCTAACGGGTGATCTTTTGGCGGGTGGTACTCTGACGGGTGATCTTTTGGTGGGTAATCCTCTGTCGTGTGATCTTCTAAGGAGTGATCCTCTGACAGGTGATCTTCTAAGAGGTGATCCCTTGACGGTTAATTTTTTTACGGGTGATCCTCTGACGGGTGATCTTTTGGCGGGTGATCCTTTGACGGGGGATCTTTTGGTGGGTTGTCCTCTGACGGGTGATCTTTTGGCGGATGATCCTCTGACGGTTGATATTTTCGCGGGTAATCCTCTGACGAGTGATCTTCTAAGAGGTGATCCTCTGACGGGTAATCTTTTGGCCGGTGCTCCTCTGACGGGTTATCTTGTAGCGGGTGATCCTCTGACGGGTGATCTTTTGGCGGGTGATCCTCTGACGGGTGATCTTTTGGCGGGTGATCCTCTGACGGGTGATTTTTTGGCGGTGATCCTCTCACGGGTGATCTTTTGACGGGTGATTCTCTGACAGTTGATCTTTTGGCGGGTGATCCTCCGACGGGTGATCTTCTAAGTGGTGATCCTCTGACGGGTGATCCTCTGGCGGGTGATTCTCTGACGGGTGATCTTTTGGCGGGTGATCCTCTGACGGGTGATCTTTTGGCGGGCGATCCTCTGACGGGTGACCTTCTAAAGGGTGATCCTCTGACGGGTGATCTTCTGAGAGGTCATCCTCTGACGGGTGATCTTTTCGCTGTCCCGAGAAAGGCCGCTGGTCTGACGTTCATTAGCCTACGTGAAGGTACTCCATGTAAGCTTTTGACCCACTGTATTCAAACGTAACACAATACATGGCAAGGCTTGAGTAATTACTGAGTCGTTAATTTAAGTGTAACTTTGTGGTACAGTCCTGTATAGTATCTAGATCTATCTAATTTCATAGATTACGCGCCAGTTTATATCTCCCCGATCCTCTGACGGGTGATCTTTTGGCGGGTGATCCTATCACGGGTTATCTTTTCGCGAGTGATCCTTTGACGGGTGATCTTTTGCCGGGTGATCTTGTGACGGGTGATCTTCTACGTGGTGATCCTCTGACGGGTGATCCTCTGACGGGTGATCCTCTGGCGGATGATCCTCTGACGGGTGATACTCTGTCGGGTGATCTTTCGGTGGTTGATCCTCTGACCCACCAAAGGCCGATGGTCTGACGTTCATTAGCCTACGTGAAGGTACTCCATGTAAGCTTTTCATCCACTGTATTCAAACTTAACACAATACTTGGCAAGGCTTAAGTAATTACTGAGCCGTTAATTTAAGTGTGATTTTGTCGTACAGTCGTGTATAGTATCTAGATCTATCTAATTTCATACATTGCGCGCCACTTTATTTCTTCCCGGCTGCAAACTCTAAATATATGTCGCCCTATTATCCAAACGCTTTTGCATTGATCAAATTATCTTACCTCAGATCACACGTGAAATTAGTGATCTTTTGGCGTCTGATCCTCTGACGGGTTATCTCTTGGAGGGTGGTCCTCTGACGGGTGATCTTTTGGCGGGTGATAATCTGACGGGTGTTCTTTTGGCGGGTGATCCTTTGACGGGTTATCTTTAACGTGTGATGCTCTGACGGGTGATTTTTTCGCAGGTGGTCCTCTGACGGGTGATTTTTTGGCAGGTGATCCTATGACGGGTGATCTTTTGACGGGTGATCTTCTCACTGGTTATCTTTTAGCGGGTGGTCCTCTGACGGGTGCTCTTTTGCCGGGTGATCCTCTGACAGTTGATCTTTTGGCGGTGATCCTCTGACCGGTGATGTTTTGGCGGGTGATACTCTGACGGCTGATCTTTTGATGGGTGGTCCTCTGACGGGCGATCTTTTGGCGGGTTATCCTCTGACGGGTGATCTTCTAAGGGGTGATCCTCTGACGGGTGCTCTTCTAAGAGGTGATCCTCTGACGGGTGATATTTTAGCAGGTGTACTTCTAAGGGGGTGATCGTTTGGCGGGTGATCCTATGAAGGGTGATCTTTTGGCAGGTAATAATCTGACGGGTGATCTTTTGGCGGGTGATCTTCTGACCCACCAAAGGCCGCGAGTCTGACGTTCATTAGGCTACGTGTAGGTACTCCATGTAAGCTTTTCATCCACTGTATTCAAACTTAACACAATACATGGCAAGGCTTGAGTAATTACTGAGTCGTTAATTTAAGTGTAATTTAGTCGTACAGTCGTGTATAGTATCTAGATCTATGTAATTTCATAGATTGCGCGCCACTTTATTTCTCCACGTCTGCAAGCACGAAATGAAACCTCGAACTATCATCCAAACACTTTTGCATTGATCAAAATATCTTACCTCGTATCACACGTGAAAGGAGTGATCTTTTGGCGTGTGATCCTCTGACGGGTGATCTTCTGATGGGTGGTACTATGACGGGCGATCTTTTGGCGGGTGATCCTCTGACGGGTGATCTTTTGGCAGGTGATCCTCTCACGGGTTATCTTTTAGCGGGTAATCCTCTGACGGGTGATCTTTTGGCGGGTGATCCTCTGACGGGTGATCCTCTGACGGGTGATCTTTTGGTGGGTGGTCCTCTGATGGGTGATCTTTTGGCGTGTGATCCTCTGACGGGTGATCTTTTGATGGGTGGTCCTCTGACGGGCGATCTTTTGTCGGGTGATCCTCTGACGGGTGAACTTATAAGGGGTGATCCTCTGACGGGTGATCTTCTAAGACGTGATCCTCTGAGAGGTGATGTTTTGGCGGGTGATCCTCTGATGGGTGATCTTTCGGCGGGTGATCCTCTGACCCGCCAAAGGCCGCCAGTCTGACGTTCATTAGCCTACGTGTAGGTACTCCATGTAAGCTTTTCATCCACTGTATTCAAACTTAACACAATAGATGGCAAGGCTTGAGTAACTACTGAGTCGTTAATTTAAATGTAATTTAGTCGTACAGTCGTGTATAGCGTATAGATCTATCTAATTTCATAGATTGCGCGCCTCTTTATTTCTCCACGTCTGCAAGCACGAAATGTATCTCGAACTATCATCCAAACACTTTTGCATTGATCAAAATCTCTTACCTCGTATCACACTTGAAAGGAGTGATCTTTTGGCGTGTGATCCTCTGACGGGTGATCTTTTGGCGGGTGATCCTCTGACGGGTGATCTTTTGGCGGGTGATCCTCTGACGGGTTATCTTTTAGCGGGTGATCCTCTGACGCGTGATTTTTTGACGGGTGATCCTCGGACGGGTGATCTTTTGGTGGGTGGTCCTCTGACGGGTGATATTCTAAGGGGTAATCCTCTGACGGGTTATCTCACAAGAGCTGATCCTCTGACGGGTGATCTTTTGGCGGGTGATCCTCTCACGGGTTATCTTTTAGCGGGTGATCCTCTGACGGGTGATTTTTTGGCGGGTGATCCTCTGATTGCTGATCTTTTGGTGGGTGGTCCTCTGACAGGTGATCTTTTGGCGGGTGACCCTTTTCGGGTGATCTTTTAGCGGGTGATCCTCTGACTGGTAATCTGCGAAGGGGTGACCTTTTGGTGGGTGATCCTCTGACGGGGATCTTTTGGCGGGTGATCCTCTCACGGGTTATCTTTTAGCGGGTGATCCTCTGACGGGTGATCTTTTGGCGAGTGATCCTCTGATTGCTGATCTTTTGGTGGGTGGTCCTCTGACAGGTGATCTTTTTACGGGTGACCCTCTTCGATTGATCTTTTGGCGGGTGATCCTCTGACTGGTGATCTTCGAAGGCATGACCTTTTGGTGGGTGGTCCTCTGACGGGTGATCTTTTGGCGGGTGATCCTCTGACGGGTGATGTTTTTGGTGGGTTATCGTCTGACGGGTAATCTTTAGGTGGGTGGTCCTCTGACGGGTGATCTTCTCGCGGGTGATCCTCTGACGGGTGATCTTTTAGCGGGTGATCCTTTGACAGGTTATCTTTTAGCGGGTGATCCTCTGACGGGTGATCTTTTTGCGTGATTCTCTGATGGGTAATCTTTTGGCGGGTGATCCTCTGACGGTTTATCTTTTGGCGGGTGATCCTCTGACGGGTGATCTTTTAGCGGGTGTACTTCTAAGGGGTGGTCCTCTGACGGGTGATCGTTTGGCGGGTGATCCTTTGACGGGTGATCTTTTGGCAGGTAATAATCTGACGGGTGATGTTTTCCGATGATGTGATCCGCTGTCCCGCCAAAGGCCGCTGGTCTGACGTTCATTAGCCTACGTGAAGGTACTCCATGTAAGCTTTTGACCCACTGTATTCAAACGTAACACAATACATGACGACGCTTGAGTAACTACTGAGTCGTTAATTTAAGTGTAATTTAGTCGTACAGTCGTGTATAGTATCTAGATCTATCTAATTTCATAGATTGCGCGCCACTTCATTTCTCTACGGCTGTAAGCACGAAATGTATCTCGAAATATCATCCATACGCTTTTACATTGATGAAAATATCTTACCTTAGATCACACGTGAAAGGAGTGGTCTTTTGGCGTGTGATCCTATGACGGGTGATTTTTTGGCGGGTGATCCTCCGACGGGTGATCTATTGGTAAGTGGTCCTCTGACGGGTGATATTTTGGTGGGTGATCCTCTGACGGTTGATCTTTTGGCGAGTGATCCTCTGACGGGTTATCTTCTAAGGGGTGATACTCTGACGGGTGATCTTCTAAGAGGTGATCCTCTGACGGCTGATCTTTTCGCAGGTGATCCTGTGACGGGTTATCTTTTAGCGGGTGATCTTCTGACGGGTGATCTTTTGGCGGGTGATCCTCTGACGGGCGATCTTTTGGTGGTTGGTCCTCTGACGGGTGATTTTTCGGCAGGTGATCCTCTGACGGGTGATCTTTTGGCGGCTGATCGTCTAACGGGTGATTTTTTGGCGGGTGATCCTCTCACGGGTGATCTTTTGGCGGGTGGTCCTCTGACGGGTGATCTTTTGGTGGGTAATCCTCTGACGGGTGATCTTCTAAGAGGTGATCCCTTCACGGGTGCTCTTTTCGCGGGTGATCCTCTGACGGGTGATCTTTTAGCGGGTAATCCTCTGACGGGTTATCTTTTAGCGAGTGATCGACTGACGGGTGATTTTTTGGCGGGTGATCCTCTGACGGGGGATCTTTTGGTGGGTTGTCCTCTGACGGGTGATCTTTTGGCGGGCTATCCTCTGACGGTTGATCTTTTGGCGGGTAATCCTCTGACGGGTGATCTTCTAAGAGGTGATCCTCTGACGGGTGATCTTTTGGCGGCTGATCCTCTGATGGGTTATCTTTTAGCGGGTGATCCTGTGACGATTGATCTTTTGGCGGGTGATCCTCTGACGGGTGATCTTTTGGCAGGTGATACTCTGACGGGTGATGTTTTGGCGGGTGATCCTTTGACGGCTTATCTTTTAGCGGGTGATCCTCTGACGGGTGATTTTTTGGCGGGTGATCCTCTGACGGGTGATCTATTGGTGGGTGGTCCTCTGACGGGTGATCTTTTGTCGGGTGATCCTGTGACGGTTGTTCTTTTGGCGGGTGACCCTCTCACGCGTGATCTTCTAAGGGGCGATCCTCTGACGAGTGATCTTCTAAGAGGTGATCCTCTGTCGGCCGATCTTTTGGCGGGTGATCCTCTGACGGGTTATCTTTTAGCGGGTGATCCTCGGACGGTCCATCTTTTGGTGGGTGGTCCTCTGACGGGTGAATTTTTGGCAGGTGATCCTCTGACGGGTGATCTTTTGGCGGGTGATCCTCAGACGGGTTATCTTTTAGCGGGTGATCCTCTGACGGGTGATCTTTTGACGGGTGATCCTCTGACGGGCGATCTTTTGATGGGTTGTCCTCTGACGGGTGATTTTTTGGCAGGTGATCCTCTGACGGGTGATCTTTTGGCGGGTGGTCCTCTGACGGGGGATGTTTTGGTGGGTTATCCCCTGACGGGTAATCTTTAGGAGGGTTTTCCTCTGACGGGTGATCTTCTGGCGGGTTATCTTCTGGCGGGTGATCTTTTAGCGGGTGATCCTTTGACGGGTTATCTTTTAGCGGGTGATCCTCTGACGGGTGATCTTTTCGCGTGATCCTCTGATGGGTAATCTTTTGGTGGGTGCTCCTCTGACGGTTTATCTTTTGGCGGGTGAACATCTGACAGGTGATCTTTTGGCAGGTAATAATCAAACGGGTGATCTTTCGGCGGGTGATCCTCTGACCCGCCAAAGGTCGCGAGTCCGACGTTCATTAGCCTACGTGTAGGCACTCCATTTAAGCTTTTCATCCACTGTATTCAAACTTAACACAATACATGGTAGGCTTGACTAATTACTTAGTCGTTAATTTAAGTGTAATTTAGTCGTACAGTCGTCTATAGTATCTAGATCTATCTAATTTCAATGATTGCGCGCCACTTTATTTCTTCCCGGCTGCAAGCTCTAAATGTATGTCGCCCTATCATCCGAACGCTTTTGTATTGATCAAAATATCTTACCTCAGATCACACGTGAAAGGAGTAATCTTTTGGCGTGTGATCCTCTGACGGGTGATCTTTTGGCGGGTGATCCTCTGACGGGTTATCTTTTAGCGGGTGATCCTCTGACTGGTGATCTTTTGACGGGTGATCCTCTGACGGGCGATCGTTTGGTGGGTGGTCCTCTGACGGGTGATTTTTTGGCAGGTGATCCTCTGACGGGTGATCTTTTGGCGGGTGGTCATCTGACGGGTGATGTTTTGGTGGGTTATGCCATCACGGGTAATCTTTAGGTGGGTTGTCCTCTGACGGGTGATCTTCTGGCGAGTGATCCTCTGACGGGTGATCTTTTAGCCGGTGATCCTTTGACGGGTTATCTTTTAGCGGGTGATCCTCTGACAGGTGATTTTTTTGCGTGATCCTCTGATGGGTAATCTTTTGGTGGGTGCTCCTCTGACGGTTTATCTTTTGGCGGGTGATCCTCTGACGGGTGATCTTTTGGCAGGTCATAATCTGACGGGTGATCCTCTGACCCGCCAAAGGCCGCGAGTCCGACGTTCATTAGCCTACGTGTAGGAACTCCATTTAAGCTTATCATTAACTGTATTCAAACTTAACACAATACATGGCCAGGCTTGACTAATTACTGAGTCGTTAATTTAAGTGTAACTTAGTCGTACAGTCGTCTATAGTATCTAGATCTATCTAATTTCAATGATTGCGCGCCACTTTATTTCTTCCCGGTTGCAAGCTCTAAATATATGTCGCCCTATCATCCGAACGCTTTTGCATTGATCAAAATATCTTACCTGAGATCACACGTGAAAGGAGTGTTCTTTTGACGTGTGATCCTGTGACGGGTGATCTTTTGGTGGGTGGTCCTCTGACGGGTGATCTTTTGGTGGGTGATACTCTGATGGGTGATCATTTGGCGGGTGATCCTTTGAAGGGTTATGTTTTAACGGGTGATCCTCTGACGGGTGATTTTTGGGCGGGTGATCCTCTGACGGTTGATCTATTGGTGGGTGGTCCTCTGACGGGTGATCCTTTGGCGGGTGATCCTCTGACGGTTGTTTTTTTGGCGGGTGATCCTCTGACGGGTGATCTTCTAAGTGGTGATCCTCTGACGAGTGATCTTCTCACAGGTGATCCTCTGACGGCCGATCTTTTGGCGGGTGATGCTCTGACGGGTTATCTTTTAGCGGGTGATCCTCTGACGGTGATCTTTTGGTTGGTGGTCCTCTGACGGGTGATTCTTTGTCAGGTGATCCTCTGACGGGTGCTCTTTTAGCGGGCGATCCTCTGACGGGTTATCTTATAGCGGATGATGCTCTGACGGGTGATCTTTTGACGGGTGATCATCTGAAGGGCGATCTTTTGGCGGGTGATCCTATGACGGGTGATCTTCTTACGGGTTTTTCTCTGACGGGTGACGTTTTGGTGGGTTATCCCCTGACGGGTAATCTTTAGGTGCGTTGTCCTCTGACGGGTGATATTCTGGCGGGTGATACTCTGACGGGTGATCTTTTAGCGGGTGATCCTATGACGGGTTATGTCTTTGCGGGTGATCCTCTGACGGGTTATATCTTTGCGGGTGATCCTCTGACGGGTGATCTTTTGGGGGGTGATCCTCTGACGGGCGATCTTTTAGCGGGTGATCCTGTGACGGGTGATCTTTTGGCGGGTGATCCTCTCACGGGTTATCTTTTAGAGGGTGATCCTCTGACGGGTGATCTTTTGGCGGGTGATCCTCTGACGGGTGATCTTTTGGTGGGTGGTCCGCTGATGGGTGATTGTTTGGCGGGTGATCCTCTGATGGGTGATCTTTTGGCGGGTGATCCTCTGACGGGTTATCTTTTAGCGGGTAATCCTCTGACGGGTGAATTTTTGGCGGGTGATCCTCTGACGGGTGATCGTTTGGTGGGTGGTCCTCTGACGCGTGATCTTTTGGCGGGTGATCCTCTGACGGTTGATCTTTAGGCGGGTGATCCTTTGACGGGTTATCTTTTAGCGGGTGATCCACCGACGGGTGATTTTTTGGCGGGTGATACTCTGACGGGTGATCGTTTGTTGGGTGGTCCTCCGACGGGTGATCTTTTGGCGGGTGATCCTCTGAATGGTGATCTTCTAAGGGGTGATATTTTGGTGGGTGGTCGTCCTCTGACGGGTGATCTTTTGGCGGATGATCCTCTGACGGGTAATCTTTTGACGGGTTTTTCTCTGACGGGTGATGTTTTGGTGGGCTAACCTGTGACGGGTAATCTTTAGGTGGGTGGGCCTCTGACGGGTGATCCTCTGACGGGTGATCTTTTCGCGTCATCCTCTGATGGGTAATCTTTTCATGGGTACTCCTCTGACGGGTGATCTTTTGGCGGGTGATCCTCTCACGGGTTATCTTTTAGCGGGTGATCCTTTGACGGCTGATCTTTTGGCGGGTGATCCTCTGACGGGTGATCTTTTGGCGGGTGATCCTCTGACGGGTTATCTTTTAGCGGGTGATCCTTTGACGGGTGATCTTTTGGCGGGTGATCCTCTCACGGGTTATCTTTTAGCGGGTAATCCTCTGATGGGTGATCTTTTGGCGGGTGATCCTCTAATGGGTGATCTTTTGGCGGGTGATCCTTCGACGGGTTATCTTTTAGCGTTTGATCCTCTGACGGGTGATTTTGTGGCGGGTGATCCTCTGACGGGTGATATTTTGGTGGGTGGTCGTCCTCTGACGGGTGATCTTTTGGCGAGTGATCCTTTGACGGGTTATCTTTTAGCGGGTGATCCACTGATGGGTGATCTTTTGGTGGGTGGTCCTCTGACGGGTGATCTTATGGCGGGTGATCCTTTTATCTTTTGGCGGGCGATCCTCTGACGGCCGATCTTCTAAAGGGTGATCCTCTGACTGGTTATTATTTGGTGGTGGTCCTCTGACGGGTGATCTTTTGGCGGGTGACCCTCTGACGGGTGATCTTTTGGCGGGTGATCCTCTGACGGTTGATCTTTTGGCGGGTGATCCTTTGACGGGTTATCTTTTAGCGGGTGATCCTCTGACGAGTGATTTTTTGGCGGGTGATACTATGACGAGCGATCGTTTGTTGGGTGGTCCTCCGACGGGTGATCTCTTGGCGGGTGATCCTCTGAATGGTGATCTTTTGGTGGGTGGTCCTCTGACCGGTGATCTTTTGGCGGGTGACCCTCTGACGGGTGATCTTCTGCGGATGATCCTCTGACTGGTGATCTTCTAAGGGGTGATATTTTGGTGGGTGGTCGTCCTCTGACGGGTGATCTTTTGGCGGGTGATCCTCTTACGGGTGATCCTCTGACGAGTGATCTTTCGGCGGGTGATCCTCTCACCCGCCCAAGGCCGCTGGTCTGACGTTCATTAGCCTACGTGAAGGTACTCCATGTAAGCTTTTGACTCACTGTATTCAAACGTAACACAATACATGGCAAGGCTTGAGTAATTACTGAGTCGTTAATTTAAGTGCAATTTAGTCGTACAGTCGTGTATAGTATGTAGATGTATCTAATTTCATAAATTGCGCACCACTTTATTTCTCCCCAGCTGCAAGAACTAAATATATGTCGCCCTATTATACAAACGCTTTTGCATTGATGAAAATATCTTACCTCACATCACATGTGAAAGGAGTGATCTTTTGGCGCGTGATCCTCTGATTGGTGATCTTTTGGTGGGTGGTCCTCTGACGGGTGATCTTTTAGCGGGTGTACTTCTAAGGGGTGGTCCTCTGACGGGTGATCTTTTGGCAGGTAATAATCTGACGGGTGATCTTTCGGCGGGTGATCCTCTGACCCGCCAAAGGCCGCGGGTCTGACGTTCATTGGCCTACGTGTAGGTACTTCATGTAAGCTTTTAATCCACTGTATTCAAACGTAACACAATACATGGCAAGGCTTGAGTAATTACTGAGTCGTTAATTTAAGTGCAATTTAGTCGTACAGTCGTGTATAGTATCTAGGTCTATTTAATTTCATAGATTGCCCACCACTTTATTTCTCCACGGCTGCAAGCTCTAAATGTATGTCGCCCCATCATCCAAACGCTTTTGCATTGATCAAAATATCTTACCTCAGATCACACGTGAAAGGAGTGATCTTTTGGCGTGTGATCCTCTGACGGGTGATCTTTTGGTGGGTGGTCCTCTGATGGGTGATCTTTTGGCGGGTGATCCTCTGACTGTTGATCTTTTGGCGGGTGATCCTCTGACGGGTGATCTTCTAAGTGGTGATCCTCTCACGGGTGATCTTTTGTCGGGTGATACTCTAACGGGTGATCCTCTGACCCACTAAAGGCCGTGGGTCTTACGTTCATTAGCCTACGTGTAGGTACTCCAAGTAATCTTTTGACCCACTGTATTCAAACTTAACACAATACATGGCAAGGCTTGAGTAATTACTGTGTCGTTAATTTACGTGTAATGTAGTCGTACAGTCGTGTATAGTATCTAGATCTATCTAATTTCATAGATTGCGCGCCACTTCATTTCTCCACGGCAAGGACGAAATGTATCTCGTAATATCATCTAAACGCTTTTACATTGATCAAAATATCTTACCTCAGATCATACGTGAAAGGAGTGGTCTTTTGGCGTGTGATCCTCTGACGGCTGATCTTTTGGCGGGTGATCCTCAGACGGGTGAACTTCTAAGAGGTGATCCTGTGACGGGTGATTTTTTGGAGGGGAATCCTCTCACGGGTGATTTTTTGGCAGGTGATCCTCTTACGGGTGATTTTTTGGCGGGTGATCCTCTGACGGGTGAGCTTTTGGCGGGTGGTCCTCTGACGGGTGATCTTTTGGTGGGTAATGCTCTGACGGGTGATCTTCTAAGGAGTGATCCTCTGATGGGTGATCTTCTAAGAGGTGATCCCTTGACGGGTGATCTTTTGGCGGGTGATCCTCTGACGGGTTATCTTTTAGCGGGTGATCCTCTGACGGGTGATCTTTTGGCGGGTGATCCTCTGACGTGCGATCTTTTGGCGGGTGGTCCTCTGACGGGTGATTTTTTGGCAGGGGATCCTCTTACGGGTGATTTTTTGGCGGGTGATCCTCTGACGGGTGAGCTTTTGGCGGGTGGTCCTCTGACGGGTGATCTTTTGGTGGGTAATGCTCTGACGGGTGATCTTCTAAGGAGTGATCCTCTGATGGGTGATCTTCTAAGAGGTGATCCCTTGACGGGTGATCTTTTGGCGGGTGATCCTCTGACGGGTTATCTTTTAGCGGGTGATCCTCTGACGGGTGATCTTTTGGCGGGTGATCCTTTGACGGGTTATCGTTTAGATGGTGATCGTCAGACGGGTGATTTTTTGGCGGGTGATCCTCTGACGGGGGATCTTTTGGTGGGTTGTCCTCTGACGGGTGATCTTTTGGCGGGTGATCCTCTGACGGTTGATCTTTCGGCGGGTAATCCTCTGACGGGTGATCTTCTAAGAGGTGATCCTCTGACGGGTGATCCTCTGGCGGGTGATTCTTAGGCAGGTGATCCTCTGACGGGTGATCTTTTGGCGGGTGATGCTCTCACGGTTGATCTTTTGACGGGTGATTCTCTGACAGTTGACCATTTGGCGGGTGATCCTCTGACGGGTGATCTTCTAAGTGGTGATCCTCTGACGGGTGATCCTCTGGCGGGTGATTCTCTGACGGGTGATCTTTCGGCGGGTGATCCTCTAACGGGTGACGTTCTAAGGGGTGATCCTCTGACGGGTGATATTTTGGCGGGCGATCCTCTGACGGGTGACCTTCTAAGGGGTGATCTTCTGACGGGTGATCTTCTGAGAGGTCATCCTCTGACGGGTGATCTTTTTGCGGGTGATCCTCTGACGGGTTATGTTTTAGCGGGTGATCCGCTGTCCCGCCAAAGGCCGCTGTTCTGACGTTCATTAGCCTACGTGAAGGTTCTCCATGTAAGCTTTTGACCCACTGTATTCAAACGTAACACAATACATGACAAGGCTTGAGTAACTACTGAGTCGTTAATTTAAGTGTAATTTAGTCGTACCGTCGTATATAGTATCTAGATCCATCTAATTTCATAGATTGCGCGCCACTTTATTTCTCCACGTCTGCAAGCACGAAATGTATCTCGAAGTGTCATCCAAACACTTTTGCATTGATGAAAATATCTTACCTCGTATCACACGTGAAAGGAGTGATCTTTTGCCGTGTGATCCTCTGACGGGCGATCTTTTGGTGGGTGGTCCTCTGACGGGTGATTTTTTGGCAGGTGATCCTCTGACGAGTGATCTTTTGGTGGGTGGTCCTCTGACGGGTGATCTTTTGGCGGGTGATCCTCTGACGGGTGATATTTTAGCCGGTGATCCTTTGACGGGTTATCTTTTAGCGGGTGATCCTCTGACGGAAGATTTTGTGGCGGGTGGTCCTCTGACGGGTGCTCTTTTGGTGGGTGGTCCTCTGACGGTTGACCTTTGGCGGGTAATCCTCTGACGGGTGATCTTCTAAGAGGTGATCCTCTGACGGGTGATCGTCTAAGAGGTGATCCTCCGATGGGTGATCCTGTGACGGGTTATCTGTTAGGGGGTGATCCTCTGACGGGTGATCTTATGGCGGGTGATCCTCTGACGGGCGATCTTTTGGTGGGTGATCCTCTGACGGGTGACCTTTTGGCGGGTGATCCTCTGACGGGTGATCTTTTTGCGGGTGATCCTTTGACGGGTTATCTTTTACGGGTGATTTTTTCGCGGGTGATCCTCTGACGGGTGTTCTTTTGGTGGGTGGTCCTCTGACGGGTGATCTTTTGGCGGGTGATCCTATCACGGGTTATCTTATCGCCAGTGATCCTTTGACGGGTGATCTTTTGCCCGGTGATCCTCTGACAGTTGATCTTTTGGCGGGTGATCTTGTGACGGGTGATCTTCTACGTGGTGATCCTCTGACGGGTGATCCTCTGACGGGTGATCCTCTGGCGGGTGATCTTCTGACGGGTGATCTATTGGTGAGTGGTCCTCTGACGGGTGATCTTTTAGCGGGTGATCCTCTGACAGGTGATCTTTTGGCGGGTGGTCCTCTGACGGGTGATCTTTTGGTGGGTACTCCTCTGTCGTTTGATCTTCTAAGGAGTGATCCTCTGACGGGTGATCTTCTAAGAGGTGATCCCTTGACGGGTGATCTTTTGGCGGGTGATCGTCTGACGGGTGATTTTTTGGCGGGTGATCCTCTGACGGGTGATCCTCTGGCGGGTGATTCTTAGGCAGGTGATCCTCTGACGGGTGATCTTTTGGCGGGTGATCCTCTCACGGGTGATCTTTTGACGGGTGATTCTCTGACAGTTCATCTTTTGGCGGGTGATCCTCTGACGGGTGATCTTCTAAGTGGTTATCCTCTGACGGGTGATCCTCTGGCAGGTGATTCTCTGACGGGTGATCTTTCGGCGGGTGATCCCCTGACGGGTGACGTTCTAAGGGGTGATCCTCTGACGGGTGATATTTTGGCGGCGATCCTCTGACGAGTGACATTCTAAGGTGTGATCGTCTAACGGGTGATTTTTTGGCGGCTGATCCTCTGACGGGTGATCTTTTGGCGGGTGATCCTCTCACGGGTTATCTTTAAGCGGGTGATCTTCTGACGGGTGATCTTTTGACGGATGATTCTCTGACAGTTGATCTTTTGGCGGGTGATCCTCTGACGGGTGATCTTTTGGAGGGTGATCCTCTGACGGGTTATCTTTTAGCGGGTGATCCTCTGACGGGTGATTTTTTGACGGGTTATCTTTTGGTGGGTGGTACTCTGACGGGTGATCTTTTGGCGGGTGATACTCTGACGGGTGATCTTCTAAGGGGTGATCCTCTGACGGGTGATCTTCTCGCGGGTGATCCTCTGACGGGTGATCTTTTAGCGGGTGATCCTTTGACGGGTTATCTTTTAGCGGGTGATCCTCTGACGGGTGATCTTTTTGCGTGATTCTGTGATGGGTAATCTTTTGGTGGGTGCTCCTCTGACGGTTTATCTTTTGGCGGGTGATCCTCTGACGGGTGATCTTTTAGCGGGTGTACTTCTAAGGGGTGGTCCTCTGACGGGTGATCGTTTGGCGGGTGATCCTCTGACGGGTGATCTTTTGGCAGGTAATAATCTGACGGGTGATCTTTCGGCGGGTGATCCTCTGACCCGCCAAAGGCCGCGAGTCTGACGTTCATTAGCCTTCGTGTAGGTACTCCATGTAAACTTTTCATCCACTGTATTCAAACTTAACACAATACATGGCAAGGATTGAGTAACTACTGAGTCGTTAATTTAAGTGTAATTTAGTCGTACAGTCGTGTATAGTGTCTAGATCTATCTAATTTCATAGATTGCACTCCTCTTTATTTCTCCACGTCTGTAAGCACGAAATGTATCTCGAACTATCATCCAAACACTTTTGCATTGATCAAAATCTCTTACCTCGTATGACACGTGAAAGGAGTGATCTTTTGGCGTGTGATCCTCTGACTGGTGTTCTTTTGGTGGGTGCTCCTCTGACGGGTGATCTTTTGGCGGGTGATCCTCTGACGGGTGATCCTCTGACGGGTGATCTTTTGGTGTGGAGTCCTCTGACGGGTGGTCTTTTGGCGGTTGATCCTCTGACGGGTGATCTTCTAATGGGTGATCCTCTGACGGGTTATCTTCTAAGAGGTGATCCTCTGACGGGTGATCTTTTGGCGGGTGATCCTGTCTTGGGTTATCTTTTAGCGGGTGATCCTCTGAGGGGTGATCTTTTGGCGGGTGATCCTCTGATTGCTGATGTTTTGGTGGTGGTCCTCTGACAGGTGATCTTTTGGCGGGTGACCGTCTTCGGGTGATCTTTTGGCGGGTGATCCTCTTACTGGTGATCTTCGAAGGGGTGACCTTTTGGTGGGTGGTCCTCTGACGGGTGATGTTTTGGTGGGTTATCCTCTGACGGGTAATCTTTAGGTGGGTGGTCCTCTGACGGGTGATCTTCTCGCGGGTGATCCTCTGACGGCTGATCTTTTAGCGGGTGATCCTTTTACGGGTTATCTTTTAGCGGGTGATCCTCTGACGGGTCATCTTTTTGCGTGATTCTCTAATGGGTAATCTTTTGGTGGGTGCACCTCTGACGGTTTATCTTTTGGCGGGTGATCCTCTGACGGGTGATCTTTTAGCAGGTAATAATCTGACGGGTGATCTTTCGGCGGGTGATCCTCTGACCCGCCAAAAGCCGCGAGTCTGACGTTCATTGGCCTACGTGTAGGTACTTCATGTAAGCTTTTAATCCACTGTATTCAAACTTAACACAATACATGGCAAGGCTTCAGTAATTACTGAGTCGTTAATTTAAGTGTAATTTAGTCGTACAGTCGTGTATAGTATCTAGATCTATCTAATTTCATTGATTGCGCGCCACTTTATTTCTCCCCGGCTGCAAGCTCTAAATGTATGTCGGCCACTCATCCAAACGCTTTTGCATTGATCAAAATATCTTACCTCAGATCACACGTGAAAGGAGTGATGTTTTGGCGTGTGATCCTCTGACGGGTGATGTTTGGGTGGGTGGTCCTCTGACGGATGATCTTTTGGCGGGAGATCCTCTGACGGGTGATCTTTTTGCGGGTGATCCTTTGACGGGTGATTTTTTGGCGGGTGATCCTCTGACGGGTGATCTTTTGGTGGGTGGTCCTCTGACGGGTGATCTGTTAGCGGGTGATCCTCTGACGGTTGATCTTTTAGCGGGTGATCCTCTAGTCTTGAGTAATGACTGAGTCATTAATTTAAGTGTAATTTAGTCGTACAGTCGTCTATAGTATCTAGATCTATCTAATTTCATAGATTGCGCGCCACTTTATTTCTCCACGGCTGCAAGCTCTAAATGTATGTCGCCCTATCATCCAATCGCTTTTGCATTGATCAAAATATCTTAACTCAGATCACACGAGAAAGGAGTGATCTTTTGGCGTGTGATCCTCTGACGGGTGATCTTTTGGTGGGTGGTCCTCTGACGGATGATCTTTAGACGGGTGATCCTCTGACGGGTGATCTTTTTGCGGGTTATCCTTTGACGGGTGATTGTTTTGGCGGGTGATCCTCTGCCGGGTGATGTTTTGGTGGGTGGTCCTCTGACGGGTGATCTTTTGGCGGGTGATCCTGTGACGGTTGATCTTTTGGTGGGCGATCCTCTGACGGCTGATCTTCTAAGGGGTGATCCTCTGACGGGTGATCTTTTAGCGGCTGATCCTCTGACGGGTGATCTTTTGGCGGGTGATCCTCTGACGGGTGATCTTCTAAGTGGTGATCCTCTCACGGGTGATCTTTTGTCGGGTGATACTCTACCGGGTGATCCTCTGACCCACTAAAGGCCGCGGGTCTTACGTTCATTAGCCTACGTGTAGGTACTGCAAGTAATCTTTTGCCCCACTGTATTCAAACTTAACACAATACATGGCAAGGCTTGAGTAATTACTGTGTCGTTAATTTAAGTGTAATGTAGTCGTACAGTCGTGTATAGTATCTAGATCTATCTAATTTCATAGATTGCGCGCCACTTCATTTCTCTACGGCAAGGACGAAATGTATCTCGTAATATCATCTAAACGCTTTTACATTGATCAAAATATCTTACCTCAGATCACACGTGAAAGGAGTGGTCTTTTGGCGTGTGATCCTCTGACGGCTGATCTTTTGGCGGGTGATCCTATGACGGGTTATCTTTTAGCGGGTGATCCTCCGACGGGTGAACTTCTAAGAGGTGATCCTGTGACGGGTGATTTTTTGGAGGGGAATCCTCTCACGGGTGATTTTTTGGCAGGTGATCCTCTGACGGGTGACCTTTTGGTGGGTGATCCTCTCACGGGTTCCGGTGATCTTCTTAGTGGTGATCCTCTGGCGGGTGATCCTTTGACGGGTGATGTTTTGGCGGGTGATACTCTGACGGGTGATCTTCTGACCCGCCAAAGGCCGCGGCTCTGACGTTCATTAACTTACGTGTAGGTACTCCATGTAATCTTTTGACCCACTGTATTCAAACTTAACACAATACATGGCAAGGCTTGAGTAATTACTGAGTCGTTAATTTATGTGTAATTTAGTCGTACAGTCGTGTATAGTATCTAGATCTATCTAATTTCATAGATTGCGCGCCACTTTATTTCTCCCCGGCTGCAAGAACTAAATGTATGTCGCCCTATTTTCCAAACGCTTTTGCATTGATGAAAATATCTTACCTCAGTTCATACGTGAAAGGAGTGATCTTTTGGCGGGTGATCCTCTGATTGGTGATCTTTTGGTGGGTGGTCCTCTGACAGGTGATCGTTGGGCGGGTGACCCTCTGACGGGTGATCTTTTGGCGGGTGATCCTCTGGCTAGTGATCTTCTAAGGGATGACATTTTGGTGGGTGGTCGTCCTCTGACGGGTGATCTTTTGGCGGGTGATCCTCTGACGGGTGATCTTTTCGCGTGATCCTCTGATGGGTAATCTTTTGGTGGGTGCTCCTCTGACGGTTTATCTTTTGGCGGCTGATCCTCTAACGGGTCATCTTTTAGCGGGTGTACTTCTAAGGGGTGATCCTCTGATGGATGATCTTTTGGCAGGTAATAATCTCACAGGTGATCTTTCGGCGGGTGATCCTCTGACCCGCCAAAGGCCACGAGTCTGACGTTCATTAGCCTACGTGTAGGTACTCCATGTAAGCTTTTCATCCACTGTATTCAAACTTAACACAATACATGACAAGGCTTAGGTAATTAATGAGACGTCAATTTAAGTGTAATTTAGTCGTACAGTCGTGTACAGTATCTAGATCTATCTAATTTCATAGATTGCGCGCCACTTTATTTCTCCACATCTGCAAGCACGAAATGTATCTCGAACTATCATCCAAACACTTTTGCATTGATCAAAATATCTTACCTCAGATGACACGTGAAAGGAGTGATCTTCTGGCGTGTGATCCTCTGACGGGTGATCTTTTGGTGGGTGCTCCTCTTACGGATGATCTTTTGGCGGGTGATCCTCTGACGGGTGATCTTTTCGCGGGTGATCCTTTGACGAGTTATCTTTTACTGGTGATCAACTGACGGGTGATTTTTTGGCGGGTGATCCTCTGACAGGTGATCTTTTGGTGGGTGGTCCTCTGACGGTTGATCTTTTGGCGGGTGGTCCTCTGACGGGTGATCTTTTAGCGGGTGCTCCTCTAGGCTTGAGTAATTACTGAGTCCTTACTTTAAGTGTAATTTAGTCGTACAGACGTGTATAGTATCTAGATCTATCTAATTTCATAGATTGCGCGCCATTTTATTTCTCCCCGGCTGCAAGAACTAAATGTCTGTCGCCCTATTATCCAAACGCTTTTGCATTGATGAAAATATCTTACCTCAGATCACACGTGAAAGGAGTGATCTTTTGGCGGGTGATCCTCTGATTTGTGATCTTTTGGTGGGTTGTCATCTGACGGGTGATCTTTTGGCGGGTTTTCTCTGACGGGTGATGTTTTGGTGGGTTATCCTCTTACGGGTAATCTTAAGGTGGGTTGTCCTCTGACGGGTGATCTTCTGGCGGGTGATCCTTTGACGGGTGCTCTTTTAGCGGGTGATCCTTTGACGGGTTATCTTTTAGCGGGTGATCCTCTGACGGGTGATCTTTTCGCGTGATCCTCGGATGGGTAATCTTTTGGTGGGTGCTCCTCTGACGGTTTATCTTTTGGCGGGTGATCCTCTGACTGGTGATCTTTTGGGAGGTAATAATCTGATGGGTGATCTTTCGGTGGGTGATCCTCTGACCCGCGAAAGGCCGCGAGTCCGACGTTCATTAGCCTACATGTAGGCACTCCATGTAAGCTTTTCATCCACTGTATTCAAACTTCACACAGTACATGGCAAGGCTTGACTAATTACTGACTCGTTAATTTAAGTGTAATTTAGTCGTACAGTCGTGTATAGTATCTAGGTCTATCTAATTTCAATGATTGCGCGCCACTTTATTTCTTCCCGGCTGCAAGCTCAAATTGTATGTCGACCTATCATCCGAAGGCTTTTGCATTGATCAAAATATCTTACCTCAGATCACACGTGAAAGGAGTGATCTTTTGGCGTGTAATCCTCTGACGGGTGATCTTTTGGTGGGTGGTCCTCTGACGGGTGATCTTTTAGCGGGTGATCCTCTGACGGGTTATCTTTTAGCGGGTGATCCTATGACGGGTGATTCTCTGACAGTTGATCTTTTGGCGGGTGATCCTCTGACGGGTGATCTTCTAAGTGGTGATCCACTGACGGGTGATCCTCTGGCGGGTGATTCTCTGACGGGTGATCTTTTGGCGGGTGATCCTCTGACGGGTGATTCTCTGACAGTTGATCTTTTGGCGGGTGATCCTCTGACGGGTGATCTTCTAAGTGGTGATCCACTGACGGGTGATCCTCTGGCGGGTGATTCTCTCACGGGTGATCTTTTGGCGGGTGATCCTCTGACGGGTGACCTTCTACGTGGTGATCCTCTGACGGGTGATCCTCTGGCGGATGATCCTCTGACGGGTGATACTCTGACGGGTGATCTGACGTTCGATGGCCGATGGTCTGACGTTCATTAGCCTACGTGAAGGTACTCCATGTAAGCTTTTCATCCACTGTATTCAAACTTAACACAATACTTGGCAAGGCTTAAGTAATTACTGAGCCGTTAATTTAAGTGTGATTTTGTCGTAGAGTCGTGTATAGTATCTAGATCTATCTAATTTCATTTATTGCGCGCCACTTTATTTCTTCCCGGCTGCAAGCTCTAAATATATGTCGCCCTATCATCCAAACGCTTTTGCATTGATCAAATTATGTTACCTCAGATCACACGTGAAATTAGTGATCTTTTGGCGTCTGATCCTCTGACGGGTTATCTCTTGGAGGGTGGTCCTCTGACGGGTGATCTTTTGGCGGGTGATACTCTGACGGGTGTTCTTTTAGCGGGTGATCCTTTGACGGGTTATCTTTAAAGGGTGATCCTCTGACGGGTGATTTTTTGGCGGGTGGTCCTCTGACGGGTGATTTTTTGGCAGGTGATCCCCTGACGGGTGACCTTTTGGTGGGTGATCTTCTCACGGGTTGTCTTTTAGCGGGTGATCCTATGACGGGTGATTCTCTGACAGTTGATCTTTTGGCGGGTGATCCTCTGACGGGTGATCTTCTAAGTGGTGATCCACTGACGGGTGATCCTCTGGCGGGTGATTCTCTGACGGGTGATCTTTTGGCGGGTGATCCTCTGACGGGTGACCTTCTAAGGCGTGATCCTCTGACGGGTGATCTTTTGGCGGGCGATCCTCTGACGGGTGACCCTCTTAGGGGTGATCCTCTGACGGGTGATCTTCTGAGAGGTCATCCTCTGACGGGTGATCTTTTCGCTGTCCCGAGAAAGGCCGGTGGTCTGACGTCCATTAGCCTACGTGAAGGTACTCCATGTAAGCTTTTGACCCACTGTATTCAAACGTAACACAATACATGGCAAGGCTTGAGTAATTACTGAGTCGTTTATTTAAGTGTAATTTAGTGGTACAGTCCTGTATAGTATCTAGATCTTTCTAATTTCATAGATTACGCGCCACTTTATATCTCCCCGATCCTCTGACGGGTGATCTTTTGGCGGGTGATCCTATCACGGGTTATCTTTTCGCGAGTGATCCTTTGACGGGTGATCTTTTGCCGGGTGATTTTGTGACGGGTGAATTTTTACGTGGTGATCCTCTGACGGGTGATCCTCTGGCGGATGATCCTCTGACGGGTGATACTCTGACGGGTGATCTGACGTTCGATGGCCGATGGTCTGACGTTCATTAGCCTACGTGAAGGTACTCCATGTAAGCTTTTCATCCACTGTATTCAAACTTAACACAATACTTGGCAAGGCTTAAGTAATTACTGAGCCGTTAATTTAAGTGTGATTTTGTCGTAGAGTCGTGTATAGTATCTAGATCTATCTAATTTCATTTATTGCGCGCCACTTTATTTCTTCCCGGCTGCAAGCTCTAAATATATGTCGCCCTATCATCCAAACGCTTTTGCATTGATCAAATTATGTTACCTCAGATCACACGTGAAATTAGTGATCTTTTGGCGTCTGATCCTCTGACGGGTTATCTCTGGGAGGGTGGTCCTCTGACGGGTGATCTTTTGGCGGGTGATACTCTGACGAGTGTTCTTTTGGCGGGTGATCCTTTGACGGGTTATCTTTAACGGGTGATCCTCTGACGGGTGATTTTTTGGCGGGTGGTCCTCTGACGGGTGATTTTTTGGCAGGTGATCCTCTGACGGGTGACCTTTTGGTGGGTGATCTTCCCACGGGTTGTCTTTTAGCGGGTGGTCCTCTGACGGGTGCTCTTTTGCCGGGTGATCCTGTGACAGTTGATCTTTTGGCGGTGATCCTCTGACCGGTGATGTTTTGGCGGGTGATACTCTGACGGGTGATCTTTTGATGGGTGGTCCTCTGACGGGCGATCTTTTGGCGGGTTATCCACTGACGGGTGCTCTTCTAAGAGGTGATCCTCTGACGGGTGATCTTTTGGCGGGTGATCCTCTGACGGGTTATCTCTTTGCGGGTGATCCTCTGACGGGTGATCCTCTGACGGGTGATCTTTTGGCGGGTGATCCTCTGACGGGTGATCTTTTGGTGGCTGGTCCTCTGACGGATGGTTTTTTGGCAGGTGATCCTCTGACGGGTGATCTTTCGGCAGGTAATAATCTGATGGGTGATCTTTCGGCGGGTGATCCTCTGACCCGCCAAAGGCCGCGATTCTGACGTTCATTAGCCTACGTGTAGGTACTCCATGTAAGCTTTTCATCCACTGTATTCAAACTTAACACAATACATGGCAAGGCTTGAGTAACTACTGAGTCGTTAATTTAAGTGTAATTTAGTCGTACCGTCGTATATAGTATTTAGATCCATCTAATTTCATAGATTGCGCGCCACTTTATTTCTCCACGTCTGCAAGCACGAAATGTATCTCGAAGTGTCATCCAAACACTTTTGCATTGATCAAAATATCTTACCTCGTATCACACGTGAAAGGAGTGATCTTTTGCCGTGTGATCCTCTGACGGGCGATCTTTTGGTGGGTGGTCCTCTGACGGGTGATCTTTTGGCGGGTGATCCTCTGACGGGTGATATTTTAGCCGGTGATCCTTTGACGGGTTATCTTTTAGCGGGTGATCCTCTGACGGAAGATTTTGTGGGGGGTGGTCCTCTGACGGGTGCTCTTTTGGTGGGTGGTCCTCTGACGGTTGACCTTTGGCGGGTAATCCTCTGACGGGTGATCTTCTAAGAGGTGATCCTCTGACGGGTGATCTTCTAAGAGGTGATCCTCCGATTGGTGATCCTCTGACGGGTTATCTTTTAGGGGGTTATCCTCTGACGTGTGATCTTATAGCGAGTGATCCTCTGACGGGCGATCTTTTGGTGGGTGATCCTCTGACGGGTAATCTTTTGGCGGGTGATCCTCTGACGGGCGATCTTTTGGTGGATGGTCCTCTGACGGTTGATGTTTTGGCAGGTGATCCTCTTCCGGGTTATCTTTTGGCGGGTGATCCTCTGACGGGTTATCTTTTAGCGTGTGATCCTCTGACGGGTGATCTTTTGGCGGGTGATCCTCTGACGGGCGATCTTTTGGTGGATGGTCCTCTGACGGTTGATGTTTTGGCAGGTGATCCTCTTCCGGGTGATCTTTTGGCGGGTGATCCTCTCACGGGTTATCTTCTAGCGGTGATCCTCTGATGGGTGATCTTTTGCATTGATCAAAATATCTTACCTCAGATCACACGTGAAAGGAGTGATCTTTTGCCGTGTGATCCTCTGAATGGTGATCTTTTGGTGGGTGGTCCTCTGACGGGTGATCTTTTGGCGGGTGATCTTTTCACGGGTTATCTTTTGGCGGGTGATCACCTGACGGGTGATTTTTTGGCGGGTGGTCCTCTGACGGGTGATCTTTTGGTGTGTGGTCCTCTGACGGGTGATCTTTTGGTGGGTGATACCCTGTCGGTTGATCTTTTGGCGGGTAATCCTCCAACGGGTGATCTACTAAGGCGTGATCCTCTAACGGGTGATCTTCTAAGAGGTGATCCTCTGACAGGTGATCTTTTGGCGGGTGATCGTCTGACGGGTTATCTTTTAGCGGGTGATCCTCTGACGGGTGATCTTTTTGCGGGTGATCCTCTGACGGGTGATCGTTTGACGGTTGATCTTTTGGCGGGTGATCCTCTGACGGGTTATCTCGTAGCGGGTGATCCTCTGATGGGTGATCTTTTGCATTGATCAAAATATCTTATCTACGTGTAGGTACTCCATGTAATCTTTTGACCCACTGTATTCAAACTTAACACAATACATGGCAAGGCTGGAGTAATTACTGAGTAGTTAATTTGTGTGTAATTCAGTTGTACAGTCGTGTATAGTATCTAGATCTATCTAATTTCATAGATTGCGCCCCACTTTATTTCTCCCCGGCTGCAAGAACTAAATGTATGTCGCCCTATTATCCAAACGCTTTTGCATTGATTAAAATATCTTACCTCAGTTCACACGTGAAAGGAGTGATCTTTTGGCGGGTGATCCTCTGATTGGTGATCTTTTGGTGGGTGGTCCTCTGACAGGTCATCGTTTCGCGGGTGATCCTCTGACGGGTGATCTTTTGACGGGTTTTTCTCTGACGAGTGATGTTTTGGGGGGTTAACCTCTGACGGGTGATCTTTAGGTGGGTGGTCTTCTGACAAGTGATCTTCTGGCGGGTGATCCTCTGACGGGTGATCTTTTCGCGTGATCCTCTGATGGGTAATCTTTTGGTGGGTACTCCTCTGACGGTTTATCTTTTGGCGGCTGATCCTCTAAAGGGTCATCTTTTAGCAGGTGTACTTCTAAGGGGTGATCCTCTGATGGGTGATCTTTTAGCAGGTAATAATCTGACAGGTGTTCTTTCGGCGGGTGATCCTCTGACCCGCTAAAGGCCGCGAGTCTGACGTTCATTAGCCTACGTGTAGGTACTCCATGTAAGCTTTTCATCCACTGTATTCAAACTTAACACAATACATGGCAAGGTTTGGGTAATTAATGAGACGTTAATTTAATTGTAATTTAGTCGTACAGTCGTGTACAGTATCTAGATCTATCTAATTTCATAGATTGCGCGCCACTTTATTTCTCCACGTCTGCAAGCACGAAATGTATCTCGAACTATCATCCAAACACTTTTGCATTGATCAAAATATCTTACCTCAGGTGACACGTGAAAGGAGTGATCTTTTCGCGTGTGATCCTCTGAGGGTGATCTTTTGGTGGGTGGTCCTCTAACCGATGATCTTTTGGCGGGTGATCCTCTGACGGGTGATCTTTTCGCGGGTGATCCTTTGACGAGTTATCTTTTACTGGTGATCATCTGACTGGTGATTTTTTGGCGGGTGATCCTCTGACGGTTGATCTTTTGGCGGGTGGTCCTCTGACGGGTGATCCATTAGCGGGTGCTCCTCTAGGCTTGAGTAATTACTGAGTCGTTACTTTAAGTGTAATTTAGTCGTACAGTCGTGTATAGTATCTAGATCTATCTAATTTCATAGTTTGCGCGCCACTTGATTTCTCCCCGGCTGCAAGAACTAAATGTATGTCGTCCTATTATGCAAATGCTTTTCCATTGATGAAAATATCTTACCTCAGATCACACGTGAAAGGAGTGATCTTTTGGCGGGTGATTTTCTGATTTGTGATCTTTTGGTGGGTTGTCCTCTGACGGGTGATCTTTTGGCGGGTTTTTCTCTGACGGGTGATGTTTTGGTGGGTTATCGTCTTACGGGTAATCTTTAGGTGGGTTTTCCTCTGACGGGTGATCTTCTGGCGGGTGATCCTCTGACGGGTGCTGTTTTAGCGGGTGATCCTTTGACGGGTTATCTTTTAGCGGGTGATCCTCTGACGGGTGATCTTTTCGCGTGATCCTCTGATGGGTAATGTTTTGGTGGGTGCTCCTCTGACGGTTTATCTTTTGGCGGGTGATCCTCTGACGGGTGATCTTTTGGCAGGTAATAATCTGATGGGTGATCTTTCGGTGGGTGATCCTCTGACCCGCCAAAGGCCGCGAGTCCGACGTTCATTAGCCTACATGTTTGCACTCCATGTAAGCTTTTCATTCACTGTATTCAAACTTCACACAATACATGGCAAGGCTTGACTAATTACTGAGTCGTTAATTTAAGTGTAGTTTAGTCGTACAGTCGGGTATAGTATCTAGGTCTATCTAATTTCAATGATTGCGCGCCACTTTATTTCTTCCCGGCTGCAAACTCAAAATGTATGTCGCCCTATCATCCGAAGGCTTTTGCATTGATCAAAATATCTTACCTCAGATCACACGTGAAAGGAGTGAACTTTTGGCGTGTGATCCTCTGACGGGTGATCTTTTGGTGGGTGATGCTCTGACGGGTGATGTTTTGGCGGGTGATCCTTTGACGGGTTATCTTTTAGCGGGTGATCCTCTGACGGGTGATTTTTTGGCGGGTGATCCTCTGACGGGTGATCTATTGGTGGTTGGTCCTCTGACGGGTGATCTTTTGGCGGGTGATCCTCGGACGGTCGAACTTTTGGTGGGTGGTCCTCTGACGGGTGATTTTTTGGCAGGTGATCCTCTGACGGGTGATCTTTTGGCGGGTGGTCCTCTGACGGGTGATGTTTTGGTGGGTTATCCCCTGACGGGTAATCTTTAGGTGTGTTGTCCTCTGACGGGTAATCTTCTGGCGGGTGATCTTCTGGCGGGTGATCTTTTAGCGGGTGATCCTTTGACGGGTTATATTTTATCGAGTGATCCTCTGACGGGTGATCTTTTCGCGTGATCCTCTGATGGGTAATCTTTTGGTAGGTGCTCCTCTGACGGTTTATCTTTTGGCGGGTGAACCTCTCACAGGTGATCTTTTGGCAGGTAATAATCAGACGGGTGATCTTTCGGCGGGTGATCCTCTGACCCGCCAAAGGCCGCGAGTCCGGCGTTCATTAGCCTACGTGTAGGCACTCCATTTAAGCTTTTCATCCACTGTATTCAAACTTAACACAATACATGGTAGGCATGACTAATTACTGAGTCGTTAATTTAAGTGTAATTTAGTCGTACAGACGTCTATAGTATCTAGATCTATCTAATTTCAATGATTGCGCGCCACTTTATTTCTTCCCGGCTGCAAGCTCTAAATGTATGTCGCCCTATCATCCGAACGCTTTTGTATTGATCAAAATATCTTACCTCAGATCACACGTGAAAGGAGTGATCTTTTGGCGTGTGATCCTCTGACGGGTGATCTTTTGGCGGGTGATCCTCTGACGGGTTATCTTTTAGCGGGTGATCCTCTGACGGGTGATCTTTTGACGGGTGATCCTCTGACGGGCGATCGTTTGGTGGGTGGTCCTCTGACGGGTGATTTTTTGGCACGTGATCCTGTGACAGGTGATCTTTTGACGGGTGGTCCTCTGACGGGTGATGTTTTGGTGGGTTATGCCATCACGGGTAATCTTTAGGTGGGTTGTCCTCTGACGGGTGATCTTCTGGCGAGTGATCCTCTGACGGGTGATCTTTTAGCGGGTGATCCTTTGACGGGTTATCTTTTGGCGGGTGATCCTCTGACGGGTGATCTTTTGGCAGGTCATAATCTGACGGGTGATCTTTCGGCGGGTGATCCTCTGACCCGCCTAAGGCCGCGAGTCCGACGTTCATTAGCCTACGTATAGGAACTCCATGTAAGCTTTTCATCAACTGTATTCAAACTTAACACAATACATGGCCAGGCTTGACTAATTACTGAGTCGTTAATTTAAGTGTAACTTAGTCGTACAGTCGTCTATAGTATCTAGATCTATCTAATTTCAATGATTGCGCGCCACTTTATTTCTTCCCGGTTGCAAGCTCTAAATATATGTCGCCCTATCATCCGAACGCTTTTGCATTGATCAAAATATCTTACCTGAGATCACACGTGAAAGGAGTGATCTTTTGACGTGTGATCCTCTGACGGGTGATCTTTTGGTGGGTGGTCGTCTGACGGGTGATCTTTTGGCGGGTGATCCTCTGACGGGTGATCTTCTCGCGGGTGATCCTCTGACGGCTGATCTTCTAGCGGGTGATCCTCTGACGGTTGATCTTGTAGCGGGTGATCCTCTAGGCTTGAGTAATGACTGAGTCGTGATCCCCTGACGGGTGATTTTTTGGCGGTGGTCCTCTGACGGGTGATTTTTTAGCAGGTGATCCTCTTACGGGTGATCTTTTGGCGGGTGATCCTCTGACTGGTTATCTTTTAGCGGGTGATCCTCTGACGGGTGATCTTTTGGCGGGTGATCCTCTGTCGGTTGATCTTTTGGCGGGTAATCCTCTGACGGGTGATCTTCTAAGGGGTGATCCTCTAACGGGTGATCTTTTGGCGGGTGATCCTCTGACCGGCGATCTTTTGGTGGGTAGTCCTCTTACGGGTGATTTTTTGGCAGGTGATCCTCTGACGGGTGTTCTTCTGGCGGGTGATCCTCTCACGGGTTATCTTTTAGCGGGGTGTCCTCTGACGCGTGATCTTTTGCCGGGTGATCCTCTGACAGTTGATCTTTTGGCGGGTGATCCTCTGACGGGTGATCTTCTAAGGGGTGATCCTCTGACGGGTGATCTTTTGGCGGGTGATCCTCTGACGGGTGATCCTCTGATGGGTTACCTTTTTGCGGGTGATACTCTGACGGGTGATCGTTTGGTGGGTGGTCCTCCGAGGGGTGATCTTTTTGTGGGTGATCCTCTGACGGGTTATCTTTTAGCGGGTGATCTTCTGACCCGCCAAGGGCCGCGAGTCTGACGTTCATCACCCTACGTGTAGGTACTCCATCTAAGCTTTTCATCCACTGTATTCAATCTTAACACAATACATGGCAAGGCTTGACTAATTACTGAGTCGTTAATTTATGTGTAATTTAGTCGTACAGTCGTGTATAGTATCTAGATCTATCTAATTTCATAGATTGCGCGCCACTTTATTTCTCCACGTCTGCAAGCACGAAACGAATCTCGAACTATCATCCAAACACTTTTGCATTGATCAAAATATCTTACCTCGTATCACACGTGAAAGCAGTGATCTTTTCGCGTGTGATCCTCTGACGGGTGATCTTTTGATGAGTGGTCCTCTGACGGGCGATCTTTTGGCGGGTGATCCTCTGACGGGTGATCTTCTAAGGGGTGATCCTCTGACGGGTGATCTTCTAAGAGGTGATCCTCTGACGGGTGATCTTTTGGCGGGTGATCCTCTCACGGGTGATCTTTTGGTGGGTGATCCTCTGACGGGTTCTCTTTTCTGACGGGTGATCTTTTGGCAGGTGATCCTCCCACGGGTTATCTCTTAGCGGGTGATCCTCTGACGGGTGATCTTTTGGCGGGTGATCCTCTGAAGGGTGATCTTTTGGTGGGTGGTCCTCTGATGGGTGATCTTTTGGCAGGTGATCCACTGACGGGTGATCGTTTGGCGGGTGATCCTCTGACGGGTGATCTTTTGGTGGGTGGTCCTCTGACGGGCGATCTTTTGTCGGGTGATCCTCTGACGGGTGATCTTCTAAAGGGTGATCCTCTGACGGGTGATCTTCTAAGAGGTGATCCTCTGACGGGTGATCTTCTAGCGGGTGATCCTCCCACGGGTTATCTCTTAGCGGGTGACCCTCTGACGGGTGACCTTTTGGCGGGTGATCCTCTGAAGGGTGATCGTTTGGCGGGTGATCCTCTGACGGGTGATCTTCTAAGGGGTGATCCTCTGACGGGTGATCTTCTAAGAGGTGATCCTCTGACGGGTGATCTTTTGGCGGGTGATCCTCTGAAGGGTGATCTTTTGGTGGGTGGTCCTCTGACGGGTGATTTTTTGTCGGGTGATCCTCTGACGGGTGATCTTCTAAGGGGTGATCCTCTGACGGGTGATCTTCTAAGAGGTGATCCTCTGACGGGTGATCTTTTGGCGGGTGATCCTCTGACGGGTGATCTTCTAAGGGGTGATCCTCTGACGGGTGATCTTCTAAGAGGTGATCCTCTGACGGGTGATCCTCTGAAGGGTGATCTTTTGGTGGGTGGTCCTCTGACGGGTGATTTTTTGTCGGGTGATCCTCTGACGGGTGATCTTCTAAGGGGTGATCCTCTGACGGGTGATCTTCTAAGAGGTGATCCTCTGACGGGTGATCTTTTGGTGGGTGGTCCTCTGATGGGTGATCTTTTGGTGGGTGATCCTCTGATGAGTGATCTTTTGGCGGGTGATCCTATGACGGGTTATCTTTTAGCGGGTGAACCTCTGACGGGTGATTTTTTGGCCGGTGATCCTTTGACGGGTGATCGATTGGTTGGTGATCCTCTGACGGGTGATCTTTTGGCGGGTGATCCTTTGAAGGGTTATCTTTTAGCGGGTGATCCTCTGACGGGTGATTTTTTGGCAGACGACCCTCTAACGGGTGATCTTTTGGAGGGTGGTCCTCTGACGGGTGATCTTTTGACGGGTGATCCTCTGACGGTTGATCTTTTCGCGGGTGGTCCACTGACGGGTGATCTTCTCGCGGGTGATCCTCTGACGGTTGATCTTTTAGCGGGTGATCCTCTGACGGTTGATCTCTTAGCGGGAGATCCTCTAGGCTTGAGTAATGACTGAGTCGTGATCCTCTGACGGGTGATTTTTTGGCGGTGGTCCTCTGACGGGTGATTTTTTAGCAGGTGATCCTCTTACGGGTGATCTTTTGGCGGGTGATCCTCTGACGGGTTATCTTTTAGCGGGTGATCCTCTGACGGGTGATCTTCTAAGGGGTGATCCTCTAACGGGTGATCTTCTAACAGGTGATCCTCTGACGAGTGATCTTTTGGCGGGTGATCCTCTGACCGGCGATCTTTTGGTAGGTAGTCCTCTGACGGGTGATTTTTTGGCAGGTGATCCTCTGACGGGTGATCTTCTGGCGGGTGATCCTCTCACGGGTTATCTTTTAGCGGGGTGTCCTCTGACGGGTGATCTTTTGCCGGGTGATCCTCTAACAGTTGATCTTTTGGCGGGTGATCCTCTGACGGCTGATCTTCTAAGGGGTGATCCTCTGACGGGTGATTTTTTGGCGGGTGATCCTCTGACGGGTTACCTTTTTGTGGGTGATACTCTGACGGGTGATCGTTTGGTGGGTGGTCCTTTGACCGGTGATCTTTTGGCGGGTGATCCTTTGACGGGTTATCTTTTAGCGGGTGATCCTCTGACGGGTGATTTTTTGGCGGGTGATCCTCTGACGGGTGATCTTTTGGTGGGTGATCCTCTGACGGGTTATCTTCTAAGAGGTGATCCTCTGACGGGTGATCTTTTGGCGGGTGATCCTCTGACGGGTTACCTTTTTGCGGGTGATACTCTGACGGGTGATCGTTTGGTGGGTGGTCCTCCGAGGGGTGATCTTTTTGTGGGTGATCCTCTGACGGGTTATCTTTTAGCGGCTGATCTTCTGAGCCGCCAAGGGCCGCGAGTCTGACGTTTATTACCCTACGTGTAGGTACTCCATCTAAGCTTTTCATCCACTGTATTCAATCTTAACACAATACATGGCAAGGCTTGACTAATTACTGAGTCGTTAATTTATGTGTAATTTAGTCGTACAGTCGTGTATAGTATCTAGATCTATCTAATTTCATAGATTGCGCGCCACTTTATTTCTCCACGTCTGGAAGCACGAAATGTATCTCGAACTATCTTCCAAACACTTTTGCATTGATCAATATATCTTACCTCGTATCACACGTGAAAGGAGTGATTTTTTGGTGGGTTATCCTCTGACGGGTGATGTTTTGGCGGGTGATCCTTTCACGGGTTGTCTTTTAGCGGGTGATCCTCTGACGGGTGATTTTTTGGCGGGTGATCCTCTGACGGGTGATCCTTTGGTGGGTGATCCTCTGACGGGTTATCTTCTAAGAGGTGATCCTCTGACGGGTGATCTTTTGGCGGGTGCTCCTTTGACAGGTTACCTTTTTGCGGGTGATACTCTGACGGGTGATCGTTTGGTGGGTGGTCCTCCGACGGGTGATCCTTTGGCGGGTGATCCTCTGAGGGTTGATCTTTTGGCGGGTGAACCTCTGACTAGTGATCTTCTAAGAGGTGATCCACTGACGGGTGATCGTTTGGCGGGTGATCCTCTGACGGGTGATCTTCTAAGGGGTGATCCTCTGACTGGTGATCTTCTGAGAGGCCATCCTCTGACGGGTGATCTTTTTGTGGGTGATCCTCTGACGGCTTATCTTTTAGCGGGTGATCTTCTGACCCGCCAAGGGCCGCGAATCTGACGTTCATTAGCCTACGTGTAGGTACTCCATCTAAGCTTTTCATCCACTGTATTCAAACTTAACACAATACATGGCAAGGCTTGACTAATTACTGAGTCGTTAATTTATGTGTAATTTAGTCGTATAGTCGTGTATAGGATCTAGATATATCTAATTTCATAGATTGCGTGCCACTTTATTTCTCCACGGCTGCAAGCAAGAAATGTATCTCGAACTACCATCCAAACGCTTTTGCATTGATCAAAATATCTTACCTGAGATCACACGTTAAAGGAGCGATCTTTTCGCGTGTGATCCTCTGACTGGTGATCTTTTGGTGAGTGTTCCTCTGACGGGTGATCTTCTAAGGGGTGATATTTTGGTGCGTGGTCGTCCTTTGACGGGTGACATTTTGGCCGGTGATCCTCTGACGCGTGATATTTTGACGGGTTTTTCTCTGACGGGTGATGTTTTGCTGGGCTAACTTGTGATGGGTAATCTTTAGGTGGGTGGTCCTCTGACGGGTGATCTTTTAGCGGGTGTACTTCTAAAGGGTGATCCTCTGACGGGTGATCGTTTGGCGGGTGATCCTATGAAGGTTGATCTTTTGGCAGGTAATAATCTGACGGGTGATCTTTCGGCGGGTGATCCCCTGACCCACCAAAGGCCGCGAGTCTGACGTTCATTAGGCTACGTGTAGGTACTCCATGTAAGCTTTTCATCCACTGTATTCAAACTTAACACAATACATGGCAAGGCTTGAGTAATTACTGAGTCGTTAATTTAAGTGTAATTTAGTCGTACAGTCGTGTATAGTATCTAGATCTATGTAATTTCATAGATTGCGCGCCACTTTATTTCTCCACGTCTGCAAGCACGAAATGAATCTCGAACTATCATCCAACCACTTTTGCATTGATCAAAATATCTTACCTCGTATCATACGTGAAAGGAGTGATCTTTTGGCGTGTGATCCTCTGACGGGTGATCTTTTGATGAGTGGTCCTCTGACGGGCGATCTTTTGGCGGGTGATCCTCTGACGGGTGATCTTCTAAGGGGTGATCCTCTGACGGGTGATCTTCTAAGAGGTGATCCTCTGACGGGTGATCTTTTGGCGGGTGATCCTCTGACGGGTGATCTTTTGGTGGGTGATCCTCTGACGGGTTATCTTTTAGCGGGTGATCCTCTGTCGGGTGATCTTTTGGCAGGTGATCCTCCCACGGGTTATCTCTTAGCGGGTGATCCTCTGACGGGTGATCTTTTGGCGGGTGATCCTCTGAAGGGTGATCTTTTGGTGGGTGGTCCTCTAATGGGTGATCTTTTGGCAGGTGATCCACTGACGGGTGATCGTTTCGCGGGTGATCCTCTGACGGGTGATCTTCTAAGGGGTGATCCTCTGACCGGTGATCTTCTAAGAGGTGATCCTATGGCGGGTGATCTTTTGGCGGTTGATCCTCTGACGGGTGATCTTTTGGTGGGTGGTCCTCTGACGGGTGATTTTTTGGCAGGTGATCCTCTGACGGGTTATCTTTTAGCGGGTGATCCTCTGATGGGTGATCTTTTGGCGGGTGATCCTCTGACGGGTGATCTTTTGGTGGGTGGTCCTCTGACGGGCGATCTTTTGTCGGGTGATCCTCTGACGGGAGATCTTCTAAGGGGTGATCCTCTGACGGGTGATCTTCTAAGAGGTGATCCTCTGACGAGTGATCTTTTGGCGGGTGATCCTCCCACGGGTTATCTCTTAGCGGGTGATCCTCCGACGGGTGATCTTTTGGCGGGTGATCCTCTGACGGGTGATCTATTGGTGGGTGGTCCTCTGACGGGTGATCTTTTGGCGGGTGATCCTCTGACGGTTGTTCTTTTGGCGGGTGATCCTCTGACGGGTGATTTTCGGGCGGGTGATCCTCTGACGGGTGATCTATTGGTGGGTGATCCTCTGACGGGTGATCTTTTGACGGGTGATCCTCTGACGGGTGATCTATTGGTGGGTGGTCCTCTGACGGGTGATCCTTTGACGGGTGATCCTCTGACGGTTGTTCTTTTGGCGGGTGATCCTCTGACGGGTGATCTTCTAAGGGGTGATCCTCTGACGAGTGATTTTCTAACAGGTGATCCTCTGACGGCCGATCTTTTGGCGGGTGATCCTCTGACGGGTTATCTTTTAGCGGGTGATCCTCTGACGGGTGATCTTTTGGTTGGTGGTCCTCTGACGGGTGATTCTTTGGCAGGTGATAATCTGACGGGCGATCTTTTGGCGGGTGATCCTCTAACGGGTGATCTGTTTACGGGTTTTTCTCTGACGGGTGACGTTTTGGTGGGTTATCCTCTGACGGGTAATCTTTAGGTGCGTTGTCCTCTGACGGGTGATATTCTGGCGGGTGATACTCTGACGGGTGGTCTTTTAGTGGGTGATCCTTTGAGGGGTTATCATTTAGCGGGTGATCCTATGACGGGTGATCTTTTCGCGTGATCCTCTGATGGGTAACCTTTTGGTGGGTGCTCCTCTGACGGTTTATCTTTTGGCGGGTGATCCTCTGACGAGTGATATTTTGGCAGGTAATAATCTGACGGGTGATCTCTCGGCGGGTGATCCTCTGACCCGCCAAAGGCCGCGAGTCTGACGTTCATTAGCCTACGTGTAGGTACTCCATGTAAGCTTTTCATACACTGTATTCAAACTTAACACAATACATGGCTAGGCTTGAGTAATTACTGAGCCGTTGATTTAAGTGTAATTTAGTCGTACAGTCGTGTACAGTATCTAGATCTATCTAATTTCATTGATTGCGCAACACTTTATTTCTTCCCGGCTGCAAGCTCTAAAGGTATCTCGCCCTATCATCCAAACGCTTTTGCATTCATCAAAATATCTTACCTCAGATCACACGTGAAAGGAGTGATCTTTTGGCGTCTGGTCCTCTGACGGGTGATCTTTTGGCGGGTGCTCCTCTGACTGGTGATCTTCTAAGGGGTGATATTTTAGTGGGTGGTCGTCCTCTGACGGGTGATCTTTTGACGGGTGATCCTCTGACGGGTGTTTTTTTTGGCGGGTGGTCCTCTGACGGGTGATTTTTTAGTAGGTGATCCTCTGAAGAGTGATCTTCTGGCGGGTGATCTTCTCACGGGTTATCTTTTAGCGGGTGATCCTCTGACGGGTGATCTTTTAGCCGGTGATCCTCTGACAGTTGATCTTTTGGCGGTGTTCCTATGACGGGTGATCTTCTAAGTGGTGATCTTCTTAGTGGTGATCCCCTGACGGGTGATCCTCTGGCGGGTGATCCTCTGACGAGTGATCTTTCGGCGGGTGATCCTGTGACCCGCCCAAGGCCGCTGGTCTGACATTCATGAGCCTACGTGAAGGTACTCCATGTAAGCTTTTGACCCACTGTATTCAAATTTAACACAATACATGGCAAGGCTTAGGTAATTAATGAGACGTTAATTTAAGTGTAATTTAGTCGTACAGTCGTGTACAGTATCTAGATCTATCTAATTTCATAGATTGCGCGCCACTTTATTTCTCCACGTCTGCAAGCACGAAATGTATCTCGAACTATCATCCAAACACTTTTGCATTGATCAAAATATCTTACCTCAGGTGACACGTGAAAGGAGTGATCTTCTGGCGAATGATCCTCTGACGGGTGATCTTTTGGTGGGTGCTCCTCTTACGGATGATCTTTTGGCGGGTGATCCTCTGACGGGTGATCTTTTCGCGGGTGATCCTTTGACGAGTTATCTTTTACTGGTGATCATCTGACGGGTTATCTTTTGGCGGGTGACCCTCTGACGGGTGATCTTTTGGCGGGTGCTCCTCTGACTGGTGATCTTCTAAGGGGTGATATTTTGGTGGGTGGTCGTGCTCTGACGGGTGATCTTTTGTCGGGTGATCCTCTGACTTGTGATCTTTTTACGGGTTTTTCTCTGACGGGTGATGTTTTGGTGGGTTATCCTCTGACGGGTAATCTTTAGGTGGGTGATCCTTTGACGGGTTATCTTTTAGCGGGTGATCCTCTGACGGGTGATCTTTTCGCGTGAACCTCTGATGGGTAATCTTTTGGCGGGTGATCCTCTGACGGGTGATCCTCTGACGGGTGATCTTCTAAGTAGTGATCCTCTCATGGGTGATCTATTGTCGGGTGATACTCTGACGGGTGATCCTCTGACCCACCAAAGGCCGCGGGTCTTACGTTCATTAGCTACGTGTAGGTACTCCAAGTAATCTTTTGACCCACTGTATTCAAACTTAACACAATACATGGCAAGGCTTGAGTAATTACTGAGTCGTTAATTTAAGTGTAATGTAGTCGTACAGTCGTGTATAGTATTTAGATCTATCTAATTTCATAGATTGCGAGCCACTTCATTTCTCCACGGCAAGCACGAAATGTACCTCGAAATATCATCCAAACGCTTTTACATTGATCAAAATATCTTACCTCAGATCACACGTGAAAGGAGTGGTCTTTTGGCGTGTGATCCTCTGACGGGTGCTCTTTTGGTGGGTGTTCCTCTGACGGGTGATCTTATGGCGGGTGATCCTTTGACATGTTATCGTTTAGCGGCTGATCCTGTGACGGGTGATTTTTTGGCGGGTGATGCTCTGACGGGCGATCTATTGGTGAGTGGTCTTCTGACGGTGATCTTTTGGCGGGTGATCCTCTGACGGTTGATATTTTGGCGGGTGATCCTCTGACGGGTGATCTTCTGAGGGGTGATCCTCTGACGGGTGATCTTTTGGCGGGTGATCCTCTGACGGGTTATCTTTTAGCGAGTGATCCTCTGACGGGTGATCATTTGGCGGGTGTTCCTCTGACGGGTTATCTTTAAGCGGGCGATCCTCTGACGGGTGATCTTTTGGTGGGTGATCCTCTGACGGCTGATTTTTCTGCAGGTGATCCTCTTCCGGGTGATATTTTGGCGGGTAATTCCCTGACGGGTGATTTTTTGGCGGGTGATCCTCTGACGGGTTATCTTTTAGCGGGTGATCCTCTGACGGGTGATCTTTTGGTGGGTGATCCTTTGACGGGTTATCTTTTAAAGGGTGATCGTCTGACGGGTCATTTTTTGGCGGGTGATCCACTGACGGGGGATCTTTTGGTGGGTTGTCCTCTGACGGGTGATCTTTTGGCGGGTGATCCGCTGACTGTTGATATTTTAGCGGGTAATCCTCTGACGGGTGATGTTCTAAGAAGTGATCCTCTGACGGGTGATCCTCTGGCGGGTGATTGTTAGGCAGGTGATCCTCTGACGTGTGATCTTTTGGCGGGTGATCCTCTCACGGGTGATCCTTTGACGGGTGATTCTCTGACAGTTGATCTTTTGGCGGGTGATCCTATGACGGGTGATCTTCTAAGTGGTGATCCTGTCACGGGTGATCCTCTGGCGGGTGATTCTCTGTCGGGTGATCTTTTGACGGGTGATCGTCTGACGGGTGACCTTCTAAGGGGTGATCCTCTGACGGGTGATCTTTTGGCGGGCGATCCTCTGACGGGTGATCCTCTGACGGGTTATGTTTTAGCGGGCGATCCGCTGTCCCGAGAAAGGCCGCTTTTCTGACGTTCATAAGCCTACGTGAAGGTACTCCTTGTAAGCTTCTGACCCCCTGTATTCAAACGTAACACAATACATGGCAAGGCTTGAGTAATTACTGAGTCGTTAATTTAAGTGTAATTTAGTGGTACAGTCCTGTATAGTATCTAGATCTATCTAATTTCATAGATTGCGCGCAAATTTATATCTCCCCGATCCTCTGACGGGTGATCTTTTGGCGGGTGATCCTATCACGGGTTATCTTATCGCCAGTGATCCTTTGACGGGTGATCTTTCGCCCGGTGATCCTCTGACAGTTGATCTTTTGGCGGGTGATCTTGTGACGGGTGATCTTCTACGTGGTGATCCTCTGACGGGTGATCCTCTGGCGGGTGATCTTCTGACGGGTGATCTATTGGTGAGTGGTCCTCTGACGGGTGATCTTTTGGCGGGTGATCCTCTGACGGTTGATCTTTTAGCGGGTGATCCTCTGACAGGTGATCTTTTGGCGGGTTGTCCTCTGACGGGTGATCTTTTGGTGGGTAATCCTCTGTCCTGTGATCTTCTAAGGAGTGATCCTCTGACGGGTGATCTTCTAAGAGGTGATCCCTTGACGGGTGATCTTTTGGCGGGTGATCCTCTGACGGGTGATCTTTTGGCGGGTGATCCTTTGACGGGTTATCTTTTAGCGGGTGATCGTCTGACGGGTGATTTTTTTGGCGGGTGATCCTCTGACGGGGGATCTTTTGGCGGATGATTCTCTGACGGTTGATCTTTACGCGGGTAATCCTCTGACGAGTGATCTTCTAGGAGGTGATCCTCTGACGGGTGATCTTTTGGCCGGTGATCCTCTGACGGGCGATCTTTTGGTGGGTAGTCCTCTGACGGGTGATTTTTAGTAGGTGATCCTCTGACGGGTGATCTTTTGGCGGGTGATCCTCTGACGGGTGATCTTTTGGCGGGCGATCCTCTGACGGGTGACCTTCTAAGGGGTGATCCTCTGACGGGTGATCTTCTGAGAGGTCACCCTCTGACGGGTGATCTTTTCGCTGTCCCGAGAAAGGCCGCTGGTCTGACGTTCATTAGCCTACGTGAAGGTACTCCATGTAAGCTTTTGACCCACTGTATTCAAACGTAACACAATACATGCCAAGGCTTCAGTAATTACTGAGTCGTTAATTTAAGTGCAATTTAGTGCTACAGTCCTGTATAGTATCTAGATCTATCTAATTTCATAGATTACGCGCCACTTTATATCTCCCCGATCCTCTGACGGGTGATCTTTTGGCGGGTGATCCTATCACGGGTTATCTTTTCGCGAGTGATCCTTTGACGGGTGATCTTTTGCCGGGTGATCTTGTGACGGGTGATCTTCTACGTGGTGATCCTCTGACGGGTGATCCTCTGGCGGATGATCCTCTGACGGGTGATACTCTGACGGATGATCTTTCGGCGGTTGATCCTCTGACCCGCCAAAGGACGATGGTCTGACGTTCATTAGCCTACGTGAAGGTACTCCATGTAAGCTTTTCATCCACTGTATTCAAACTTAACACAATACTTGGCAAGGCTTAAGTAATTACTGAGCCGTTAATTTAAGTGTGATTTTGTCGTACAGTCGTGTACAGTATCTAGATCTATCTAATTTCATTTATTGCGCGCCACTTTATTTCTTCCCGGCTGCAAGCTCTAAATATATGTCGCCCTATCATCCAAACGCTTTTGCATTGATCAAATTATCTTACTTCAGTTCACACGTGAAATTAGTGATTTTTTGGCGTGTGATCCTCTGACGGGTTATCTCTTGGAGGGTGGTCCTCTGACGGGTGATCTTTTGGCGGGTGATACTCTGACGGGTGTTCTTTTGGCGGGTGATCCTTTGACGGGTTATCTATAACGGGTGATCCTCTGACGGGTGATTTTTTGGCGGGTGGTCCTCTGACGGGTGATTTTTTGGCAGGTGATCCTCTGACGGCTGACCTTTTGTTGGGTGATCTTCTCACGGGTTATCTTTTAGCGGGTGGTCCTCTGACGGGTGGTCTTTTGCCGGGTGATCCTGTGACAGTTGATCTTTTGGCGGTGATCCTCCGACCGGTGATGTTTTGGCGGGTGATACTATGACGGGTGATCTTTTGATGGGTGGTCCTCTGACGGGCGATCTTTTGCCGGGTTATCCTCTGACGGGTGATCTTCTAAGGGGTGATCCTCTGACGGGTGCTCTTCCAAGAGGTGATCCTCTGACGGGTGATCTTTTGGCGGGTGTTCCTCTGACGGGTTATCTCTTTGCGGGTGATCCTGTGACGGGTGATCTTTTGGCGGGTGATCCTCTGACGGGTGCTCTTCCAAGAGGTGATCCTCTGACGGGTGATCTTTTGGCGGGTGTTCCTCTGACGGGTTATCTCTTTGCGGGTGATCCTCTGACGGGTGATCTTTTGGCGGGTGATCCTCTGACGGGTTATCTTTTAGCGGGTGATCCTCTGACGGGTGATGTTTTTGCGGGTGATCCTCTGACGGGTGATCGTTTGACGGTTGATCTTTTGGCGGGTGATCCTCTGATGGGTTATCTCGTAGCGGGTGATCCTCTGATGGGTGATCTTTTGCATTGATCAAAATATCTTACCTACGTGTAGGTACTCCATGTAACCTTTTGACCCACTGTATTCAAACGTAACACAATACATGGCAAGGCTTGAGTAATTACTGAGTCGTTAATTTGTGTGTAATTTAGTCGTACAGTCGTGTATAGTATCTAGATCTATCTAATTTCATAGATTGCGCCCCACTTTATTTCTCCAGGTCTGCAAGCACGAAATGTATCTCGAACTATCATCCAAACACTTTTGCATTGATCAAAATATCTTACCTCAGGTCACACGTGAAAGGAGTGATCTTCTGGCGTGTGATTCTCTGACGGGTGGTCTTTTGGTGGGTGGTCCTCTTACGGATGATCTTTTGGCGGGTGATCCTCTGACGGGTGATCCTTGGGCGAGTTATCTTTTACTGGTGATCATCTGACGGGTGATTTTTTGGCGGGTGATCCTCTGACAGGTGATCTTTTGGTGGGTGGTCCTCTGACGGTTGATCTTTTGGCGGGTGGTCCTCTGACGGGTGGTCTTTTAGCGGGGTGCTCCTCTAGGCTTGAGTAATTACTGAGTCGTTACTTTAAGTGCAATTTAATCGTACAGTCGTGTATATTATCTAGATCTATCTAATTTCATAGTTTGCGCCCCACTTGATTTCTCCCCGGCTGCAAGAACTAAATGTATGTCGCCCTATTATGCAAACGCTTTTGCATTGATGAAAATATCTTACCTCAGATCACACGTGAAAGGAGTGATCTTTTGGCGGGTGATCCTCTGATTTGTGATCTTTTGGTGGGTTGTCCTCTGACGGGTGATCTTTTGGCGGGTTTTTCTCTGACGGGTGATGTTTTGGTGCGTTATCCTCTTATGGGTAATCTTTAGGTGGGTTTTTCTCTGACGGGTGATCTTCTGGTGGGTGATCCTCTGACGGGTTCTCTTTTAGCGGGTGATCCTTTGACGGGTTATCTTTTAGCGGGTGATCCTCTGACGGATGATCTTTTCGCGTGATCCTCTGATGGGTAATCTTTTGGTGGGTGCTCCTCTGACGGTTTATCTTTTGGCGTGTGATCCTCTGACGGGTGATCGTTTGGTGGGTGGTCCTCTGACGGGTGATCTTTTGGCGGGTGATCCTCTGACGGGTGATCTTTAGGCGGGTGATCCTTTGACGGGTTATCTTTAAGCGGGTGACGCTCTGACGGGTGATTTTTTGGCGGGTGATACTCTGACGGGTGATCGTTTGTTGGGTGGTCCTTCGACGGGTGATCTTTTGACGGGTGATCCTCTGAATGGTGATCTTTTGGTGGGTGGTCCTCTGACAGGTGATCTTTTGGCGGGTGACCCTCTGACGGGTGATCTTTTGGCGGATGATCCTCTGACTGGTGATCTTCTAAGGGGTGATATTTTGGTGGGTGGTCGTCCTCTGACGGGTAATATTTTGGCGGATGATCCTCTGACGGGTGATCTTTTGACGGGTTTTTCTCTGACGAGTGATGTTTTGGTGGGCTAACCTGTGACGGGTAATCTTTAGGTGGGGGGGCCTCTGACGGGTGATCTTCTGGCGGGTGATCCTCTGACGGGTGATCTTTTCGCGTCATCCTCTGTTGGGTAATCTTTTCATGGGTGCTCCTCTGACGGTTTTTCTTTTGGCGGGTGATCCTCTGACGAGTGATCGTTTGGCGGGTGATCCTATAAAGGATGATCTTTTGGCAGGTAATAATCTGACGGGTGATCTTTTGGCGCGTGATCCTCTGACGGGTGATCTTTTGACGGGTTTTTCTCTGACGGGTGATGTTTTGCTGGGCTAACTTGTGACGGGTAATTTTTAGGTGGGTGGTCCTGTGACGGGTGATCTTTTAGCGGGTGTACTTCTAACGGGTGATCCTTTGACGGGTGATCGTTTGTCGGGTGATCCTATGACGGATGATCTTTTGGCAGGTAATAATCTGACGGGTGATCTTTCGGCGGGTGATCCTTTGACCCGCCAAAGGCCGCGAGTCTGACGTTCATTAGGCTACGTGTAGGTACTCCATGTAAGTTTTTCATCTACTGTATTCAACCTTAACACAATACATGGCAAGGCTTGAGTAATTACTGAGTCGTTAATTTAAGTGTAATTTAGTCGTACAGTCGTGTATAGTATTTAGATCTATGTAATTTCATAGATTGCGCGCCACTTTATTTCTCCACGTCTGCAAGCACGAAATGAATCTCGAACTATCATCCAAACACTTTTGCATTGATCAAAATATCTTACCTCGTATCACACGTGAAAGGAGTGATCTTTTGGCGTGTGATCCTCTGACGGGTGATCTTTTGATGGGTGATCCTCTAACGGGCGATCTTTTGGCGGGTGATCCTCTGACGGGTGATCTTCTAAGGGGTGATCCTCTGACGGGTGATCTTCTAAGAGGTGATCCTCTGACGGGTGATCTTTTGGCGGGTGATCCTCTGACGGGTGATCTTTTGGCGGGTGCTCCTCTGACCGGCGATCTTTTGGTGGGTAGTCCTCTTACGGGTGATTTTTTGACAGGTGATCCTCTGACGGGTGTTCTTCTGGCGGGTGATCCTCTCACGGGTTATCTTTTAGCGAGGTGTCCTCTGACGGGTGATCTTTTGCCGGGTGATCCTCTGACAGTTGATCTTTTGGCGGGTGATCCTCTGACGGGTGGTCTTCTAAGGGGTGATCCTCTGACGGGTGATCTTTTTGCGGGTGATCCTCTGACGGGTTACCTTCTTGCGGGTGATACTCTGACGGGTGATCGTTTGGTGGGTCGTCCTTTGACCGGTGATCTTTTGGCGGGTGATCCTTTGACGGGTTATCTTTTAGCGGGTGATCCTCTGAGGGGTGATTTTTTGGAGGGTGATCCTCTGACGGGTGATCTTTTGGCGGGTGATCCTCTGACGGGTTATCTTCTAAGAGGTGATCCTCTGACGGGTGATCTTTTGGCGGGTGATCCTCTGACGGGTGATCCTCTGACGGGTTACCTTTTTGCGAGTGATACTCTGACGGGTGATCGTTTGGTGGGTGGTCCTCCGAGGGGTGATCTTTTTGTGGGTGATCTTCTGACCCGCCAAGGGCCGCGAGTCTGACGTTCATTACCCTACGTGTAGGTACTCCATCTAAGCTTTTCATCCACTGTATTCAATCTTAACACAATACATGGTAAAGCTTGACTAATTACTGAGTCGTTAATTTATGTGTAATTTAGTCGCACAGTCGTGTATAGTATCTAGATCTATCTAATTTCATAGATTGCGCGCCACTTTATTTCTCCACGTCTGCAAGCACGAAATGAATCTCGAACTATCATCCAAACACTTTTGCATTGATCAAAATATCTTACCTCGTATCACACGTGAAAGCAGTGATGTTTTGGCGTGTGATCCTCTGACGGGTGATCTTTTGATGAGTGGTCCTCTGACGGGCGATCTTTTGGCGGGTGATCCTGTGACGGGTGATCTTCTAAGGGGTGATCCTCTGACGGTTGATCTTCTAAGAGGTGATCCTCTCACGGGTGATCTTTTGGCGTGTGATCCTCTCACGGGTGATCTTTTGGTGGGTGATCCTCTGACGGGTTATCTTTTCTGACGGGTGATCTTTTGGCAGGTGATCCTCCCACGGGTTATCTCTTAGCGGGTTATCCTCTGACGGGTGATCCTTTGGCGGGTAATCCTCTGAAGGGTGATCTTTTGGTGGGTAGTCCTCTGATGGGTGATCTTTTGGCAGGTGATCCACTGACGGGTGATCGTTTGGCGGGTGATCCTCTGACGGGTGATCTTCTAAGGGGTGATCCTCTGACGGGTGATCTTCTAAGAGGTGATCCTCTGACAGGTGATCTTTTGGCGGGTGATCCTCTGACGGGTGATCTTTTGGTGGGTGGTCCTCTGACGGGTGATTTTTTGGCAGGTGATCCTCTGACGGGTTATCTTTTAGCGGGTGATCCTCTGACGGGTGATCTTTTGGCGGGTGATCCTCTGACGGGTGATCTTTTGGTGGGTGGTCCTCTGACGGGCGATCTTTTGTCGGGTGATCCTCTGACGGGTGATCTTCTAAGGGGTGATCCTCTGACGGGTGATCTTCTAAAAGGTGATCCTCTGACGGGTGATCTTTTGGCGGGTGATCCTCCCACGGGTTATCTCTTAGCGGGTGATCCTCTGACGGGTGATCTTTTGGCGGGTGATCCTCTGAAGGGTGACGTTTGGCGGGTGATCCTCTGACGGGTGATCTTCTAAGGGGTGATCCTCTGACGGGTGGTCTTCTAAGAGGTGATCCTCTGACGGGTGATCTTTTGGCGGGTGATCCTCTGACGGGTGATCTTTTGGTGGGTGGTCCTCTGACGGGTGATTTTTTGTCGGGTGATCCTCTGACGGGTGATCTTCTAAGGGGTGATCCTCTGACGGGTGATCTTCTAAGAGGTGATCCTCTGACGGGTGATCTTTTGGCGGGTGATCCTCTGACAGGTTATCTCTTTGCGGGTGATCCTCTGACGGGTGATCTTTTGGCAGGGGATCCTCTGACGGGTTATCTTTTAGCGGGTGATTCTCTGACGGGTGATCTTTTGGCGGATGATCCTCTCACGGGTTATCTTTTAGCGTGTGATCCTCTGAAGGGTGATCTTTTGGCGGGTGATTCTCTGACGGATGATCTTTTGGTGGGTGGTCCTCTGATGGGTGATCTTTTGGCGGGTGATCCTCTGATGAGTGATCTTTTGGCGGGTGATCCTCTGACGGGTTATCTTTTAGCGGGTGAACCTCTGACGGGTGATTTTTTGGCCGGTGATCCTCTGACGGGTGATCGTTTGGTTGGTGATCCTCTGACGGGTGATCTTTGGGCGGGTGATCCTTTGACGGGTTATCTTTTAGCGGGTGATCCTCTGACGGGTGATTTTTTGGCAGACGACCCTCTAACGGGTGATCTTTTGGTGGGTTGTCCTCTGACGGGTGATCTTTTGACGGGTGATCCTCTGACGATTGATCTTTTCGCGGGTGGTCCACGGACGTGTGATCTTCTCGCGGGTGATCCTCTGACGGCTGATCTTTTAGCGGGTGATCCTCTGACGGTTGATCTCTTACCGGGTGATCCTCCAGGCTTGAGTAATGACTGAGTCGTGATCCTCTGACGGGTGATTTTTTGGCGGTGGTCCTCTGACGGGTGATTTTTTAGCAGGTGATCCTCTTACGGGTGATGTTTTGGCGGGTGATGCTCTGACGGGTTATCTTTTAGCGGGTGATCCTCTGACGGGTGATCTTTTGACGGGTGATCCCCTGTCGGTTGATCTTTTGGCGGGTAATCCTCTGACGGGTGATCTTCTAAGGGGTGATCCTCTAACGGGTGATCTTCTAACAGGTGATCCTGTGACGGGTGATCTTTTGGCGGGTGATCCTCTGACCGGCGATCTTTTGGTGGGTAGTCCTCTGACGGGTGATTTTTTGGCAGGTGATCCTCTGACGGGTGATCTTCTGGCGGGTGATCCTCTCACGGGTTATCTTTTAGCGGGGTGTCCTCTGACGGGTGATCTTTTGCCGGGTGATCCTCTGAGAGTTGATCTTTTGGCGGGTGATCCTCTGACGGGTGATCTTGTAAGGGGTGATCCTCTGACGGGTGATCTTTTGGCGGGTGATCCTCTGACGGGTTACCTTTTTGCGGGTGATACTCTGACGGGTGATCGTTTGGTGGGTGGTCCTTTGACCGGTGATCTTTTGGCGGGTGATCCTTTGACGGGTTATCTTTTAGCGGGTGATCCTCTGACGGGTGATCTTTTGGTGGGTGATCCTCTGACGGGTTATCTTCTAAGAGGTGATCCTCTGACGGGTGATCTTTTGGCGGGTGATCCTCTGACGGGTTACCTTTTTGCGGGTGATACTCTGACGGGTGATCGTTTGGTGGGTGGTCCTCCGACGGGTGATCTTTTTGTGGGTGATCCTCTGACGGGTTATCTTTTAGCGGCTGATCTTCTGACCCGCCAAGGGCCGCGAGTCTGACGTTTATTACCCTAAGTGTAGGTACCCCATCTAAGCTTTTCATCCACTGTATTCAATCTTAACACAATACATGGCAAGGCTTGACTAATTACTGAGTCGTTAATTTATGTGTAATTTAGTCGTACAGTCGTGTATAGTATCTAGATCTATCTAATTTCATAGATTGCGCGCCACTTTATTTCTCCACGTCTGGAAGCACGAAATGTATCTCGAACTATCATCCAAACACTTTTGCATTGATCAAAATATCTTACCTCGTATCACACGTGAAAGGAGTGATTTTTTGGCGGGTGATCCTCTGACGGGTGATCTTTGGGCGGGTGTTCCTTTCACGGGTTGTCTTTTAGCGGGTGATCCTCTGACGGTTGAATTTTGGCGGGTGATCCTCTGACGGGTGATCCTTTGGTGGGTGATCCTCTGACGGGTTATCTTCTAAGAGGTGATCCTCTGACGGGTGATCTTTTGGCGGGTGCTCCTTTGACAGGTTACCTTTTTGCGGGTGATACTCTGACGGGTGATCGTTTGGTGGGTGGTCCTCCGACGGGTGATCTTTTGGCGGGTGATCCTCTGAGGGTTGATCTTTTGGCGGGTGAACCTCTGACTAGTGATCTTCTAAGAGGTGATCCACTGACGGGTGATCGTTTGGCGGGTGATCCTCTGACGGGTGATCTTCTAAGGGGTGATCCTCTGACTGGTGATCTTCTGAGAGGCCATCCTCTGACGGGTGATCTTTTTGTGGGTGATCCTCTGACGGCTTATCTTTTAGCGGGTGATCTTCTGACCCGCCAAGGGCCGCGAATCTGACGTTCATTAGCCTACGTGTAGGTACTCCATCTAAGCTTTTCATCCACTGTATTCAAACTTAACACAATACATGGCAAGGCTTGACTAATTACTGAGTCGTTAATTTATGTGTAATTTAGTCGTACAGTCGTGTATAGGACCTAGATATATCTAATTTCATAGATTGCGTGCCACTTTATTTCTCCACGGCTGCAAGCAAGAAATGTATCTCGAACTACCATCCAAACGCTTTTGCATTGATCAAAATATCTTACCTCAGATCACACGTTAAAGGAGCGATCTTTTCGCGTGTGATCCTCTGACTGGTGATCTTTTGGTGAGTGTTCCTCTGACGGGTGATCTTCTAAGGGGTGATATTTTGGTGGGTGGTCGTCCTTTGACGGGTGACATTTTGGCCGGTGATCCTCTGACGCGTGATATTTTGACGGGTTTTTCTCTGACGGGTGATGTTTTGCTGGGCTAACTTGTGACGGGTAATCTTTAGGTGGGTGGTCCTCTGACGGGTGATCTTTTAGCGGGTGTACTTCTAAGGGGTGATCCTCTGACGGGTGATCGTTTGGCGGGTGATCCCCTGACCCGCCAAAGGCCGCGAGCCTGACGTTCATTAGGCTACGTGTAGGTACTCCATGTAAGCTTTTCATCCACTGTATTTAAACTTAACACAATACATGGCAAGGCTTGAGTAATTACTGAGTCGTTAATTTAAGTGTAATTTAGTCGTACAGTCGTGTATAGTATCTAGATCTATGTAATTTCATAGATTGCGCGCCACTTTATTTCTCCACGTCTGCAAGCACGAAATGAATCTCGAACTATCATCCAAACACTTTTGCATTGATCAAAATATCTTACCTCGTATCATACGTGAAAGGAGTGATCTTTTGGCGTGTGATCCTCTGACGGGTGATCTTTTGATGAGTGGTCCTGTGACGGGCGATCTTTTGGCGGGTGATCCTCTGACGGGTGATCTTCTAAGGGGTGATCCTCTGACGGGTGATCTTCTAAGAGGTGATCCTCTGACGGGTGATCTTTTGGTGGGTGATCCTCTGACGGGTTATCTTTTAGCGGGTGATCCTCTGTCGGGTGATCTTTTGGCAGGTGATCCTCCCACGGGTTATCTCTTAGCGGGTGATCCTCTGACGGGTGATCTTTTGGCGGGTGGTCCTCCGATGGGTGATCTTTTGGCAGGTGATCCACTGACGGGTGATCGTTTGGCGGGTGATCCTCTGACGGGTGATCTTCTAAGGGGTGATCCTCTGACGGGTGATCTTCTAAGAGGTGATCCTCTGACGGGTGATCTTTTGGCGGTTGATCCTCTGACGGGTGATCTTTTGGTGGGTGGTCCTCTGACGGGTGATTTTTTGGCAGGTGATCCTCTGACGGGTTATCTTTTAGCGGGTGATCCTCTGATGGGTGATCTTTTGGCGGGTGATCCTCTGACGGGTGATCTTTTGGTGGGTGGTCGTCTGACGGGCGATCTTTTGTCGGGTGATCCTCTGACGGGTGATCTTCTAAGGTGTGATCCTCTGACGGGTGATCTTCTAAGAGGTGATCCTCTGACGAGTGATCTTTTGGCGGGTGATTCTCTGACAGTTGATCTTTTGGCGGGTGATCCTCTGACGGGTGATCTTCTAAGTGGTGATCCTCTGACGGGTAATCCTTTGGTGGGTGATCCTCTGACGGGTGATCTTTTGGCGGGTGATCCTCTGACGGGTGAACTTCTAAGGGGTCATCCTCTGCCGGGTGATCTTTTGGCGGGCTATCCTCTGACGGGTGACCTTCTAAGGGGTGATCTTTTTACGGGTGATCCACTGACGGGTTATGTTTTAGCGGGTGATCCGCTGTCCCGCCAAAGGCCGGTGGTCTGACGTCCATTAGCCTACATGAAGGTACTCCATGTAAGCTTTTGACCCACTGTATTGAAACGTAACACAATCCATGGCAAGGCTTGAGTAATTACTGAGTCGTTCATTTAAGTGTAATTTAGTGGTACAGTCCTGTATAGTATCTAGATCTATCTAATTTCATAAATTGCGCGCCGCTTTATATCTCCCCGATCTTCTGACGGGTGATCTTTTGGCGGGTGATCCTCTGACCCGCTGAAGGCCGCTGGTCTGACGTTCATTAGGCTACGTGAAGGTACTCCATGTAAGCTTTTCATCCACTGTATTCAAACTTAATACAATACATGGCAAGGCTTGAGTAATTACTGAGCCGTTTATTTAAGTGTAATTTGGTCGTACAGTCGTGTATAGTACCTAGATCTATCTAATTTCATTGATTGCGCGCCACTTTATTTCATCCCGGCTGCAAGCTCTAAATGTATGTCGCCCTATCATCCAAACGCTTTTGCATTGATCAAAATATCTTACGTCAGATCACACGTGAAAGGAGTGATCTTTTGCCGTCGGATCCTCTAACGGGTGATCTCTTGGTGGGTGGTCCTCTGACGGGTGATCTTTTGGCGGGTGATACTCTGACGGGTGTTCTTTTGGCGGGTGATCCTTTGACGTGTTCTCTTTTACGGGTGATCCTCTGACGGGTGATTTTTTGGCAGGTGATCCTTTGACGGGTGACCTTTTGGTGGGTGCTCCTCTCACGGGTTCGGGTGATCTTCTAAGTGGTGATCCTCTGACGGGTGATCCTCTGGCGGGTGATCCTTTGATGGGTGATGTTTTGGCGGGTGATACTCTGACGGGTGATCCTCTGACCCGCCAAAGGCCGCGGCTCTGACGTTCATTAACCTACGTGTAGGTACTCCATGTAATCTTTTGCCCCACTGTATTCAAACTTAACACAATACATGGCAAGTCTTTAGTAATTACTGAGTCGTTAATTTATGTGTAATTTAGTCGTACAGTCGTGTATAGTATCTAGATCTATCTAATTTCATAGATTGCGCGCCACTTTATTTCTCCCCGGCTGCAAGAACTAAATGTATGTCGCCCTATTTTCCAAACGCTTTTGCATTGATGAAAATATCTTACCTCAGTTCACACGTGAAAGGAGTGATCTTTTGGCGGGTGATCCTGTGATTGGTGATCTTTTGGTGGGTGGTCCTCTGAGAGGTGATCGTTTGGCGGGTGACCCTCTGACGGGTGATCTTTTGGCGGGTGATCCTCTGGCTAGTGATCTTCTAAGGGATGATATTTTGGTGGGTGGTCGTCCTCTGACGGGTGATCTTTTGGCGGGTGATCCTCTGACGGGTGATCTTTTGACGGGTTTTTCTCTGACGAGTGATGTTTTGGTGGGTTAACCTCTGACGGGTGGTCGTTAGGTGGGTGGTCTTCTGACGAGTGATTTTCTGGCGGGTGATCATCTGACGGGTGATCTTTTCGCGTGATCCTCTGATGGGTAATCTTTTGGTGGGTGCTCCTCTGACGGTTTATCTTTTGGCGGCTGATCCTCTAACGGGTCATCTTTTTGCGGGTGTACTTCTAAGGGGTGATCCTCTGATGGATGATCTTTTGGCAGGTAATAATCTGACAGGTGATCTTTCGGCGGGTGATCCTCTGACCCGCCAAAGGCCGCGAGTCTGACGTTCATTAGCCTACGTGTAGGTACTCCATGTAAGCTTTTCATCCACTGTATTCAAACTTAACACAATACATGGCAAGGCTTAGGTAATTAATGAGACGTTAATTTAAGTGTAATTTAGTCGTACAGTCGTGTACAGTATCTAGATCTATCTAATTTCATAGATTACGCGCCACTTTATTTCTCCACTTCTGCAAGCACGAAATGTATCTCGAACTATCATCCAAACACTTTTGCATTGATCAAAATATCTTACCTCAGGTGACACGTGAAAGGAGTGATCTTCTGGCGTGTGATCCTCTGACGGGTGATCTTTTGGTGGGTGGTCCTCTTACGGATGATCTTTTGGCGGGTGATCCTCTGACGGGTGATCTTTTCGCGGGTGATCCTTTGACGAGTTATCTTTTACTGGTGATCATCTGACGAGTGATTTTTTGGCGGGTGATCCTTTGACGGGTTCTCTTTTACGGATGATCCTCTGACGGGTGATTTTTTGGCAGGTGATCCTCTGACGGGTGACCTTTTGGTGGGTGATCCTCTCACGGGTTCGGGTGATCTTCTAAGTGGTGATCCTCTGACGGGTGATGCTCTGGCGGGTGATCCTTTGACGGGTGATGTTTTGGCGGGTGATACTCTGACGGGTGATCCTCTGACCCGCCAAAGGCCGCGGCTCTGACGCTCATTAACCTACGTGTAGGTACTCCATATAATCTTTTGCCCCACTGTATTCAAACTTAACACAATACATGGCAAGGCTTGGGTAATTACTGAGTCGTTAATTTATGTGTAATTTAGTCGTACAGTCGTGTATAGTATCTAGATCTATCTAATTTCATAGATTGCGCGCCACTTTATTTCTCCCCGGCTGCAAGAACTAAATGTATGTCGCCCTATTTTCCAAACTCTTTTGTATTGATGAAAATATCTTACCTCAGTTCACACGTGAAAGGAGTGATCTTTTGGCGGGTGATCCTCTGATTGGTGATCTTTTGGTGGGTGGTCCTCTGACAGGTGATCGTTTGGCGGGTGACCCTCTGACGGTTGATCTTTTCGCGGGTGGTCCACTGACGGGTGATCTTCTCGCGGGTAATCCTCTGACGGCTGATCTTTTAGCGGGTGATCCTCTGACGGTTGATCTTGTAGCGGGTGATCCTCTAGGCTTGAGTAATGACTGAGTCGTTAATTTAAGTGTAATTTAGTCGTACAGTCGTGTATAGTATCTAGATCTATCTAATTTCATAGATGGCGTGCCACTTTATTTCTCCCCGGCTGCAAGCTCTAAATGCGTGTCGCCCTATCATCCAAACGCTTTTGAATTGATCAAAATCTTACCTCAGATCACACCTGAAAGGAGTCATCTTTTGGCGTGTGATCCTCTGACGGGTGGTCTTTTCGTGGCTGGTCCTCTGACGGATGATCTTTAGGCGGGTGATCCTCTGACGGGTGATCTTTTAGCGGGTTATCCTTTGACGGGTTATCTTTTACGGGTGATCCTCTGACGGTTAATTTTTTTGGCGGGTGATCCTCTGCCGGGTGATCTTTTAGTGGGTGGTCCTCTGACGGGTGATCTTTGGGTGATCCTCTGACGGTTGATCTTTTGGCGGGCGATCCTCTGACGGCTGATCTTCTAAGGGTGATCCTCTGACGGGTGATCCTCTAAGAGGTGATCCTCTGACGGGTTATCTTTTAGCGGCTGATCCTCTGACGGGTGATCTTTTGGCGGGTGATCCTCTGAAGGGTGATCTTCTAAGTGGTGATCCTCTCACGGGTGATCTTTTGTCGGGTGATACTCTGACGGGTGATCCCCTGACCCACCAAAGGCCGCGGGTCTTACGTTCATTAGCCTACGTGTAGGTACTCCAAGTAATCTTTTGACCCACTGTATTCAAACTTAACACAATATATGGCAAGGCTTGAGTAATTACTGAGTCGTCAATTTAAGTGTAATGTAGTCGTACAGTCGTGTATAGTATCTAGATCTATCTAATTTCATAGATTGCGCGCCACTTCATTTCTCCACGGCAAGGACGAAATGTATCTCGTAATATCATCTAAACGCTTTTACATGGATCAAAATATCTTACCTCAGATCACACGTGAAAGGAGTGGTCTTTTGGCGTGTGATCCTCTGACGGCTGATCTTTTGGCGGGTGATCCTCTGACGGGTTATCTTTTAGCGGGTGATCTTCTGACGGGTGAACTTCTAAGAGGTGATCCTGTGACGGGTGATTTTTTGGCGGGTTATCCTTTCACGGGTGATTTTTTGGCAGGTGATCCTCTGACGGGTGATCTTTTGGCGGGTGTTTCTCTGACGGGTTATCTTTTAGCGGGTGATCCTCAGACGGGTGATGTTTTGGCGGGTGATCCTCTGACGGGCGATCTTTTGGTGGGTGGTCCTGTGACAGGTGAATTTTTGGCAGGTGATCCTCTTACGCGTGATTTTTTGGCGGGTGATCCTCTGACGGGTGATCTTCTAAGGGGTGATCCCCTGACGGGTGATCTTCTAAGAGGTGATCCCTTGACGGGTGATCTTTTGGCGGGTGATCCTCTGACGGGGGATCTTTTGGTGGGTTGTCCTCTGACGGTTGATCTTTTGGCGGGTAATCCTCTGACAGGTGACCTTTTGGTGGGTGATCCTCTCACGGGTTCGGGTGATCTTTTAAGTGGTGATCCTCTGACGGGTGATCCTCTGGCGGGTGATCCTTTGACGGGTGATGTTTTGGCGGGTGATACTCTGACGGGTGCTCCTCTGACCCACCAAAGGCCGCGGCTCTGACGCTCATTAACCTACGTGTAGGTACTCCATGTAATCTTTTGCCCCACTGTATTCAAACTTAACACAATACATGGCAAGGCTTGACTAATTACTGACTCGTTAATTTAAGTGTAATTTAGTCGTACAGTCGTGTATAGTATCTAGGTCTATCTAATTTCAATGATTGCGCGCCACTTTATTTCTTCCCGGCTGCAAGCTCAAAATGTATGTCGCCCTATCATCCGAAGGCTTTTGGATTGATCAAAATATCTTACCTCAGATCACACGTGAAAGGAGTGATCTTTTGGCGTGTAATCCTCTGACGGGTGATCTTTTGGTGGGTGGTCCTCTGACGGGTGATCTTTTGGTGGGTGATACTCTGACGGGTTATCTTTTACCGGGTGATCCTATGACGGGTGATTCTCTGACAGTTGATCTTTTGGCGGGTAATCCTCTGACGGGTGATCTTCTAAGTGGTGATCCACTGACGGGTGATCCTCTTGCGGGTGATTCTCTGACGGGTGATCTTTTGGCGGGTGATCCTCTGACGGGTGACCTTCTAAGGGGTGATTTTCTGACGGGTGATCTTTTGGCGGGCGATCCTCTGACGGGTGATCTTTTGGCGTGTAATCCTCTGACGGATGATCTTTTGGTGGGTGGTCCTCTGACGGGTGATCTTTTGGTGGGTGATACTCTGACGGATTATCTTTTACCGGGTGATCCTATGACGGGTGATTCTCTGACAGTTGATCTTTTGGCGGGTGATCCTCTGACGGGTGATCTTCTAAGTGGTGATCCACTGACGGGTGATCCTCTTGCGGGTGATTCTCTGACGGGTGATCTTTTGGCGGGTGATCCTCTGACGGGTGACCTTCTAAGGGGTGATCTTCTGACGGGTGATCTTTTGGCGGGCGATCCTCTGACGGGTGACCCACTAAGGGGTGATCCTCTGACGGGTGATCTTCTAAGTGGTGATTCACTGACGGGTGATCCTCTTGCGGGTGATTCTCTGACGGGTGATCTTTTGGCGGGTGATCCTCTGACGGGTGATCTTTTGGCGGGCGATCCTCTGACGGGTGATCTTTTGGCGTGTAATCCTCTGACGGGTGATCTTTTGGTGGGTAGTCCTCTGACGGGTGATCTTTTGGTGGGTGATATTCTGACGGGTTATCTTTTACCGGGTGATCCTATGACGGGTGATTCTCTGACAGTTGATCTTTTGGCGGGTGATCCTCTGACGGGTGATCTTCTAAGTGGTGATCCACTGACGGGTGATCCTCTTGCGGGTGATTCTCTGACAGGTGATCTTTTGGCGGGTGATCCTCGGACGGGTAATCTTCTAAGTGGTGATCCTCTCACGGGTGATCTTTTGTCGGGTGATACTCTGACCCACCAAAGGCCGCGAGTCTGACGTTCATTAGGCTACGGGTAGGTACTCCATGTAAGCTTTTCATCCACTGTATTCAAACTTAACACAATACATGGCAAGGCTTGAGTAATTAATGAGTCGTTAATTCCTTGCGAAGCGAGGGCCGAAGGCCGGAGCGTAGCGAGGTTAATAAATTTGTGGTCCCTCGGGAGCTGAGCCGCGTGAATTCGAGCGAAAAATATATTTATATATATATATATATTTATATACTTGATGGTGTCCGGCAGTTGCCTGGCAACAAAAACCGCGACCGCTGACAATGGCGCACTCATGTTTATTCATGGCGGCCGTTCCGACGGCCGTTTACTCTGTGAAAAAATGTTTACCCTTGGTGAAACACAACCAATTTCTGATGCAAATGAGAAAGAACAGCAAACACAACAACGCTGGATTCAACAGGTGGCTGGAAATCCTTGTCCGAGAAAATTAACCACCGAAACTCCGCTGAACGGTGATTTGAAATTCAGCGCGATCGAGCAACGAAGAGACATCGAGAGCATAGATTACAAAGACTTCGAACAGCCCAGGCACACCGTTTGACTAGGTTCAAACGCCTTGACCGATTGCCGCCATTAGAATTCTGAACGAAGCCGATCAGGAGAGGCGACACCGTCTGGAAGTGTTGGACAAAATGATTCTGTTTGTAGACGCAACGAGAGGCGGCAAGAATTTATACACGATCAGCTAAATACTCGTGACGAATATCTTTCATACCTGAGACGGTAGGAAAAAGCAAACACTGATTACAGGAAAGGCTCAGAGAAGAAGAGCGATTAAGAAATGTAGCTCAAATCACCGGCTTTTGCAAAAAAAAAAACATTTAAGTGGCTAAACTACTGAGAGGATAATCAAACACTGAAAAATAATTCTCTTTATTTTTCTTTATTCTCTGTAATTCGATGTTTATTGATATTTTCACTAAGGTCACTAAGGAACTTTTTAAATGATCAAAACTGCAGATAAATGATCAAACTACAAATCACAAAGGTGGAAATTATTTCCCAAATATACAACATTTACATGATTGTCTGTGAATGAACAGTGAGTGAAATGTGCTTTGTATACGTATACGGTATCTTGAGTTTACAGCATTCTTCATAAAATAGTTCAATAAGAAATAACATTCGAATGGTTTAGTAAGGAGAATTTCTCTTTACAATTTGGATAAAAACATTTTGTTAGCAAAAAACAATTTTCTGTTAACAATCATGACCATCTAATCTGTAGCAGCTTTATACATGTAGGTAAACACATGACACATCAACATTACTGCTTCACATTTAGTATTGGAACGGTGATCAGTATCTTAAATCTCCTCACAATATCAGTGCATGAGCAAGTACATAGATTATGCAAATTGAGAACCTGATCACCTCCAACATGAGTTGTCTGAAAATTGAATACAAATTCACTGTAGTTATATGGCTATGTGAACTGTATTGACACCAGTAAGGAGAATGTACATCAACAAATTAATTTTGATTTAGAGATTTTTAAAGGGGCTTACTGGTCAAGAAGGCCTTAGTTCTGGTCTTAACCTACGAATTCTCCATCCAGGTCCCTATACATTGCTTATAGTATTTGTGAGAATCTGTTGCTTCATCTTGAATATTCATGTTTTGTAATCAATTTCGTAATTCCCATGACCAGTATTCAAACTGCTGGAGAATCTCATGCCACTTTCACCATTGAGTTGTTATTTTTTGGATAACATCACTTTACAGCAGCAGTAACCTCCTGTGATCTCAACCATTCAAGTGGATAGAGAATTGGGTTACCAATTATTTGATACCCAGTATATAGAACAAAAGCTATAGCAGCATCTAAAGGGAACAGGTTAATTTGGGAGATAGCACTCACAAGCTTCAAAAATGGAATTTAATTGAGACAATCAAAATAAACAGAACACCATTGCATATTGTCCTGAAGCCATGTCCATGACAGTACTTAATACATTCACTTTCAGACCAATTTTCCTTCTGACAAAAATTAATGAAGATAGGTGGCGGTGGGGGTGAGAGGAAGGGCCTGAGGATTGTTTGGTACCCAGTCCCATAGCAGTTACAGCGACCCACAGCTCGAAACCCAAAACTGACCAGCACCAGCTCTCATTATTTTATTTTAGGAAGTACAATTTAAATGGAAGAGACTGGGAACGAAAATGTCTCAACTTTAAATTTTGGGGCCATTGCCAGCAAGCAACCCAACCTCTCCATTTAAATCAGAAATTCCATCACTCCCTCCCACATCGCTAAAATTTTGCAGTGCATCCTCCCGAGCTTCGCGAGGTTCTGCGAGACACGTATTTCTAGTTTAAGTGTAATTTAGCCGTGGTTTTTTGGCCGGTGATCCTCTGACAGGTGATCGTTTGGTTGATGGTCCTATGACGGGAGATCTTTTGGCGGGTGATCCTCTGACGGTTGATCTTTTGGCGGGTGATCCTTTTAGCAGGTGATCCTCCGACGGGTGATTTTTTGGCGGGTGATACTCTCACGGGTGATCGTTTGTTGGGTGGTCCTCCGAGAGTTGATCTTTTGGCGGGTGATCCTCTGAATTGTGATCTTTTGGTGGGTGGTCCTCTGGCAGGTGATCTTTTGGCGGGTGACCCTCTGACGGGTGATCTTTTGGCGAATGATCCTCTGACTGGTGATCTTCTAAGGGGTGATATTTTGGTGGGTGGTCGTCCTCTGACGGGTGATCTTTTGGCGGGTGATCCTCTGACGGGTGATCTTTTGACGGGTTTTTCTCTGACGGGTGATGTTTTGTTGGGCTAACCTGTGACGGGTAATCTTTAGGTGGGTGGTCCTCTGACGGATGATCTTCAGGCGGGTGATCCTCTGACGGGTGATCTTTTCGCGTCATCCTCTGATGGGTAATCTCTTCGTGGGTGCTCCTCTGACGGTTTTTCTCTTGGCGGGTGATCCTCTGACGGGTGAACTTTTAGCGGGTGTACTTCTAAGGGGTGATCCTCTGACGGGTGATCGTTTGGCGGGTGATCCTATGAAGGGTAGTCTTTTGGCAGGTAATAATCTGACAGGTGATGTTTTGGCGGGTGATCCACTGACGGGTGACCTTTTGACGGGTTTTTCTCTGACGGGTGATGTTTTGCTGGGCTATCTTATGACGGGTAATCTTTAGGTGGGTGGTCCTCTGACGGGTGATCTTTTAGCGGGTGTACTTCTAAGGGGTGATCCACTGACGGGTGATCTTTTCGCGTCATCCTCTGATGGGTAATCTTTTCGTGGGTGCTCCTCTGACGGTTTTTCTTTTGGCGGGTGATCCTCTGACGGGTGAACTTTTAGCGGGTGTACTTCTAAGGGGTGATCCTCTGACGGGTGATCGTTTGGCGGGTGATCCTATGAAGGGTAGTCTTTTGGCAGGTAATAATCTGACAGGTGATGTTTTGGCGGGTGATCCACTGACGGGTGACCTTTTGACGGGTTTTTCTCTGACGGGTGATGTTTTGCTGGGCTATCTTATGACGGATAATCTTTAGGTGGGTGGTCCTCTGACGGGTGATCTTTTAGCGGGTGTACTTCTAAGGGGTGATCCTCTGACGGGTGATCGTTTGGCGGGTGATCCTATGAAGTGTGATCTTTTGGCAGGTAATAATCTGACGGGTGATCTTTCGGCGGGTGATCCTCTGACCCACCAAAGGCCGCGAGTCTGACGTTCATTAGGAAAGGAGTGATCTTTTGGCGTGTGATCCTCTGACGGGTGATCTTTTGATGGGTGGTCCTCTGACGGGCGATCTTTTGGCGGGTGATCCTCTGACGGGTGATGTTTTGGTGGGTTATCCTCATACGGGTAATCTTTAGGTGGGTGGTCCTCTGATGGGTGATCTTCTCGCGGGTGATCCTCTGACGGGTGATCTTTTAGCGGGTGATCCTTTGACGGGTTATCTTTTAGCGGGTGATCCTCTGACGGGTAATCTTTTTGCGTGATTCTCTGATGGGTAATCTTTTGGTGGGTGCTCCTCTGACGATTTATCTTTTGGCGGGTGATCCTCTGACGGGTGATCTTTTAGCGGGTGTACTTCTAAGGGGTGGTCCTCTGACGGGTGATGGTTTGGCGGGTGATCCTTTGACGGGTGATCTTTTGGCAGGTAATAATCTGACGGGTGATGTTTCGGCGGGTGATCCTCTGACCCGCCAAAGGCCGCGAGTCTGACGTTCATTAGCCTACGTGTAGGTACTTCATGTAAGCTTTTAATCCACTGTATTCAAAGTTTACACAATACATGGCAAGGCTTGAGTAATTACTGAGTCGTTAATTTAAGTGTAATTTAGTCGTACAGTCGTGTAAAGTATCTAGATCTATCTAATTTCATTGATTGCGCGCCACTTTATTTCTCCCCGGCTGCAAGCTCTAAATGTATGTCGGCCTCTCATCCAAACGCTTTTGCATTGATCAAAATATCTTACCTCAGATCACACGTGAAAGGAGTGATCTTTTGGCGTGTGATCCACTGACGGGTGATCTTTTGATGGGTGGTCCTCTGACGGATGATCTTTTGGCGGGTGATCCTCTGACGGGTGATCTTTTGGCGGGTGATCCTTTGACGGCTTATCTTTTAGCGGGTGATCCTCTGATGGGTGATCTTTTGGTGGGTGGTCCTCTGACGGGTGATCTTATGGCGGGTGATCCTTTGATCTTTTGGCGGGCAATCCTCTGACGGCCGCTCTTCTAAAGGGTGATCCTCTGACGGGTGATCTTTTGGTGGTGGTCCTCTGACGGGTGATCTTTTGGCGGGTGACCCTCTGACGGGTGATCTTTTGGCGGGTGATCCTCTGACGGTTGATCTTTTGGCGGGTGATCCTTTGACGGGTTATCTTTTAGCGGGTGATCCTCTGACGAGTGATTTTTTGGCGGGTGATACTATGACGGGTGATCGTTTGTTGGGTGGTCCTCCGACGGGTGATCTCTTGGCGGGTGATCCTCTGAATGGTGATCTTTTGGTGGGTGGTCCTCTGACCGGTGATCTTTTGGCGGGTGACCCTCTGACGGGTGATCTTTTGGCGGATGATCCTCTGACTGGTGATCTTCTAAGGGGTGATATTTTGGTGGGTGGTCGTCCTCTGACGGGTGATCTTTTGGCGGGTGATCCTCTGACGGGTGATCCTCTGACGAGTGATCTTTCGGTGGGTGATCCTCTCACCCGCCCAAGGCCGCTGGTCTGACGTTCATTAGCCTACGTGAAGGTACTCCATGTAAGCTTTTGACTCACTGTATTCAAACGTAACACAATACATGGCAAGACTTGAGTAATTACTGAGTCGTTAATTTAAGTGCAATTTAGTCGTACAGTCATGTATAGTATGTAGATGTATCTAATTTCATAAATTGCGCACCACTTTATTTCTCCCCGGCTGCAAGAACTAAATATATGTCGCCCTATTATCCAAACGCTTTTGCATTGATGAAAATATCTTACCTCACATCACATGTGAAAGGAGTGATCTTTTGGCGGGTGATCCTCTGATTGGTGATCTTTTGGTGGGTGGTCCTCTGACGGGTGATCTTTTAGCGGGTGTACTTCTAAGGGGTGGTCCTCTGACGGGTGATCTTTTGGCAGGTAATAATCTGAAGGGTGATCCTTCGGCGGGTGATCCTCTGACCCGCCAAAGGCCGCCGGTCTGACGTTCATTGGCCTACGTGTAGGTACTTCATGTAAGCTTTTAATCCACTGTATTCAAACGTAACACAATACATGGCAAGGCTTGAGTAATTACTGAGTTGTTAATTTAAGTACAATTTAGTCGTACAGTCGTGTATAGTATCTAGATCTATCTAATTTCATAGATTGCCTACCACTTTATTTCTCCACGGCTGCAAGCTCTAAATGTATGTCGCCCCATCATCCAAACGCTTTTGCATTGATCAAAATATCTTACCTCAGATCACACGTGAAAGGAGTGATCTTTTGGCGTGTGATCCTCTGACGGGTGATCTTTTGGTGGGTGGTCCTCTGACGGGTGATCTTTTGGCGGGTGATCCTCTGACGGTTGATCTTTTGGCGGGCGATCCTCTGACGGCTGATCTTCTAAGGGGTGATCCTGTGACGGGTTATCTTTTAGCGGCTGATCCTCTGACGGGTGATCTTTTGGCGGGTGATCCTCTGACGGGTGATCTTCTAAGTGGTGATCCTCTCACGGATGATCTTTTGTCGGGTGATACTCTAATGGGTGATCCTCTGACCCACTAAAGGCCGTGGGTCTTACGTTCATTAGCCTACGTGTAGGTACTCCAAGTAATCTTTTGACCCACTGTATTCAAACTTAACACAATACATGGCAAGGCTTGAGTAATTACTGTGTCGTTAATTTACGTGTAATGTAGTCGTACAGTCGTGTATAGTATCTAGATCTATCTAATTTCATAGATTGTGCGCCACTTCATTTCTCCACGGCAAGGACGAAATGTATCTCGTAATATCATCTAAACGCTTTTACATTGATCAAAATATCTTACCTCAGATCATACGTGAAAGGAGTGGTCTTTTGGCGTGTGATCCTCTGACGGCTGATCTTTTGGCGGGTGATCCTCTGACGGGTGAACTTCTAAGAGGTGATCCTGTGACGGGTGATTTTTTGGAGGGGAATCCTCTCACTGGTGATTTTTTGGCAGGTGATCCTCTGACGGGTGATATGTTGGCGGGTGTTCCTCTGACGGGTTATCTTTTAGCGGGTGATCCTCTGACGGGTGATCTTTTGGCGGGTGATCCTCTGACGGGCGATCTTTTGGCGGGTGGTCCTCTGACGGGTGATTTTTTGGCAGGGGATCCTCTTACGGGTGATTTTTTGGCTGGTGATCCTCTGACGGGTGAGCTTTTGGCGGGTGGTCCTCTGACGGGTGATCTTTTGGTGGGTAATGCTCTGACGGGTGATCTTCTAAAGAGTGATCCTCTGATGGGTGATCTTCTAAGAGGTCATCCTCTGCCGGGTGATCTTTTGGCGGGTGATCCTCTGACGGGTTATCTTTTAGTGGGTGATCCTCTGACGGGTGATCTTTTGGCGGGTGATCCTTTGACGGGTTATCTTTTAGAGGGTGATCGTCAGACGGGTGATTTTTTGGCGGGTGATCCTCTGACGGGGGATCTTTTGGTGGGTTGTCCTCTGACGGGTGATCTTTTGGCGGGTGATCCTCTGACGGGTGATCTTTTGGCGGATGATCCTCTCACGGTTGATCTTTTGACGGGTGATTCTCTGACAGTTGATCGTTTGGCGAGTGATCCTCTGACGGGTGATCTTCTAAGTGGTTATCCTCTGACGGGTGATCCTCTGGCGGGTGATTCTCTGACGGGTGATCTTTCGGCGGGTGATCCTCTGACGGGTGACGTTCTGAGGGGTGATCCTCTGACGGGTGATATTTTCGCGGGCGATCTTCTGACGGGTGATCTTCTGAGAGGTCATCCTCTGACGGGTGATCTTTTAGTCGTACAGTCGTGTATAGTATCTAGATCTATCTAATTTCATAGATTGCGCGCCACTTCATTTCTCTACGGCTGCAAGCACGAAATGTATCTCGAAATATCATCCAAACGCTTTTACATTGATCAAAATATCTTACCTCAGATCACACGTGAAAAGAGTGGTCTTTTGGCGTGTGATCCTCTGACAGGTGATCTTTTGGTGGGTGGTCCTCTGACGGGTGATCTTATGGCGGATGATCCTCTCACCTTTGATCTTTTTGAGGGTGATCTTGTGACCGGTGATTTTTTGGCGGGCGATCCTCCGACGGGTGATCTATTGGTAAGTGGTCCTCTGACGGTTGATCTTTTGGCGGGTGATCTTGTGACGGGTGATCTTCTAAGGGGTGATACTCTGACGGGTGATCTTCTAAGAGGTGATCCTCTGACGGCTGATCTTTTGGCGGGTGATCCTCTGACGGGTTTTCTTTTAGCGGGTGATCCTCTGACGGGTGATCTTTTGGCGGGTGTTCCTCTGACGGGTTATATTTTAGCAGGTGATCCTCTGACGGGCAATCTTTTAGTGGGTGGTCCTCTGACGGGTAATTTTTTGGCAGGTGATCCTCTTACGGGTGATCTTTTGGCGGCTGATCGTCTGACGGGTGATTTTTTGGCGGGTGGTCCTCTGGCGTGTGATCTTTTGGTGGGTAATCCTCTGACGGGTGATCTTCTAAGAGGTGATCCCTTCACGGGTGATCTTTTCGCGGGTGATCCTCTGACGGGTTATCTTTTAGCGGGTAATCCTCTGACGAGTTATCTTTTAGCGGGTGATCGACTGACGGGTGATTTTTTGGCGGGTGATCCTCTGACGGGGGATCTTTTGGTGGGTTGACCTCTGACGAGTGATCTTTTGGCGGGTGATCCTCTGACGGTTGATCTTTTGGCGGGTAATCCTCTGACGAATGATCTTCTAAGAGGTGATCCTCTGACGGTTGATCTTTTGGCGGGTGATCCTCTGACGGGTTATCTTTTAGCGGGCGATCCTGTGACGATTGATCTTTTGGCGGGTGATCCTCTGACGGGCGATCTTTTGGTGGGTAGTCCTCGGACGGGTGATTTTTAGGCAGGTGATCCTCTGACGGGTGATCTTTTGACGGGTGATTCTCTGACAGTTGATCTTTTGGCGGGTGATCCTCTGACGGGTGATCTTTTGGCGGGTGATCCTCAGACGGGTGACCTTCTAAGGGGTCATCCTCTGCCGGGTGATATTTTGGCGGGCGATCCTCTGACGAGTCCCCTTTAAGGGGTGATCCTCTGACGGGTGATCTTTTTGCGGGTGATCCTCTGACGGGTTATGTTTGAGCGGGTGATCCGCTGTCCCGCCAAAGGCCGCTAGTCTGACGTCCATTAGCCTACATGAAGGTACTCCATGTAAGCTTTTCACCCACTGTATTGAAACGTAACACAATACATGGCAAGGCTTGAGTAATTACTGAGTCGTTCATTTAAGTGTAATTTAGTGGTACAGTCCTGGATAGTATCTTGATCTATCTAATTTCATAGATTGCGCGACACTTTATATCTCCCCGATTCCCTGACGGGTGATCATTTGGCGGGTGGTCCTCTGACCCGCCAAAGGCCGCTGGTCTGACGTTCATTAGGCTACGTGAAGGTACTCCATGTAAGCTTTTCATCCACTGTATTCAAACTTACCACAATACATGGCAAGGCTTGAGTAATTACTGAGCCGTTTATTAAGTGTAATTTAGTCGTACAGTCGTGTATAGTATCTAGATCTGTCTAATTTCATTGATTGCGCGCCACTTTATTTCTTCCCGACTGCAAGCTCTAAATGTATGTCGCCCTATCATCCAAACGCTTTTGCATTGATCAAAATATCTTACCTCAGATCACACGTGAAAGGAGTGATCTTTTGCCGTCTGATCCTCTGACGGCTTATCTCTTGGTGGATGGTCCTCTGACGGGTGATCTTTTGGCGGGTAATACTCTGACGGGTGTTCTTTTGGCGGGTGATCCTTTGACGGGTTCTCTTTTACGGGTGATCCTCGGACGGGTTATTTTTTGGCAGGTGATCCTCTGACGGGTGACCGTTTGGTGGGTGATCCTCTCACGGGTTCGGGTGATCTTCTAAGTGGTGATCCTCTGACGGGTGATCCTCTGGCGGGTGATCCTTTGACGCGTGATGTTTTGGTGGGTGATACTCTGACGGGTGATCCACTGACCCGCCAAAGGCCGCGGGTCTGACGTTCATTAACCTACGTGTAGGTACTCCATGTAATCTTTTGACCCACTGTATTCAAATTTAACACAATACATGGCAAGGCTTGAGTAATTACTGAGTCGTTAATTTATGTGTAATTTAGTCGTACAGTCGTGCATATTATCTAGATCTATCTAATTTCATAGATTGCGCGTCACTTTATGTCTCCCCGGCTGCAAGAACTAAATGTATGTCGCCCTATTATCCAAACGCTTTTGCATTGATGAAAATATCTTACCTCAGTTCACACCTGAAAGGAGTGATCTTTTGGCGGGTGATCCTCTGATTGGTGATCTTTTGGTGGGTGGTCCTCTGACAGGTTATCGTTTGGCGGGTGACCCTCTGACGGGTGATCTTTTGGCGGGTGATCTTCTGGCTAGTGATTTTCTAAGGGATGATATTTTGGTGGGTGGTCGTGCTCTGACGGGTGATCTTTTGGCGGGTGCTCCTCTGACGGGTTATCTTTTTGCGGGTGATCCTCTGACGGGTGATTTTTTGGCGGGTGATCCTCTCACGGGTTATCTTTTAGCGGGTGATCCTCTGACGGGTGATCTTTTGGCTGGTGATCCTCTGACGGGTGATCTTTTGGTGGGTGGTCCTCTGATGGGTGATCTTTTGGCGGGTGATCCTCTGATGGGTGATCTTTTGGCGGGTGATCCTCTGACGGGATATCTTTTAGCGTTTGATCCTCTGACGGGTGATTTTTTGGCGGGTGATCCTCTGACGGGTGATCGTTTCGTGGGTGGTTCTCTGACGGTTGATCTTTTGGCGGGTGATCCTTTGACGGGTTATCTTTTAGCGGGTGATCCTCTGACGGGTGATCTTTTGGCGGGTGATCCTCTCACGGGTTATCTTTTAGCGGGTGATCCTCTGACGGGTGATCTTTTGGCGGGTGATCCTCTGACAGGTGATCTTTTGGCGGGTGATCTTCTGGCTAGTGATCTTCTAAGGGATGATATTTTGGTGGGTGGTCGTGCTCTGACGGGTGATCTTTTGGCGGGTGATCCTCTGAATGGTGATCTTTTGGTGGGTGGTCCTCTGACAGGTGATCTTTTGGCGGGTGACCCTCTGGCGGATGATCCTCTGACTATATATTTTCCATTGTTATTACGAGCCTTGCATCACTTTTCACACCATGTAATTTGCATCTGTATCTTGCCTGCTTCTTATTGCTTGCCACTCACTATTTAAGTTCAACCTGAGACTCCTTTCGTCCTCTCACGCTTCCGGACCAGCACTTTTATAGCGCATTCCACGGCTTTCGCAGTTTACGAGCATGTCCCACCCACCCGCCCTTCGTCAGTCTATTTCTATATTTTACGGCGGTTTTTTCTTGTTACTGCTTATGTTTTTCTGTTCTGTAGGCTATAGAGAGACTTACATCGACCGCGCCAGATGTTTCCGCTGCAACAAACTTGGCCACTGGGCAAAGGAATGTAAGTTTGGCTGGCAAACCCCAAGAAACATTCAGCACAGCAGTGCCTACATCCCAGGATACTCATACAGCACGTACAAGTCCGCACACGGACCCCAACTCCAGTCCAATCCAAAGCATTGAGATATTTGACGAAGAAATCGCTCAGGTACGATACCTTAAAGAACTGTTTGAGTTTGAGCTAGGCAACTGTTCACCTGTTAACGTGAAAGGCAATTTACAAAGAAACTTAGACTTTTGGAAGGTCATTGGCACCTCACAATTTATTCTAAATGTTATTGAGAGGGGATACATGCTTCCATTTGAAAGTCTCCCAGATCCAGCTATGTTTAAGAATAACAGTTCATCTATTTCTCATGCTCAATTCGTTGAAGAAGCCATAAAAGAACTCTGTGAGTCCGGTCGGGTGATCGAAACATCCGAGCCTCCTTTGGTAGTTAATCCTTTATCCGTGTCTGTCCAAGCTAACGGCAAAAAGAGACTAATTCTAGACTTGAGACATGTCAACAAGTACTTGGCGAAGAAACGTGTTAAATACGAGGACTGGAAGATTGCCATGTCATATTTCACAGTAGGAGCATTTATGTTTTCGTTTGATTTGAAAAGTGGTTACCACCATATTGAGATTTTCAAGGAGCACCAGGTTTACCTCGGCTTTTCTTGGACAAACGCTATTTCCTGTCAGACAAAGTTTTATATGTTTACGGTTTTGCCTTTTGGGTTGTCATCTGCGCCTCACATTTTTACCAAAACACTTAAGCCTTTAGAGAAACACTGGAGACATCAAGGAATATGTATTGCTATTTTTCTCGATGATGGTTGGGCCATTGAAAACGATCGCCAGGTGTGTGCTACCATAGCTAAAGCAGTAAAATCCGATCTTGCTAAAGCAGGTTTCATATCAAATGACGATAAATCGGTCTGGGATCCTTGTCAGAAGCTGGATTGGTTGGGTATTACATGGGATAGTACGAAAGGGACCGTTGAAATAGTTGATAGAAGGATTGCCAAAATATCACGCACTATTGAGAGTGTTATTGATTCGAATTTTGTGATTTCCGCTAGAAAATTAGCCTCATTTACGGGACAGATAATTTCCACTGCTCCTGTTATAGGAAATATTTCCAGGATCATGACTAGACATTGTGTTATGTCGACTTTATGTGCCCAACATTGGGATGCTGAGTTTGAACTGGATCAATATTGCATTGAGGAAGTACATTTTTGGAGAACTAACCTATCCTCCGTTAAGGTCAGAAATTGTTTTCTTGATAAGAAACCTCAATACTTTGCTTATTCCGATGCCAGCGACACTGGGTGTGGCTCCGTTATCAAGTTCAATGAAGGTTATGTCTGTCACAAACTTTGGGACCCATCAGAAAGCATAAGGAGCTCCACGTGGAGAGAATTAGCCGCCATTGATTTCTCTATTGAGTCTTTCGGCCCTGTTTTGGAGGGTTCGCTACGTAAAATGGTTTACTGACAATCAAGCCGCAGCCAAAATCGTAGAAGTCGGAAGCATGAAACTAGATCTGCACCGCCTGGCTATTAAAATTTTCCAATTCTGTGCCAAACATCGAATCCAGCTGGATGTCCAATGGATTCCACGCACCGACAATGAGAAAGCAGATTATATTAGTCGCCTTATTGACTTTGATGATTGGCAGATAACTCAGGAGTTTTTTCAGATCATAGACAATCAATGGGGACCTCACACGGTTGACTGTTTCGCCAATTTTTACAATGCCAAGCTCGACAGGTTCTTTTCGCGTTTCTGGAACCCGGGTGCTTCCGGTGTTGACTTTTTCGTTCAGAGTTTGGAATCCGAAAATTGCTTAGTCGTCCCTCCAGTCATCCTTATCTCTAGAGCTGTGCATTTTTTGAGTATCCAAAACGCGAAGGCGACTGTCGTGGTACCATTTTGGCCATCTTCTAGTTTCTGGCCACTTCCTCTGACGGGTGATCTTTTAGCCGGTGAACCTCTGACAGTTGATCTTTTGGCGGTGATCCACTGACGAGTGATCTTAAGGAGGGTGATCCTCCGACCCGCCCGAGGCCGCTGGTCTGACGTTCATTAGCCTACGTGAAGGTACTCCACGTAAGCTTTTGACCCACTGTATTCAAACGTAACACAATACATGGCAAGGCTTGAGTAATTACTGAGTCGTTAATTTAAGTGCAATTTAGTCGTACAGTCGTGTATAGTATCTAGATCTATCTAATTTCATAGATTGCGCACCACTTTATTTCTCCCCGTCTGCAAGAACTAAATATATCTCGCCCTATTATCCAAACGCTTTTGCATTGATGAAAATATGTTACCTCACATCACACGTGAAAGGAGTGATCTTTTGGCGGGTGATCCTCTGATTGGTGATCTTTTGGTGGGTGGTCCTCTGACGGGTTATCTTTTGGCGGGAGACACTCTGACGGGTGATCTTTTGGCGGGTGACCCACTGACGGGTGATCTTTTGGCGGGTGCTCCTCTGACTGGTGATCTTCTAAGGGGTGATATTTTGGTGGGTGGTCGTCCTCTGACGGGTGATCTTTTGGCGGGTGATCCTCTAACTGGTGATCTTTTTACGGGTTTTTCTCTGACGGGTGATGTTTTGGTGGGTTATCCTCTGACGGGTAATCTTTAGGTGGGTGATCCTTTGACGGGTTATCTTTTAGCGGGTGATCCTCTGACGGGTGATCTTTTGGTTGGTGGTCCTCTGACGGGTTATCTTATAGCGGATGATGCTCTGACGGGTGATCTTTTGACGGGTGATCATCTGACGGGCGACCTTTTGGCGGGTGATCCTCTGACGGGTGATCTTTTTACGGGTTTTTCTCTGACGGGTGACGTTTTGGTGGGTTATCCTCTGACGGGTAATCTTTAGGTGTGTTGTCCTCTGACGGGTGATATTGTGGCGGGTGATACTCTGACGGGTGATCTTTTAGCGGGTGATCCTTTGAGGGGTTATCTTTTAGCGGGTGATCCTATGACCGGTGATCTTTTCGCGTGATCCTCTGATGGGTATCCTTTTGGTGGGTGCTCCTCTGACGGTTTATCTTTTGGCGGGTGATCCTCTGACGGGTGATCTTTTGGCAGGTAATAATCTGACGGGTGATCTTTCGGCGGGTGATCCTCTGACCCGCCAAAGGCCGCGAGTCTGACGTTCATTAGCCTACATGTAGGTACTCCATGTAAGCTTTTCGCACACTGTATTCCAACTTAACACAATACATGGCAAGGCTTGAGTAATTACTGAGCCGTTGATTTAAGTGTAATTTAGTCGTACAGTCGTGTACAGTATCTAGATCTATCTAATTTCATTGATTGCGCTCCACTTTATTTCTCCCCGGCTGCAAGCTCTAAATGTATCTCGCCCTATCATCCAAACGCTTTGCATTGATCAAAATATCTTACCTCAGATCACACGTGAAAGGAGTGATCTTTTGGCGTCTCGTCCTATGACGGGTGATCTTTTGGTGGGTGGTCCTCTGACGGGTGATCTTCTAAGGGGTGATATTTTGGTGAGTGGTCGTCCTCTGACGGGTGATCTTTTGACGGGTGATCCTCTGACGGGTGTTTTTTTGACGGCAGGTCCTCTGACCGGTGATTTTTTAGTAGGTGATCCTCTGAAGGGTGATCTTTTGGCGGGTGATCTTCTCACGGGGTATCTTTTAGCGGGTGATCCTCTGACGGGTGATCTTTTAGCCGGTGATCCTGTGACAGTTGATCTTTTGGCGGTGTTCCTCTGACGGGTGATCCTCTAAGTGGTGATCTTCTTAGTGGTGATCCCCTGACGGGTGATCCTCTGGCGGGTGATCCTCTTACGAGTGATCCTTCGGCGGGTGATCCTCTGACCCGCCCAAGGCCGCTGGTCTGACGTTCATTAGCCTACGTGAAGGTACTCCATGTAAGCTTTTGACCTACTGTATTCAAACGTAACATAATACATGGCAAGGCTTGAGTAATTACTGAGTCGTTAATTTAAGTGCAATTAAGTCGTACAGTCGTGTATAGTATCTAGATCCATCTAATTTCATAGATTGCGCACCACTTTATTTCTCCCCGGCTGCAAGAACTAAATATATGTCGCCCTATTATCTAAACGGTTTTGCATTGATGAAAATATCTTACCTCACATCACACGTGAAAGGAGTGATCGTTTGGCGGGTGATCCTCTGATTGGTGATCTTTTGGTGGGTGGTCCTCTGACGGGTTATCTTTTGGCGGGTGACCTTCTGACGGGTGATCTTTTACCGGGTGCTCCTCTGACTGGTGATCTTCTAAGGGGTGATATTTTGGTGGGTGGTCGTCCTCTGACGGGTGATCTTTTGGCGGGTGATCCTCTAACTGGTGATCTTTTTACGGGTTTTTCTCTGACGGGTGATGTTTTGGTGGGTTATCCTCTGACGGGTAATCTTTAGGTGGGTGATCCTTTGACGGGTGATCTTTTAGCGGGTGATCCTCTGACGGGTGATCTTTTCCCGTGAACCTCTGATGGGTAATCTTTTGGTGGGTGCTCCTCTGACGGTTTATCTTTTGGCGGGTGATCCTCTGACGGGTGATCTTCTAAGTGGTGATCCTCTCATGGGTGATCTTTTGTCGGGTGATACTCTCACAGGTGATCCTCTGACCCACCAAAGGCCGCGGGACTTACGTTCATTAGCCTACGTGTAGGTACTCCAAGTAATCTTTTGACCCACTGTATTCAAACTTAACACAATACATGGCAAGGCTTGAGTAATTACTTAGTCGTTAATTTAAGTGTAATGTAGTCGTACAGTCGTGTATAGTATTTACATCTATCTAATTTCATAGATTGCGCGCCACTTCATTTCTCCACGGCAAGCACGAAATGTATCTCAAAATATCATCCAAACGCTTTTACATTGATCAAAATATCTTACCTCAGATCACACGTGAATGGAGTCGTCTTTTGGCGTGTGATCCTCTGACGGGTGATCTTTTGGTGGGTGGTCCTCTGACGGGTGATCTTATGGCGGGTGATCCTTTGACATGTTATCTTTTAGCGGCTGATCCTGTGACGGGTGATTTTTTGGCGGGTGAGGCTCTGACGGGTGATCTATTGGTGAGTGGTCCTCCGACGGGCGATCTTTTGGCGGGTGATCCTCTGACGGTTGATCTTTTGGCGGGTGATCCTCTGACGTTCTATCTTTTAGCGGGTGATCCTCTGACGGATGATCTTTTGGCGGGTGATCCTCTGACGGGCGATCTTTTGGTGAATAATCCTCTCACGGGTGATTTTTTGGCAGGTGATCCTCTGACGGGTGATCTTTTGGCGGGTGTTCCTCTGACGGGTTATCTTTTAGCGGGTGATCCTCTGACGGGTGATCTTTTGGTGGGTGGTCCTCTGACGGGTGATTTTTCGGCAGGTGATCCTCTTACGGGTGATCTTTTGGCGGCTGATCCTCTGACGGGTGATTTTTTGGCGGGTGATCCTCTGACGGGTGATCTTTCGGTGGTTGGTCCTCTGACGGGTGATGTTTTGGTGGGTGAACCTCTGACGGGTGATCTTTTGGCGGGTGATCCTCTCACGGGTTATCTTTTAGTGGGTGATCCTCTGACGGGTGATCTTTTGTCGGGTGATCCTCTGACGAGTGATCTTTTGGTGGGTGGTCCTCTGATGAGTGATCTTTTGGCGTGTGATCCTCTGACGGGTGATCTTTTGATGGGTGGTCCTCTGACGGGCGATCTTTTGGCGGGTGATCCTCTGACGGGTGATCTTCTAAGAGGTGATCCTCTGACGGGTGATCTTCTAAGAGGTGATCCTCTGACGGGTGATCTTTTGGCGGGTGATCCTCTGACGGGTTATCTCTTTGCGGGTGATCCTCTGACGGGTGATATTTTGGCGAGTGATCCTTTGACGGGCGATCTTTTGGTGGGTGGTCCTTTGACCGGTGATTTTTTGGCAGGTGATCCTCTGACTGGTTATCTTTTACCGGGTGATCCTGTGACGGGTGATCTTTTGGCGGGTGATCCTCTCACGGGTTATCTTTTAGAGGGTGATCCTCTGACGGGTGATCTTTTGGCGGGTGATCCTCTGACGGGCGATCTTTTGGTGGGTGGTCCTTTGACAGGTGATTTTTTGGCAGGTGATCCTCTGACGGGTTATCTTTTACCGGGTGATCCTGTGACGGGTGATCTTTTGGCGGGTGATCCTCTCACGGGTTATCTTTTAGAGGGTGATCCTCTGACGGGTGATCTTTTGGCGGGTGATCCTCTGATTGCTGATCTTTTGGTGGGTGGTCCTCTGACAGGTGATCTTTTGGCGGGTGACCCTTTTCGGGTGATCTTTTGGCGGGTGATCCTCTGACTGGTGATCTTTTGGTGGGTGCTCCTCTGACGGGTGATCTTTTGGCGGGTGAACCTCTGAGGGGTGATCTTTTGGAGGGTGATCCTCTGACGGGTTATCTTTTAGCGGGTGATCCTCTGACGGGTGATTTTTTGACGGGTGATCCTCTGACGGATGATCTTTTGGTGGGTGGTCCTCTGAGGGGTGATCTTTTGGCGGGTGATCCTCTGACGGGTTATCTTCTAAGAGGTGATCCTCTGACGGGTGATCTTTTGGCGGGTGATCCTCTCACGGGTTATCTTTTAGCGGGTGATCCTCTGACGGGTGATCTTTTGGCGGGTGATCCTTTGATTGCTGATCTTTTGGTGGGTGGTCCTCTGACAGGTGATCTTTTGGCGGGTGACCCTTTTCGGGTGATCTTTTGGCGGGTGATCCTCTGACTGGTGATCTTCGAAGGGGTGACCTTTTGGTGGGTGATCCTCTGACTGGTGATCTTCGAAGGGGTGATCTTTTGGCGGGTGATCCTCTGATGGGTGATGTTTTGGTGGGTTATCCTCTGACGGGTAATCTTTAGGTGGGAGGTCCTCTGACGGATGATCTTTAAGCGGGTGATCCTTTGACGGGTTATCTTTTAGCGGGTGATCCTCTGACGGGTGATCTTATTGCGTGAGTCTCTGATGGGTAATCTTTTAGTGGGTGCTCCTCTGACGGTTTATCTTTTGGCGGGTGATCCTCTGACGGGTGATCTTTTAGCGGGTGTACTTCTAAGGGGTGGTCCTCTGACGGGTGATCGTTTGGCGGGTGATCCTCTGACGGGTGATCTTTTGGCAGGTAATAATCTGACGGGTGATCTTTCGGCGGGTGAACCTCTGACCCGCCAAAGGCCGCGAGTCTGACGTTCATTAGCCTACGTGTAGGTACTGCATGTAAGCTTTTCATCCACTGTATTCAAACTTAACACAATACATGGCAAGGCTTGAGTAACCACTCTGTCGTTAATTTAAGTGTAATTTAGTCGTACAGTCGTGTATAGTGTCTAGATCTATCTAATTTCATAGATTGCGTGCCTCTTTATATCTCCACGTCTGCAAGCACGAAATGTATCTCGAACTATCATCCAAACACTTTTGCATTGATCAAAATCTCTTACCTCGTATCACACGTGAAAAGAGTGATCTTTTGGCGTGTGATCCTCTGACTGGTGATCTTTTGGTGGGTGCTCCTCTGACGGGTGATCTTTTGGCGGGTGATCCTCTGAGGGGTGATCTTTTGGAGGGTGATCCTCTGACGGGTTATCTTTTAGCGGGTGATCCTCTGACGGGTGATTTTTTGACGGGTGATCCTCTGACGGGTGATCTTTTGGTGGGTGGTCCTCTGACGGGTGATCTTTTGGCGGGTGATCCTCTGACGGGTTATCTTCTAAGAGGTGATCCTCTGACGGGTGATCTTTTGGCGGGTGATCCTCTCACGGGTTATCTTTTAGCGGGTGATCCTCTGACGGGTGATCTTTTGGCGGGTGATCCTTTGATTGCTGATCTTTTGGTGGGTGGTCCTCTGACAGGTGATCTTTTGGCGGGTGACCCTTTTCGGGTGATCTTTTGGCGGGTGATCCTCTGACTGGTGATCTTCGAAGGGGTGACCTTTTGGTGGGTGATCCTCTGACTGGTGATCTTCGAAGGGGTGATCTTTTGGCGGGTGATCCTCTGATGGGTGATGTTTTGGTGGGTTATCCTCTGACGGGTAATCTTTAGGTGGGAGGTCCTCTGACGGGTGATCTTCTCGCGGGTGATCCTCTGACGGGTGATCTTTTAGCGGGTGATCCTTTGACGGGTTATCTTTTTGCGTGATTCTCTGATGGGTAATCTTTTGGTGGGTGCTCTTCTGACGGTTTATCTTTTGGCTGGTGATCCTCTGACGGGTGATCTTTCAGCGGGTGTACTTCTAAGGGGTGGTCCTCTGACGGGTGATCGTTTGGCGGGTGATCCTCTGACGGGTGATCTTTTGGCAGGTAATAATCTGACGGGTGATCTTTCGGCGGGTGATCCTCTTACCCGCCAAAGGCCGCGAGTCTGACGTTCATTAGCCTACGTGTAGGTACTCCATGTAAGCTTTTCATCCACTGTATTCAAACTTAAGACAATACATGGCAAGGCTTGAGTAACTACTGAGTCGTTAATTTAAGTGTAATTTAGTCGTACAGTCGTGTATAGTGTCTAGATCTATCTAATTTCATAGATTGCGCTCCTCTTTATTTCTCCACGTCTGCAAGCACGAAATCTATCTCGAACTATCATCCAAACACTTTTGCATTGATCAAAATCTCTTACCTCGTGTCACACGTGAAAGGAGTGATCTTTTGGCGTGTGATCCTCTGACTTGTGATCTTTTGGTGGGTGCTCCTCTGACGGGTGATCTTTTGGCGGGTGATCCTCTGACGGGTGATCCTCTGACGGGTTATCTTTTAGCGGGTGATCCTCTGACGTGTGATTTTTTGACGGGTGATCCTCTGACGGGTGATCTTTTGGTGGGTGGTCCTCTGACGGGAGGTCTTTTGGCGGTTGATCCTCTGACGGGTGATCTTCTAAGGGGTGATCCTCTGACGGGTTATCTTTTGGCGGGTGATCCTCTGACGGGTTATCTTTTGGCGGGTGATCCTCTCACGGGTTATCTTTTAGCGGGTGATCCTCTGACGGGTGATCTTTTGGCGGGTGATCCTTTGATTGCTGATGTTTTGGTGGGTGGTCCTCTGACAGGTGATCTTTTGGCGGGTGACCGTCTTCGGGTGATCTTTTGGCGGGTGATCCTCTTACTGGTGATCTTCGAAGGGGTGATTTTTTGATGGGTGGTCCTCTGACGGGTGATGTTTTGGTGGGTTATCCTCTGACGGGTAATCTTTAGGTGGGTGGTCCTCTGACGGGTGATCTTCTCGCGGGTGATCCTCTGACAGGTGATCTTTTAGCGGGTGATCCTTTGACGGGTTATCTTTTAGCGGGTGATCCTCTGACGGGTCATCTTTTTGCGTTATTCTCTGATGGGTAATCTTTTGGTGGGTGCTCCTCTGACGGTTAATCTTTTAGCGGGTGATCCTCTGACGGGTGATTTTTTGGCAGGTGATCCTCTGACGGGTGATCTTTCGGCAGGTAATAATCTGACGGGTGATCTTTCGGCGGGTGATCCTCTGACCCGCCAATGGCCGCGAGTCTGACGTTCATTAGGCTACGTGTAGGTACTACATGTAAGCTTTTCATCCACTGTATTCAAACTTAACACAATACATGGCAAGGCTTGAGTAATTAATGAGTCTTTAATTCCTCGCGAAGCGAGGGCTGAAGGCCCGAGCGTAGCGAGGTTAATAAATTTGTCGTCCCTCGGGAGCTGAGCCGCGTGAATTCGAGCGAAAAATATATTTCTATATATATATATTTATATACTTGATGTTGTCCGGCAGTTGCCTGGCAACAAAAATCGCGACCGCTGACAATGGCGCACTCATGTTTATTCATGGCGGTCGTTCCGACGGCCGTTTACTCTGTGAAAAAATGTTTACCCTTGGTGAAACACAACCAATTTCTGATGCAAATGAGAAAGAACAGCAAACACAACAACGCTGGATTCAACAGGTGGCTGGAAATCCTTGTCCGAGAAAATTAACCACCGAAACTCCGCTGAACGGTGATTTGAAATTCAGCGCGATCGAGCAACGAAGAGACAACGAGAGCATAGATTACAAAGACTTCGAACAGCCCAGGCACACCGTTTGACTAGGTTCAAACGCCTTGACCGATTGCCGCCATTAGAATTCTGAACGAAACCGATCAGGAGAGGCGACACCGTCTGGAAGTGTTGGACAAAATGATTCTGTTTGTAGACGCAACGAGAGGCGGCAAGAATTTATACACGATCAGCTAAATACTCGTGACGAATATCTTTCATACCTGAGACGGTAGGAAAAAGCAAACACTGATTACAGGAAAGGCTCAGAGAAGAAGAGCGATTAAGAAATGTAGCTCAAATCACCGGCTTTTGTAAAAAAAAAAACATTTAAGTGGCTAAACTACTGAGAGGATAATCAAACACTGAAAAATAATTCTCTTTATTTTTCTTTATTCTCTGTAATTCGATGTTTATTGATATTTTCACTAAGGTCACTAAGGAACTTTTTAAATGATCAAAACTGCAGATAAATGATCAAAACTACAAATCACAAAGGTGAAAATTATTTCCCAAATATACAACATTTACATGATTGTCTGTGAATGAACAGTGAGTGAAATGTGCTTTGTATACGTATACGGTATCTTGAGTTTACAGCATTCTTCATAAAATAGTTCAATAAGAAATAACATTCGAATGGTTTAGTAAGGAGAATTTCTCTTTACAATTTGGATAAAAACATTTTGTTAGCAAAAAACAATTTTCTGTTAACAATCATGACCATCTAATCTGTAGCAGCTTTATACATGTAGGTAAACACATGACACATCAACATTACTGCTTCACATTTAGTATTGGAACGGTGATCAGTATCTTAAATCTCCTCACAATATCAGTGCATGAGCAAGTACATAGATTATGCAAATTGAGAACCTGATCACCTCCAACATGAGTTGTCTGAAAATTGAATACAAATTCACTGTAGTTATATGGCTATGTGAACTGTATTGACACCAGTAAGGAGAATGTACATCAACAAATTAATTTTGATTTAGAGATTTTTAAAGGGGCTTACTGGTCAAGAAGGCCTTAGTTCTGGTCTTAACCTACGAATTCTCCATCCAGGTCCCTATACATTGCTTATAGTATTTGTGAGAATCTGTTGCTTCATCTTGAATATTCATGTTTTGTAATCAATTTCGTAATTCCCATGACCAGTATTCAAACTGCTGGAGAATCTCATGCCACTTTCACCATTGAGTTGTTATTTTTTGGATAACATCACTTTACAGCAGCAGTAACCTCCTGTGATCTCAACCATTCAAATGAATAGAGAATTGGGTTACCAATTATTTGATACCCAGTATATAGAACAAAAGCTATAGCAGCATCTAAAGGGAACAGGTTAATTTGGGAGATAGCACTCACAAGCTTCAAAAATGGAATTTAATTGAGACAATCAAAATAAACAGAACACCATTGCATATTGTCCTGAAGCCATGTCCATGACAGTACTTAATACATTCACTTTCAGACCAATTTTCCTTCTGACAAAAATTAATGAAGATAGGTGGCGGTGGGGGTGAGAGGAAGGGCCTGAGGATTGTTTGGTACCCAGTCCCATAGCAGTTACAGCGACCCACAGCTCGAAACCCAAAACTGACCAGCACCAGCTCTCATTTATTTTATTTTAGGAAGTACAATTTAAATGGAAGAGACTGGGAACGAAAATGTCTCACTTTAAATTTTGGGGCCATTGCCAGCAAGCAACCCAACCTCTCCATTTAAATCAGAAATTCCATCACCCCCTCCCACATCGCTAAAATTTTGCAATGCATCCTCCCGAGCTTCGCGAGGTTCTGCGAGACACGTATTTCTAGTTTAAGTGTAATTTAGTCGTGATTTTTTGGCCGGCGATCCTCTGACGGGTGATCGTTTGGTTGGTGGTCCTCTGACGGGTGATCTTTTGGCGGGTGATCCTCTGACGGTTGATCTTTTGGCGGGTGATCCTTTGACGGGTTATCTTTTAGCGGGTGATCCTCTGACGGGTGATCTTTTGACGGGTGATCCTCTGACGGGTGTTTTTTTGGCGGCTGGTCCTCTGACGGGTGATTTTTTAGTAGGTGAACCTCTGAAGAGTGATCTTTTGGCGGGTGATCTTCTCACGGGTTATCTTTTAGCGGGTGATACTCTGACGGGTGATCTTTTAGCCGGTGATCCTCTGACAGTTGATCTTTTGGCGGTGTTCCTATGACGGGTGATCTTCTAAGTGGTGATCTTCTTAGTGGTGATCCCCTGACGGGTGATCCTCTGGCGGGTGATCCTCTGACGAGTGATCTTTCGGCGGGTGATCCTCTGACCCGCCCAAGGCCGCTGGTCTGACGTTCATGAGCCTACGTGAAGGTACTCCATGTAAGCTTTTGACCCACTGTATTCAAACGTAACACAATACATGGAAGGCTTGAGTAATTACTGAGTCGTTAATTTAAGTGCAATTTAGTCGTACAGTCGTGTATAGTATCTAGATCTATCGAATTTTATAGATTGCGCACCACTTTATTTCTCCCCGGCTGCAAGAACTAAATATATGTCGCCCTATTATCCAAACGCTTTTGCATTGATGAAAATATCTTACCTCACATCACACGTGAAAGGAGTGATCTTTTGGCGGGTGATCCTCTGATTGGTGATCTTTTGGTGGGTGGTCCTCTGACGGGTTATCTTTTGGCGGGTGACCCTCTGACGGGTGATCTTTTGGCGGGTGCTCCTCTGACTGGTGATCTTCTAAAGGGTGATATTTTGGTGGGTGGTCGTGCTCTGACGGGTGATCTTTTGGCGGGTGATCCTCTGACTGGTGATCTTTTTACGGGTTTTTCTCTGACGGGTGATGTTTTGGTGGGTTATCCTCTGACGGGTAATCTTTAGGTGGGTGATCCTTTGACGGGTTATCTTTAAGCGGGTGATCCTCTGACGGGTGATCTTTTCTCGTGATCCTCTGATGGGTAATCTTTTGGTGGGTGCTCCTCTGACGGTTTATCTTTTGGCGGGTGATCCTCTGACGGGTGACCTTCTAACGGGTGATCCTCTGACGGGTGATCTTCTGAAAGGTCATCCTCTGACGGGTGATCCTCTGACGGGTTATGTTACGCGAAGAGCTAGCAAACACTGAAATGACGGCGTAACTAAATATTCTAAACGGCTCTGGAAAGCGTAAATTCCTCCTGTCAGTATCACAGCGAGAACTTTTTTTTCCTAAGATCAAAAAAGGACAACATTTAGAACAACAGGCCTGTTATATCTTTATTTTGATCTGAATGGAAAAATCTCTCAGACACGTACTTGGGGTAGACTTATTCTAAAGCTGGGCTAAAATGCTTTTAGCGACGAGCAGGATTTGTGCTAGGCCTGTCACCTTTTATAACAACATATGTGACCTTTCGACGGGTTTTTCTCTGACGGGTGATGTTTTGCTGGGCTATCTTGTGACGGGTAATCTTTAGGTGGGTGATCCTCTGACGGGTGATCGTTTGGCGGGTGATCCTATGAAGGGTGATCTTTTGGCAGGTAATAATCTGACGGGTGATCTTTCGGCGGGTGATCCTCTGACCCACCAAAGGCCGCGAGTCTGACGTTCATTAGGCTACGTGTAGGTACTCCATGTAAGCTTTTCATCCACTGTATTCAAACTTAACACAATACATGGCAAGGCTTGAGTAATTACTGAGTCGTTAATTTAAGTGTAATTTAGTCGTACAGTCGTGTATAGTATCTAGATCTATGTAATTTCATAGATTGCGCGCCACTTTATTTCTCCACGTCTGCAAGCACGAAATGAATCTCGAACTATCATCCAAACACTTTTGCATTGATCAAAATATCTTACCTCGTATCACACGTGAAAGGAGTGATCTTTTGGCGTGTGATCCTCTGACGGGTGATCTTTTGATGGGTGGTCCTCTGACGGGCGATCTTTTGGTGGGTGATCCTCTGATGGGTGATCTTCTAAGTGGTGAACCTCTGACGGATGATCTTCTAAGAGGTGATCCTCTGCCGGGTGATCTTTTGGCGGGTGATCCTCTGACGGGTGATCTTCTAAGGGGTGATCCTCTGACGGGTGATCTTCTAAGAGGTGATCCTCTGACAGGTGATGTTTTGGCGGGTGATCCTCTGATGGGTGATCTTCCGGCGGGTGATCCTCTGACCCGCCAAAGGCCGCCAGTCTGACGTTCATTAGCCTACGTGTAGGTACTCCATGTAAGCTTTTCATCCACTGTATTCAAACTTAACACAATACATGGCAAGGCTTGAGTAACTACGGAGTCGTTAATTTAAATGTAATTTAGTCGTACAGTCGTGTATAGCGTATAGATCTATCTAATTTCATAGATTGCGCGCCTCTTTATTTCTCCACGTCTGCAAGCACGAAATGTATCTCGAACTATCATCCAAACACTTTTGCATTTATCAAAATCTCTTACCTCGTATCACACTTGAAAGGAGTGATCTTTTGGCGTGTCATCCTCTGACGGGTGATCTTTTGGCGGGTGATCCTCTGACGGGTGATCTTTTGGCGGGTGATCCTCTGACGGGTTATCTTTTAGCGGGTGATCCTCTGACGCGTGATTTTTTGACGGGTGATCCTCGGACGGGTGATCTTTTGGTGGGTGGTCCTCTGACGGGTGATCTTTTGGCGGGTGATCCTCTGACGGGTGATCTTCTAAAGGGTAATCCTCTGACGGGTTATCTCACAAGAGCTGATCCTCTGACGGGTGATCTTTTGGCGAGTGATCCTCTCACGGGTTATCTTTTAGCGGGTGATCCTCTGACGGGTGATTTTTTGGCGGGTGATCCTCTGATTGCTGATCTTTTGGTGGGTGGTCCTCTGACAGGTGATCTTTTGGCGGGTGACCCTTTTCGGGTGATCTTTTAGCGGGTGATCCTCTGACTGGTAATCTTCGAAGGGGTGACCTTTTGGTGGGTGGTCCTCTGACGGGTGATCTTTTGGCGGGTGATCCTCTGACGGGTGATCTTTTGGTGGGTGGTCTTCTGACGGGTGATCTTTTGGCGGGTGATCCTCTGACGGATGATCTTCTAAGGGTTGATCCTCTGACGGGTTACCTTCTAAGAGGTGATCCTCTGACGGGAATCTTTTGGCGGGTGATCCTCTCACGGGTTATCTTTTAGCGGGTGATCCTCTGCCGGGTGATCCTCTGATTGCTGATCTTTTGGTGGGTGGTCCTCTGACAGGTGATCTTTTTTCGGGTGACCCTCTTCGGGTGATCTTTTGGCGGGTGATCCTCTGACTGGTGATCTTCGAAGGGATGACCTTTTGGTGGGTGGTCCTCTGACGGGTGATCTTTTGGCGGGTGATCCTCTGACGGGTGATGTTTTGGTGGGTTATCGTCTGACGGGTAATCTTTAGGTGGGTGGTCCTCTGACGGGTGATCTTCTCGCGGGTGATCCTCTGACGGGTGATCTTTTAGCGGGTGATCCTTTGACAGGTTATCTTTTAGCGGGTGTTCCTCTGACGGGTGATCTTTTTGCGTGATTCTCTGATGGGTAATCTTTTGGCGGGTGATCCTCTGACGGTTTATCTTTTGGCGGGTGATCCTCTGACGGGTGATCTTTTAGCGGGTGTACTTCTAAGGGGTGGTCCTCTGACGGGTGATCGTTTGGCGGGTGATCCTTTGACGGGTGATCTTTTGGCAGGTAATAATCTGACGGGTGATGTTTTCCGATGATGTGATCCGCTGTCCCGCCAAAGGCCGCTGGTCTGACGTTCATTAGCCTACGTGAAGGTACTCCATGTAAGCTTTTGACCCACTGTATTCAAACGTAACACAATACATGACGAGGCTTGAGTAACTACTGAGTCGTTAATTTAAGTGTAATTTAGTCGTACAGTCGTGTATAGTATCTAGATCTATCTAATTTCATAGATTGCGCACCACTTCATTTCTCTACGGCTGCAAGCACGAAATGTATCTCGAAATATCATCCAAACGCTTTTACATTGATGAAAATATCTTACCTTAGATCACACGTGAAAGGAGTGGTCTTTTGGCGTGTGATCCTATGACGGGTGATATTTTGGTGGGTGGTCCTCTGACGGGTGATCTGATGGTGGATGATCCTCTGACGGTTGATCTTTTTGCGGGTGATCTTGTGACGGGTGATTTTTTGGCGGGTCATCCTCCGACGGGTGATCTATTGGTAAGTGGTCCTCTGACGGGTGATATTTTGGCGGGTGATCCTCTGACGGGTTATCTTCTAAGGGGTGATACTCTGACGGGTGATCTTCTAAGAGGTGATCCTCTGACGGCTGATCTTTTCGCAGGTGATCCTCTGACGGGTTATCTTTTAGCGGGTGATCATCTGACGGGTGATCTTTTGGCGGGTGATCCTATGACGGGCGATCATTTGGTGGTTGGTCCTCTGACGGGTGATTTTTCGGCAGGTGATCCTCTGACGGGTGATCTTTTGGCGGCTGATCGTCTAACGGGTGATTTTTTGGCGGGTGATCCTCTGACAGGTGATCTTTTGGTGGGTGGTCCTCTGACGGTTGATCTTTTGGCGGGTGGTCCTCTGACGGGTGATCTTTTAGCGGGTGCTCCTCTAGGCTTGAGTAATTACTGAGTCGTTACTTTAAGTGTAATTTAGTCGTACAGTCGTGTATAGTATCTAGATCTATCTAATTTCATAGATTGCGCGCCACTTTATTTCTCCCCGGCTGCAAGAACTAAATGTATGTCGCCCTATTATCCAAACGCTTTTGCATTGATGAAAATATCTTACCTCAGATCACACGTGAAAGGAGTGATCTTTTGGCGGGTGATCCTCTGATTTGTGATCTTTTGGTGGGTTGTCCTCTGACGGGTGATCTTTTGGCGGGTTTTTCTCTGACGGGTGATGTTTTGGTGGGTTATCCTCTTACGGGTAATCTTTAGGTGGGTTGTCCTCTGACGGGTGATCTTCTGGCGGGTGATCCTCTGACGGGTGCTCTTTTAGCGGGTGATCCTTTGACGGGTTATCTTTTAGCGGGTGTTCCTCTGACGGGTGATCTTTTCGCGTGATCCTCTGATGGGTAATCTTTTGGTGGGTGCTCCTCTGACAGTTTATCTTTTGGCGGGTGATCCTCTGACTGGTGATCTTTTGGCAGGTAATAATCTGATGGGTGATCTTTCGGTGGGTGATCCTCTGACCCGCCAAAAGCCGCGAGTCCGACGTTCATTAGCCTACATGTAGGCACTCCATGTAAGCTTTTCATCCACTGTATTCAAACTTCACACAATACATGGCAAGGCTTGACTAATTACTGAGTCGTTAATTTAAGTGTAATTTAGTCGTACAGTCGTTTATAGTATCTAGGTCTATCTAATTTCAATGATTGCGCGCCACTTTATTTCTTCCCGACTGCAAGCTCAAAATGTATGTCGCCCTATCATCCGAAGGCTTTTGCATTGATCAAAATATCTTACCTCAGATCACATGTGAAAGGAGTGATGTTTTGGCGTGTGATCCTCTGACTGGTGATCTTTGGGTGGGTGGTCCTCTAACGGGTAATCTTTTGGTGGGTGATACTCTGACGGGTGATCTTTTAGCGAGTGATCCTTTGACGGGTTATCTTTTAGCGGGTGATCCTCTGACGGGTGATTTTTTCGCGGGTGATCCTCTGACGGGTGATCTATTGGTAGGTGGTCCTCTTACTGGTGATCTTTTGTCGGGTGATCCTGTGACGGTTGTTCTTTTGGCGGGTGATCCTCAGACGAGTGATCTTCTAAGAGGTGATCGTATAACGGCCCATCTTTTGGTGGGTGGTCCTCTGACGGGTGATTTTTTGGCAGGTGATCCTCTGACGGGTGATCTTTTGGCGGGTGATCCTCTAACGTGTTATCTTTTAGCGGGTGATCCTCTGACGGGTGATCTTTTGACGGGTGATCCTCTGACGGGCCATCTTTTGGTGGGTGGTCCTCTGACGGGTGATTTTTTGGCAGGTAATCCTCTAACGGGTGATCGTTTGGCGGGTGGTCCTCTGACGGGTGATGTTTTGGTGGGTTATCCCATCACGGGTAATCTTTAGGTGGGTTGTCCTCTGACGGGTGATCTTCTGGCGGGTGATCTTTTAGCGGGTGATCCTTTTGACGGGTTATCTTTTAGCGGGTGATCCTCTGACGGGTGATCTTTTTGCGTGATCCTCTGATGGGTAATCTTTTGGTGTGTGCTCCTCTGACGGTTTATCTTTTGGCGGGTGATCCTCTGACGGGTGATCTTTTGGCAGGTCATAATCTAACGGGTGATCTTTCGGCGGGTGATCCTCTGACCCGCCAAAGGCCGCGAGTCCGACGTTCATTAGCCTACGTGTAGCAACTCCGTGGAAGCTTTTTATCCACTGTATTCAAACTTAACATAATACATGGCAAGACTTGACTAATTACTGAGTCGTTAATTTAAGTGTAATTTAGTCGTCTATAGTATCTAGATCTATCTAATTTCAATGATTGCGCGCCACTTTATTTCTTCCCGGCTTCAAGCTCTAAATGTATGTCGCCCTATCATCCGAACGCTTTTGCATTGATCAAAATATCTTACCTCATATCACACGTGAAAGGAGTGATCTTTTGGCGTGTGATCCTCTGACGGGTGATTTTTGGGCGGGTGATCCTCTGACGGGTGATCTATTGGTGGGTGGTCCTCTGACGGGTGATCTTTTGGCGGGTGATCCTCTGACGGTTGTTCTTTTGGTGGGTGATCCTCTGACGGGTGATCTTCTAAGGGGTGATCCTCTGACGAGTGATCTTCTAACAGGTGATCCTCTGACGGCCGATCTTTTGGCGGGTGATCGTCTGACGGGTTATCTTTTAGCGGGTGCTCCTCTGCCGGGTGATCTTTTGGTTGGTGGTACTCTGACGAGTGATTCTTTGGCAGGTGATCCTCTGACGGGTGCTCTTTTGGCGGGTGATCCTCTGACGGGTTATCTTATAGCGGGTGATGCTCTGACGGGTGATCTTTTGACGGGTGATCATCTGACGGACGATCTTTTGGCGGGTGATCCTCTAACGGGTGATTTTTTAACGGGTTTTTCTCTGACGGGTGACGTTTTGGTGTGTTATCCTCTGACGGGAAATCTTTTGGTGCGTTGTCCTCTGACGGGTAATATTCTGGCGGGTGATACTCTGACGGGTGATCTTTTAGCGGGTGATCCTTTGAGGGGTTATCATTTAGCGGGTGATCCTATGACGGGTGATCTTTTCGCGTGATCCTCTGATGGGTAACCTTTTGGTGGGTGCTCCTCTGACGGTTTATCTTTTGGCGGGTGATCCTCTGACGGGTGATCTTTTGGCAGGTAATAATCTGACGGGTGATCTTTCGGCGGGTGATCCTCTCACCCGCCAAAGGCCGCGAGTCTGACGTTCATTAGCCTACGTGTAGGTACTCCATGTAAGCTTTTCATACACTGTATTCAAACTTAACACAATACATGGCAAGGCTTGAGTAATTACTGAGCCGTTGATTTAAGTGTAATTTAGTCGTACAGTCGTGTACAGTATCTAGATCTATCTAATTTCATTGATTGCGCACCACTTTATTTCTCCCCGGTTGCAAGCTCTAAATGTATCTCGCCCTATCATCCAAACGCTTTTGCATTGATCAAAATATCTTACCTCAGATCACACGTGAAAGGAGTGATCTTTTGGCGTCTGGTCCTCTGACGGGTGATCTTTTGGTGGGTGGTCCTCTGACGGGTGATCTTTTGGCGGGTGACCCCCTGACGGGTGATCTTTTGGCGGGTGCTCCTCTGACTGGTGATCTTCTAAGGGGTGATATTTTGGTGGGTGGTCGTCCTCTGACGGGTGATCTTTTGACGGGTGATCCTCTGACGGGTGTTTTTTTAGTAGGTGATCCTCTGAAGAGTGATCTTTTGGCGGGTGATCTTCTCACGGGTTATCTTTTAGCGGGTGATCCTCTGACGGGTGATCTTTTAGCCGGTGATCCTCTGACAGTTGATCTTTTGGCGGTGTTCATATGACGGGTGATCTTCTAAGTGGTGATCTTCTTAGTGGTGATCCCCTGACGGGTGATCCTCTGGCGGGTGATCCTCTAACGAGTGATCCTTCGGCGGGTGATCCTGTGACCCGCCCAAGGCCGCTGGTCTGACGTTCATGAGACTACGTGAAGGTACTCCATGTAAACTTTTTACCCACTGTATTCAAACGTAACACAATACATGGCAAGGCTTGAGTAATTACTGAGTCGTTAATTTAAGTGCAATTTAGTCGTACAGTCGTGTATAGTATCTAGATCTATCTAATTTCATAGATTGCGCACCACTTTATTTCTCTCCGGCTGCAAGAACTAAATATATGTCGCCCTATTATCCAAACGCTTTTGCATTGATGAAAATATCTTACCTCACATCACACGTGAAAGGAGTGATCTTTTGGCGGGTGATCCTCTGATTGGTGATCTTTTGGTGGGTGGTCCTCTGACGGGTTATCTTTTGGCGGGTGACCCTCTGACGGGTGATCTTTTGGCGGGTGCTCCTCTGACTGGTGATCTTCTAAAAGGTGATATTTTGGTGGGTGGTCGTGCTCTGACGGGTGATCTTTTGGCGGGTGATCCTCTGACTGGTGATCTTTTTACGGGTTTTTCTCTGACGGGTGATGTTTTGGTGGGTTATCCTCTGACGGGTAATCTTTAGGTGGGTGATCCTTTGACGGGTTATCTTTTAGCGGGTGATCCTCTGACGGGTGATCTTTTTGCGTGATCCTCTGATGGGTAATCTTTTGGCGGGTGATCCTCTGACGGGTGATCCTCTGACGGGTGATATTCTAAGTGGTGATCCTCTCATGGGTGATCTTTTGTCGGGTGATGCTCTGACGGGTGATCCTCTGACCCACCAAAGGCCGCGGGTCTTACGTTCATTAGCCTACGTGTAGGTACTCCAAGTAATCTTTTGACCCACTGTATTCAAACTTAACAAAATACATGGCAAGGCTTGAGTAATTACTGAGTCGTTAATTTAAGTGTAATGTAGTCGTACAGTCGTGTATAGTATTTAGATCTATCTAATTTCATAGATTGCGCGCCACTTCATTTCTCCACGGCAAGCACGAAATGTATCTCGATATATCATCCAAACGCTTTTACATTGATCAAAATATCTTACCTCAGATCACACGTGAAAGGAGTGGTCTTTTGGCGTGTGATCCTCTGACGGGTGATCTTTTGGTGGGTGGTCCTCTGATGGGTGATCTTATGGTGGGTGATCCTTTGACATGTTATCTTTTAGTGGCTGATCCTGTGACGGGTGATTTTTTGGCGGGTGATGCTCTGACGGGTGATCTATTGGTGAGTGGTCCTCTGACGGATGATCTTTTTGGGGGTGATCCTCTGACGGGTGATCGTTTGACGGTTGATCTTTAGGCGGGTGATCCTCTGACGGGTTATCTCGTAGCGGGTGATCCTCTGATGGGTGATCTTTTGCATTGATCAAAATATCTTACCTACGTGTAGGTACTCCATGTAATCTTTTGACCCACTGTATTCAAACTTAACACAATACATGGCAAGGCTTGAGTAATTACTGAGTCGTTAATTTGTGTGTAATTTAGTCGTACAGTCGTCTATAGTATCTAGATCTATCTAATTTCAATGATTGCGCGCCACTTTAACTTTAACTTTAATTTGTGTGTAATTTAGTCGTACAGTCGTGTATAGTATCTAGATCTATCTAATTTCATAGATTGCGCGCCACTTTATTTCTTCCCGGCTGCAAGAACTAAATGTATGTCGCCCTATTATCCAAACGCTTTTGCATTGATGAAAATATCTTACCTCAGTTCACACGTGAAAGGAGTGATCTTTTGGCGGGTGATCCTCTGATTGGTGATCTTTTGGTGGGTGGTCCTCTGACAGGTGATCGTTTGGCGGGTGATCCTCCGACGGGTGATCTTTTGACGGGTTTTTCTCTGACGAGTGATGTTTTGGTGGGTTAACCTCTGACGGGTGATCTTTAGGTGGGTGGTCTTCTGACAAGTGATCTTCTGGCGGGTGATCCTCTGACGAGTGATCTTTTCGCGTTATCCTCTGATGAGTAATCTTTTGGTGGGTGCTCCTCTGACGGTTTATCTTTTGGCGGCTGATCCTCTAAAGGGTCATCTTTTAGCGGGTGTACTTCTAAGGTATGATCCTCTGATGAGTGATCTTTTGGCAGGTAATAATCTGACAGGTGATCTTTCGGCGGGTGATCCGCTGACCCGCCAAAGGCCGCGAGTCTGACGTTCGTTAGCCTACGTGTAGGTACTCCATGTAAGCTTTTCATCCACTGTATTCAAACTTAACACAATACATGGCAAGGCTTAGGTAATTAATGAGACGTTAATTTAATTGTAATTTAGTCGTACAGTCGTGTACAGTATTTAGATCTATCTAATTTCATAGATTGCGCGCCACTTTATTTCTCCACGTCTGCAAGCACGAAATGTATCTCGAACTATCATCCAAACACTTTTGCATTGATCAAAATATCTTACCTCAGGTGACACGTGAAAGGAGTGATCTTCTGGCGTGTGATCCTCTGACGGGTGATCTTTTGGTGGGTGGTCCTCTTACGGATGATCTTTTGGCGGGTGATCCTCTGACGGGTGATATTTTCGCCGGTGATCCTTGGACGAGTTATCTTTTACTGGTGATCATCTGACGGGTGATTTTTTGGCGGGTGATCCTCTGACAGGTGATCTTTTGGTGGGTGGTCCTCTGACGGTTGACCGTTTGGCGGGTGGTCCTCTGACGGGTGATCTTTTAGCGGGTGCTCCTCTAAGCTTGAGTAATTACTGAGTCGTTACTTTAAGTGTAATTTAGTCGTACAGTCGTGTATAGTATCTAGATCTATCTAATTTCATAGTTTGCGCGCCACTTGATTTCTCCCCGGCTGCAAGAACTATGTCGCCCTATTATGCAAACGCTTTTGCATTGACGAAAATATCTTACCTCAGATCACACGTGAAAGGAGTGATCTTTTGGCGGGTGATCCTCTGATTTGTGATCTTTTGGTGGGTTGACCTCTGACGGGTGATCTTCTGGCGGGTGATCCTCTGACGGGTGCTCTTTTAGCGGGTGATCCTTTGACGGGTTATCTTTTAGCGGGTGATCCTCTGACGGGTGATCTTTTCGCGTGATGCTCTGATGGGTAATCTTTTGGTGGGTGCTCCTCTGACGGTTTATCTTTTGGCGGGTGATCCTCTAAGGGGTGATCTTTTGGCAGGTAATAATCTGATGGGTGATCTTTTCATGGGTACTCCTCTGACGGTTTTTCTTTTGGCGGGTGATCCTCTGACGGGTGATCGTTTGGCGGGTGATCCTATGAAGGGTGATCTTTTGGCAGGTAATCTGACGGGTGATCTTTTGGCGGGTGATCCTCTGACGGGTGATCTTTTGACGGGTTTTTCTCTGACGGGTGATGTTTTGCTGGGCTAACTTGTGACGGGTAATCTTTAGGTGGGTGGTCCTCTGACGGGTGATCTTCTAGCGGGTGTACTTCTAAGGGGTGATACTCTGACGGGTGATCGTTTGGCGGGTGATCCTATGAAGGATGATCTTTTGGCAGGTAATAATCTGACGGGTGATCTTTCGGCGGGTGATCCTCTGACCCGCCAAAGGCCGCGAGTCCGACGTTCATTAGCCTACATGTAGGCACTCCATGTAAGCTTTTCATCCACTGTATTCAAACTTCACACAATACATGGCAAGGCTTGACTAATTATTGAGTCGTTAATTTAAGTGTAATTTAGTCGTACAGTCGGGTATAGTATCTAGGTCTATCTAATTTCAATGATTGCGCGCCACTTTATTTCTTCCCGGCTGCAAGCTCAAAATGTATCTCGCCTGATCATCCGAAGGCTTTTGCATTGATCAAAATATCTTACCTCAGATCACACGTGAAAGGAGTGATCTTTTGGCGTGTGAACCTCTGACGGGTGATCTTTTAGTGGGTGGTCCTCTGACGGGTGATCTTTTGGTGGGTGATACTCTGACGGGTGATGTTTTGGCGGGTGATCCTTTGACGGGTTATCTTTTAGCGGGTGATCCTCTGACGGGTGATTTTTTGGCGGGTGATCCTCTGACGGGTGATCTATTGGTGGGTGGTCCTCTGACGGGTGATCTTTTGTCGGGTGATCCTGTGACGGTTGTTCTTTTGGCGCGTGACCCTCTCACGGGTGATCTTCTAAGGGGCGATCCTCTGACGAGTGATCTTCTAAGTGGTGATCCTCTGACGGCCGATCTTTTGGCGGGTGATCCTCTGACGGGTTGTCTTTTAGCGGGTGATCCTCTGACGGGTGATCTTTTGGCGGGTGATCCTCGGACGGTCCATCTTTTGGTGGGTTGTCCTCTGACGGGTGATTTTTTGGCAGGTGATCCTCTGACGGGTGATCTTTTGGCGGGTGATCCTCAGACGGGTTATCTTTTAGCGGGTGATCCTCTGACGGGTGATCTTTTGACGGGTGAACCTCTGACGGGCGATCTTTTGATGGGTTGTCCTCTGACGGGTGATTTTTTGGCAGGCGATCCTCTGACGGGTGATCTTTTGGCGGGTGGTCCTCTGACGGGGGATGTTTTGGTGGGTTATCCCCTGACGGGTAATCTTTAGGTGGGTTTTCCTCTGACGGGTGATCTTCTGGCGGGTTATCTTCTGGCGGGTGATCTTTTAGCGGGTGATCCTTTGACGGGTTATCTTTTAGCGGGTGATCCTCTGACGGGTGATCTTTTCGCGTGATCCTCTGATGGGTAATCTTTTGGTGGTTGCTCCTCTGACGGTTTATCTTTTGGCGGGTGAACATCTGACAGGTGATCTTTTGGCAGGTAATAATCAGACGGGTGATCTTTCGGCGGGTGATCTTCTGACCCGCCAAAGGCCGCGAGTCCGACGTTCATTAGCCTACGTGTAGGCACTCCATTTAAGCTTTTCATCCACTGTATTCAAACTTAACACAATACATGGTAGGCTTGACTAATTACTGAGTCGTTAATTTAAGTGTAATTTAGTCGTACAGTCGTCTATAGTATCTAGATCTACCTAATTTCAATGATTGCACGCCACTTTATTTCTTCCCGGCTGCAACCTCTAAATGTATGTCGCCCTATCATCCGAACGCTTTTGTATTGATCAAAATATCTTACCTCAGATCACACGTGAAAGGAGTAATCTTTTGGCGTGTGATCCTCTGACGGGTGATCTTTTGGCGGGTGATCCTCTGACGGGTTATCTTTTAGCGGGTGATCCTCTGACGGGTGATCTTTTGACGGGTGATCCTCTGACGGGCGATCGTTTGGTGGGTGGTCCTCTGACGGGTGATTTTTTAGCAGGTGATCCTCTGACGGGTGATCTTTTGGCGGGTGGTCCTCTGACGGGTGATGTTTTGGTGGGTTGTGCCATCACGGGTAATTTTTAGGTGGGTTGTCCTCTGACGGGTGATCTTCTGGCGAGTGATCCTCTGACGGGTGATCTTTTAGCAGGTGATCCTTTGACGGGTTATCTTTTAGCGGGTGATCCTCTGACAGGTGATCTTTTTGCGTGATCCTCTGATGGGTAATCTTTTGGTGGGTGCTCCTCTGACGGTTTATCTTTTGGCGGGTGATCCTCTGAAGGGTGATCTTTGGCAGGTCATAATCTGACGGGTGATCTTTCGACGGGTGATCCTCTGACCCGCCAAATGCCGCGAGTCCGACGTTCATTAGCCTACGTGTAGGAACTCCATTTAAGCTTATCATTAACTGTATTCAAACTTAACACAATACATGGCAAGGCTTGACTAATTACTGAGTCGTTAATTTAAGTGTAACTTGGTCGTACAGTCGTCTATAGTATCTAGATCTATCTAATTTCAATGATTGCGCGCCACTTTATTTCTTCCCGGTTGCAAGCTCTAAATATATGTCGCCCTATCATCCGAACGCTTTTGCATTGATCAAAACATCCTACCTGAGATCACACGTGAAAGGAGTGTTCTTTTGACGTGTGATCCTGTGACGGGTGATCTTTTGGTGGGTGGTCCTCTGACGGGTGATCTTTTGGTGGGTGATACTCTGATGGGTGATCGTTTGGCGGGTGATCCTTTGAAGGGTTATGTTTTAACGGGTGATCCTCTGACGGGTGATTTTTGGGCGGGTGATCCTCTGACGGGTGATCTATTGGTGGGTGGTCCTCTGACGGGTGATCCTTTGGCGGGTGATCCTCTGACGGTTGTTCTTTTGGCGGGTGATCCTCTGACGGGTGATCTTCTAAGGGGTGATCCTCTGACGAGTGATCTTCTCACAGGTGATCCTCTGACGGCCGATCTTTTGGCGGGTGATGCTCTGACGGGTTATCTTTTAGCGGGTGATCCTCTGACGGGTGATCTTTTGGTTGGTGGTCCTCTGACGGGTGATTCTTTGGCAGGTGATCCTCTGCCGGGTGCACTTTTAGCGGGTGATCCTCTGACGGGTTATCTTATAGCGGGTGATGCTCTGACGGGTGATCTTTTGACGGGTGATCATCTGAAGGGCGATCTTTTGGCGGGTGATCCTCTGACGGGTGATCTTCTTACGGGTTTTTCTCTGACGGGTGACGTTTTGGTGGGTTATCCCCTGACGGGTAATCTTTAGGTGCGTTGTCCTCTGACGGGTGATATTCTGGCGGGTGATACTCTGACGGGTGATCTTTTAGCGGGTGATCCTATGACGGGTTATCTCTTTGCGGGTGATCCTCTGACGGGTTATATCTTTGCGGGTGATCCTCTGACGGGTGATCTTTTGGGGGGTGATCTTTTGGGGGGTGATCCTCTGACGGGCGATCTTTTGGTGGGTGGTCCTTTGACGGGTGATTTTTTGGCAGGTGATCCTCTGACGGGTAATCTTTTAGCGGGTGATCCTGTGACGGGTGATCTTTTGGCGGGTGATCCTCTCACGGGTTATCTTTTAGAGGGTGATCCTCTGACGGGTGATCTTTTGGCGGGTGATCCTCTGACGGGTGATCTTTTGGTGGGTGGTCCTCTGACGGGTGATTGTTTGGCGGGTAATCCTCTGACGGGTGATTTTTTGGCGGGTGATCCTCTGACGGGTGATCGTTTGGTGGGTGGTCCTCTGACGGGTGATCTTTTGACGGGTGATCCTCTGACGGTTGATCTTTAGGCGGGTGATCCTTTGACGGGTTATCTTTCAGCGGGTGATCCTCTGACGGGTGATTTTTTGGCGGGTGATACTCTGACGGGTGATCGTTTGTTGGGTGGTCCTCCGACGGGTGATCTTTTGGCGGGTGATCCTCTGAATGGTGATCTTCTAAGGGGTGATATTTTGGTGGGTGGTCGTCCTCTGACGGGTGATCTTTTGGCGGATGATCCTCTGACGGGTGTTCTTTTGACGGGTTTTTCTCTGACGGGTGATGTTTTGGTGGGCTAACCTGTGACGGGTAATCTTTAGGTCGGTGGGCCTCTGACGGGTGATCTTCTGGCGGGTGATCCTGTGACGGGTGATCTTTTCGCGTCATCCTCTGATGGGTAATCTTTTCATGGGTACTCCTCTGACGGGTGATCTTTTGGCGGGTGATCCTCTGACAGGTTATCTTTTAGCGGGTGATCCTTTGACGGGTGATCTTTTGGCGGGTGATCCTCTGACGGGTGATCGTTTCGTGGGCGGTCCTCTGACGGTTGATCTTTTGGCGAGTGATCCTTTGACGGGTTATCTTTTAGCGGGTGATCTTCTGATGGCTGATCTTTTGGTGAGTGGTCCTCTGACGGGTGATCTTATGGTGGGTGATCCTTTGATCTTTTGGCGGGCGATCCTCTGACGGCCGATCTTCTAAAGGGTGATCCTCTGACGGGTGATCTTTTTGTGAGTGGTCCTCTGACGGGTGATCTTTTGGCGGGTGACCTTCTGACGGGTGATCTTTTGGCGGGTGATCCTCTGACGGTTGATCTTTAGGCGGGTGATCCTTTGACGGGTTATCTTTTAGCGGGTGATCCTCTGACGAGTGATTTTTTGGCGGGTGATACTATGACGGGTGATCGTTTGTTGGGTGGTCCTCCGACGGGTGATCTCTTGGCGGATGATCCTCTGAATGGTGATCTTTTCGTGGGTAGTCCTCTGACCGGTGAATTTTTGGCGGGTGACCCTATGACGGGTGATCTTTTGGCGGATGATCCTCTGACTGGTGATCTTCTAAGGGGTGATATTTTGGTGGGTGGTCGTCCTCTGACGGGTGATCTTTTGGCGGGTGATCCTCTGACGAGTGATCTTTCGGCGGGTGATCCTCTGACCCGCCCAAGGCCGCTGGTCTGACGTTCATTAGCCTACGTGAAGGTACTCCATGTAAGCTTTTGACTCACTGTATTCAAACGTAACACAATACATGGCAAGGCTTGAGTAATTACTGAGTCGTTAATTTAAGTGCAATTTAGTCGTACAGTCGTGTATAGTATGTAGATGTATCTAATTTCATAGATTGCGCACCACTTTATTTCTCCCCGGCTGCAAGAACTAAATATATGTCGCCCTATTATCCAAACGCTTTTGCATTGATGTAAATATCTTACCTCACATCACATGTGAAAAGAGTGATCTTTTGGCGGGTGATCCTCTGATTGGTGATCTTTTGGTGGGTGGTCCTCTGACGGGTGATCTTTTAGCGGGTGTACTTCTAAGAGGTGGTCCTCTGACGGGTGATCTTTCGGCAGGTAATAATCTGACGGGTGATCTTTCGGCGGGTGATCCTCTGACCCGCCAAAGGCCGCGAGTCTGACGTTTATTGGCCTACGCGTAGGTACTTCATGTAAGCTTTTAATCCACTGTATTTAAACGTAACACAATACATGGCAAGGCTTGAGTAATTACTGAGTCGTTAATTTAAGTGCAATTTAGTCGTACAGTCGTGTATAGTATCTAGATCTATCTAATTTCATAGATTGCCCACCACTTTATTTCTCCACGGCTGCAAGCTCTAAATGTATGTCGCCCCATCATCCAAACGCTTTTGCATTGATCAAAATATCTTACCTCAGATCAAACGTGACAGGAGTGATCTTTTGGCGTGTGATCCTCTGACGGGTGATCTTTTGGTGGGTGGTCCTCTGACGGATGATCTTTAGGCGGGTGATCCTCTGACGGGTGATCTTTTGGCGGGTTATCCTTTGACGGGTTATATTTTACGGGTGATCCTCTGACGGGTGATTGTTTTGGCGGGTGATCCTCTGCCGGGTGATGTTTTGGTGGGTGGTCCTCTGACGGGTGATCTTTTGGCGGGTGATCCTCTGACGGTTGATCTTTTGGCGGGCGATCCTCTGACGGCTGATCTTCTAAGGGGTGATCCTCTGACGGGTTATCTTTTAGCGGCTGATCCTCTGACGGGTGATCTTTTGGCGGGTGATCCTCTGACGGGTGATCTTCTAAGTGGTGATCCTCTCACGGGTGATCTTTTGTCGGGTGATACTCTAACGGGTGATCCTCTGACCCACTAAAGGCCGCGGGTCTTACGTTCATTAGCCTACGTGTAGGTACTCCAAGTAATATTTTGACCCACTGTATTCAAACTTAACACAATACATGGCAAGGCTTGAGTAATTACTGTGTCGTTAATTTACGTGTAATGTAGTCGTACATTCGTGTATAGTATCTAGATCTATCTAATTTCATAGATTGCGCGCCACTTCATTTCTCCACGGCAAGGACGAAATGTATCTCGTAATATCATCTAAACGCTTTTACATTGATCAAAATATCTTACCTCAGATCATACGTGAAAGGAGTGGTCTTTTGGCGTGTGATCCTCTGACGGCTGATCTTTTGGCGGGTGATCCTCTGACGGGTGAACTTCTAAGAGGTGATCCTGTGACGGGTGATTTTTTGGAGGGGAATCCTCTCACGGGTGATTTTTTGGCAGGTGATCCTCTGACGGGTGATCTTTTGGCGGGTGTTCCTCTGACGGGTTATCTTTTAGCGAGTGATCCTCTGACGGGTTATTTTTTGGCGGGTGATCCTCTGACGGGCGATCTTTTGGTGGGTGGTCCTCTGACGGGTGATTTTTTGGCAGGGGATCCTCTTACGGGTGATTTTTTGGCGGGTGATCCTCTGACGGGTGAGCTTTTGGCGGGTGGTCCTATGACGGGTGATCTTTTGGTTGGTAATGCTCTGACGGGTGATCTTCTAAGGAGTGATCCTCTGATGGGTGATCTTCTAAGAGGTGATCCCTTGACGGGTGATCTTTTGGCGGGTGATCCTCTGACGGGTGATCTTTTGGCGGGTGATCCTTTGACGGGTTATCTTTTAGAGGGTGATCGTCAGACGGGTGATTTTTTGGCGGGTGATCCTCTGACGGGGGATCTTTTGGTGGGTTGTCCTCTGACGGGTGATCTTTTGGCGGGTGATCCTCTGACGGTTGATCTTTTGGCGGGTAATCCTCTGACGGGTGATCTTCTAAGAGGTGATCCTCTGACGGGTGATCCTCTGGCGGGTGATTCTTAGGTAGGTGATCCTCTGACGGGTGATCTTTTGGCGGGTGATGCTCTCACGGTTGATCTTTTGACGGGGGATTCTCTGACAGTTGATCATTTTGCGGGTGATCCTCTGACGGGTGATCTTCTAAGTGGTGATCCTCTGACGGGTGATCCTCTGGCGGGTGATTCTCTGACGGGTGATCTTTCGGCGGGTGATCCTCTAACGGGTGACGTTCTAAGGGGTGATCCTCTGACGGGTGATATTTTGGCGGGCGATCCTCTGACGGGTAACCTTCTAAGGGGTGATCTTCTGACGGGTGATCTTCTGAGAGGTCATCCTCTGACGGGTGATCTTTTTGCGGGTGATCCTCTGACGGGTTATGTTTTAGCGGGTGATCCTCCGACCCGCCCGAGGCCGCTGGTCTGACGTTCATAAGCCTACGTGAAGGTACTCCACGTAAGCTTTTGACCCACTGTATTCAAACGTAACACAATACATGGCAAGGCTTGAGTAATTACTGAGTCGTTAATTTAAGTGCAATTTAGTCGCACAGTCGTGTATAGTATCTAGATCTATCTAATTTCATAGATTGCGCACCACTTTATTTCTCCCCGGCTGCAAGAACTAAATATATCTCGCCCTATTATCCAAACGCTTTTGCATTGATGAAAATATGTTATCTCACATCACACGTGAAAGGAGTGATCTTTTGGCGGGTGATCCTCTGATTGGTGATCTTTTGGTGGGTGGTCCTCTGACGGGTTATCTTTTGGCGGGAGACCCTCTGACGGGTGATCTTTTGGCGGGTTCTCCTCTGACTGGTGATCTTCTAAGGGGTGATATTTTGGTGGGTGGTCGTCCTCTGACGGGTGATCTTTTGGCGGGTGATCCTCTAACTGGTGATCTTTTTACGGGTTTTTCTCTGACGGGTGATGTTTTGGTGGGTTATCCTCTGACGGGTAATCTTTAGGTGGGTGATCCTTTGACGGGTTATCTTTAGGTGGGTGATCCTTTGACGGGTTATCTTTTAGCGGGTGATCCTCTGACGGGTGATCTTTTGGTTGGTGGTCCTCTGACGGGTGATTCTTTGGCAGGTGATTCTCTGACGGGTGCTCTTTTGGCGGATGATCCTCTGACGGGTTATCTTATAGCGGATGATGCTCTGACGGGTGATCTTTTGACGGGTGATCATCTGACGGGCGACCTTTTGGCGGGTGATCCTCTGACGGGTGATCTTTTTACGGGTTTTTATCTGACGGGTGACGTTTTGGTGGGTTATCCTCTGACGGGTAATCTTTAGGTGCGTTGTCCTCTGACGGGTGATATTGTGGCGGGTGATACTCTGACGGGTGATCTTTTAGCGGGTGATCCTTTGAGGGGTTATCTTTTAGCGGGTGATCCTATGACGGGTGATCTTTTCGCGTGATCCTCTGATGGGTATCCTTTTGGTGGGTGCTCCTCTGACGGTTTATCTTTTGGCGGGTGATCCTCTGACGGGTGATCTTTTGGCAGGTAATAATCTGACGGGTGATCTTTCGGCGGGTGATCCTCTCACCCGCCAAAGGCCGCGAGTCTGTCGTTCATTAGCCTACGTGTAGGTACTCCATGTAAGCTTTTCGTACACTGTATTCAAACTTAACACAATACATGGCAAGGCTTGAGTAATTACTGAGCCGTTGATTTAAGTGTAATTTAGTCGTACAGTCGTGTACAGTATCTAGATCTATCTAATTTCATTGATTGCGCTCCACTTTATTTCTCCCCGGCTGCAAGCTCTAAATGTATCTCGCCCTATCATCCAAACGCTTTGCATTGATCAAAATATCTTACCTCAGATCACACGTGAAAGGAGTGATCTTTTGGCGTCTCGTCCTCTGACGGGTGATCTTTTGGTGGGTGGTCCTCTGAGGGTGATCTTTTGGCGGGTGACCCACTGACGGGTGATCTTTTGGCGGGTGCTCCTCTGACTGGTGATCTTCTAAGGGGTGATATTTTGGTGGGTGGTCGTCCTCTGACGGGTGATCTTTTGACGGGTGATCCTCTGACGGGTGTTTTTTTCGCGGCTGGTCCTCTGACCGGTGATTTTTTAGTAGGTGATCCTCTGAAGGGTGATCTTTTGGCGGGTGATCTTCTCACGGGGTATCTTTTAGCGGGTGATCCTCTGACGGGTGATCTTTTAGCCGGTGATCCTCTGACAGTTGATCTTTTGGCGGTGTTCCTCTGACGGGTGATCTTCTAAGTGGTGATCTTCTTAGTGGTGATCCCCTGACGGGTGATCCTCTGGCGGGTGATCCTCTTACGAGTGATCCTTCGGCGGGTGATCCTCTGACCCGCCCAAGGCCGCTGGTCTGACGTTCATTAGCCTACGTGAAGGTACTCCATGTAAGCTTTTGACCCACTGTATTCAAACGTAACATAATACATGGCAAGGCTTGAGTAATTACTGAGTCGTTAATTTAAGTGCAATTAAGTCGTACAGTCGTGTATAGTATCTAGATCCATCTAATTTCATAGATTGCGCACCACTTTATTTCTCCCCGGCTGCAAGAACTAAATATATGTCGCCCTATTATCCAAACGCTTTTGCATTGATGAAAATATCTTACCTCACATCACACGTGAAAGGAGTGATCTTTTGGCGGGTGATCCTCTGATTGGTGATCTTTTGGTGGGTGGTCCTCTGACGGGTTATCTTTTGGCGGGTGACCTTCTGACGGGTGATCTTTTAGCGGGTGCTCCTCTGACTGGTGATCTTCTAAGGGGTGATATTTTGGTGGGTGGTCGTCCTCTGACGGGTAATCTTTTGGCGGGTGATCCTCTGACTGGTGATCTTTTTACGGGTTTTTCTCTGACGGGTGATGTTTTGGTGGGTTATCCTCTGACGGGTAATCTTTAGGTGGGTGATCCTTTGACGGGTTATCTTTTAGCGGGTGATCCTCTGACGGGTGATCTTTTCGCGTGAACCTCTGATGGGTAATCTTTTGGTGGGTGCTCCTCTGACGGTTTATCTTTTGGCGGGTGATCTTCTAAGGGGTGATCCTCTCATGGGTGATCTTTTGTCGGGTGATACTCTGACGGGTGATCCTCTGACCCACCAAAGGCCGCGGGTCTTACGTTCATTAGCCTACGTGTAGGTACTCCAAGTAATCTTTTGACCCACTGTATTCAAACTTAACACAATACATGGCAAGGCTTGAGTAATTACTTAGTCGTTAATTTAAGTGTAATGTAGTCGTACAGTCGTGTATAGTATTTACATCTATCTAATTTCATAGATTGCACGCCACTTCATTTCTCCACGGCAAGCACGAAATGTATCTCGAAATATCATCCAAACGCTTTTACATTGATCAAAATATCTTACCTCAGTTCACACGTGAATGGAGTCGTCTTTTGGCGTGTGATCCTCTGACGGGTGATCTTTTGGTGGGTGGTCCTCTGACGGGTGATCTTATGGCGGGTGATCCTTTGCCATGTTATCTTTTAGCGGCTGATCCTGTGACGGGTGATTTTTTGGCGGGTGATGCTCTGACGGGTGATCTATTGGTGAGTGGTCCTCCGAAGGGCGATCTTTTGGCGGGTGATCCTCTGACGGTTGGTCTTTTGGCGGGTGATCCTCTGACGGTTTATCCTTTAGCGGGTGATCCTCTGACGGATGATCTTTTGGCGGGTGATCCTCTGACGGGCGATCTTTTGGTGAGTAATCCTCTCACGGGTGATTTTTTGGCAGGTGATCCTCTAACGGGTTATCTTTTGGCGGGTGTTCCTCTGACGGGTTATCTTTTAGCGGGTGATCCTCTGACGGGTGATGTTTTGGTGGGTGGTCCTCTGACGGGTGATTTTTCGGCAGGTGATCCTCTTACGGGTGATCTTTTGGCGGCTGATACCCTGACGGGTGATTTTTTGGCGGGTGATCCTCTGACGGGTGATCGTTTGGTGGTTGGTCCTCTGACGGGTGATGTTTTGGTGGGTGATCCTCTGACGGGTGATCTTTTGGCGGGTGATCCTCTCACGGGTTATCTTTTAGTGGGTGATCCTCTGACGGGTGATCTTTTGGCGGGTGATCCTCTCACGGGTTATTTTTTAGTGGGTGATCCTCTGACGAGTGATCTTTTGGTGGGTGGTCCTCTGATGGGTGATCTTTTGGCGTGTGATCCTCTGACGGGTGATCTTTTGATGGGTGGTCCTCCGACGGGCGACCTCTTGGCGGGTGATCCTCTGACGGGTGATCTTCTAAGGGGTGATCCTCTGACGGGTGATCTTCTAAGAGGTGATCCTCTGACGGGTTATCTCTTTGCGGGTGATCCTCTGACGGGTGATATTTTGGCGGGTGATCCTTTGACGGGCGATCTTTTGGTGGGTGGTCCTTTGACGGGTGATTTTTTGGCAGGTGATCCTCTGACGGGTTATCTTTTACCGGATGATCCTGTGACGGGTGATCTTTTGGCGGGTGATCCTCTCACGGGTTATCTTTTAGAGGGTGATCCTCTGACGGGTGATCTTTTGGCGGGTGATCCTCTGACGGGTGAAATTTTGTTGGGTGGTCCTCCGACGGGTGATCTCTTGGCGGGTGATCCTCTGAATGGTGATCTTTTGGTGGGTGGTCCTCTGACAGGTGATCTTTTGGCGGGTGACCCCCTGACGGATGATCTTTTGGCGGATGATCCTCTGACTGGTGATCTTCTAAGGGGTGATATTTTGGTGCGTGGTCGTCCTCTGACGGGTGATCTTTTGGCGGGTGATCCTCTGACGGGTGATCTTTTGACGGGTTTTTCTCTGACGGGTGATGTTTTGGTGGGCTAACCTGTGACGGGTAATCTTTAGGTGGGTGGTCCTCTGACGGGTGATCTTCTGGCGGGTGATCCTCTGACGGGTGATCTTTTCGCGTCATCCTCTGATGGGTAATCGTTTCATGGGTGCTCCTATGACGGTTTTTCTTTTGGCGGGTGATCCTCTGACGGGTGATCGTTTGGCGGGTGATCCTATGAAGGGTGATCGTTTGGCAGGTAATAATCTGACGGGTGATCTTTTGGCGGGTGATCCTCTGACGGGTGATCTTTTGACGGGTTTTTCTCTGACGGGTGATGTTTTGCTGGGCTAACTTGTGACGGGTAATCTTTAGGTGGGTGGTCCTCTGACGGGTGATCTTTTAGCGGGTGTACTTCTAAGGGGTGATCCTCTGACGGGTGATCGTTTGGCGGGTGATCCTATGAAGGATGATCGTTTTGCAGGTAATAATCTGACGGGTGATCTTTCGGCGGGTGATTCTCTGACCCGCCAAAGGCCGCGAGTCTGACGTTCATTAGGCTACGTGTAGGTACTCCATGTAAGCTTTTCATCCACTGTATTCAAACTTAACACAATACATGGCAAGGCTTGAGTAATTACTGAGTCGTTAATTTAAGTGTAATTGAGTCGTACAGTCGTGTATAGTATCTAGATGTATCTAATTTTGAGGTTTGGGTCGAGCAATAATGGCGGCAAGACGTGTTATTGTCGCTGCGTAAATTAGAGGACGGGAAGTTCGCCTTGCGTTTAATTTTCGCGTTATTGTGGTATTCTAATGCCTTGATAAAGGAACACCGTAGCTAAAACCTGAAAGTGGACGTTGACTGCCTCTAATGTCAAAAAGAAACGTACGAGAAAACAGATTATCAAGCTCGTCTTCACAGGAGCCGCCATCACCAAAAAGAAATCGCCGTTCTAGCAACACTGTGATGGAAGACAAGGAACAAGCTGAAGCCCTTAGCCTGGAGCAATTTAAGCAAATTATGGATAAACTTTCCCGTTTAGATAACCAAATGGAAGAGCATTTTGGAAATTTGACTACCGAGATTTCAATCTTGAGGTGTGAAATGAAGCAAGAACTCGAAGGTGTGAAAGCGTCACTGCGAGCTGTAGAAAAATCTGTAGAGACGGCTTGGGATTTCATTAATGACCTTCAAGAAAATACAAAAACCCTTAATGACTACAAGAAAACATGCCAACAAAACCTTGATTCTCATCGTCAAGAGTTTGATCTACTCAAAGCAAAATTTAAGAAGATGGAGAGCCAACAAACGGAAATTTAAAATTTAAAAACAAAGCTGCTTGAAGAACGAGAGAACATCATTGCTCTGGAGAATTATTCTAGACGTGAGAACCTTAGATTCATGAACGTACCTGAGCGTAGCGGTGAAAACTGCATGGATGTGGTGTATGATATACTAGAAAATGATCTCAACATCAATGTGGAAGACATTCACTTCCATGCAGTCCACCGTGTCGGGAAACCGCACTCTGAAGACGCCTCCCAGACCACCCCAAGACCAATTATTGTACGTTTCCTAAGCAGGTATGATAGAGACACAGTTTTTAGAGCAAAAAATAGGCTGAAAGATGCATCGAGAGCTAAGGATATGTACATCACACAAGATTACGCAAGAGCAATACAACAAGAAAGGAAAACGTTAATTAAAGCCATGTTCACAGCAAGAGAGAGAGGTTTGAGGGCAAAGGTTGTTGGTAGAAAGTTGATTGTCAATGATGTTACCTATAATGTAAGCAACATCCCTGAAGATCTTAAGCCTCTTCAATCCAACGCACATGCTTAAGCGAGTCTTTTAATTTAAACTTCTAATTCGTATGGCTTCTTCCCGTATCAGGCGAAATGTCTTTCAGATTCCGTATGAACCCAACCAACGGACACTAAATTTTTTCCTGCAATCGGCTTTCTTTTTCACCTCGCATCGGCGCATTAACTGTTTGTTTAAAAAGAAACCGTCGCTCTAGCAGCGTTGAGATGGAAGACAAGGAACAAGCTGAAGCTCTTAGCCTGGAGCAATTTAAGCAAATTATCGAAGATATTAATTAAAGCCATGTTCCAGGCAAAGGAGAGAGGTTTGAAGGCAATGGTTGTTGATAGAAAGTTGATTGTTAATGATGTTATCTATAACGTAAACAATATCCCTAAAGATCTTAAGCCTCTTCAATCCAGCGCTCATGCTTAAGCGAGTTCTTTAATCTAAATCTCTAGAACGTACGGCTTCTTCCCGTATCAGACGAAATAACTTTTGGATTCTGTATGAACCCAACCAACGGACTTTTAATATTTTCCTGGGTTTATGTGTTTATTTTGTTTTTGTATCTTTTTGTTTTTGGTGGCAATATTTATTTTCTTTGTTTTTATGTAAATTGGTGTTTCGGTCATACAAATTACCAGCAGATTCCAAACATTTCTATGTTTTACAATTGCTCTGTCTATAATTATTCATGTTATCCCTTACAACACTGAACTAGTAATTTGCTCATTAAACGTGAGAGGTTTGTCGGATACTATAAAAAGGCGCGAGACCTTCCGTTGGCTTAGGATGAAGAAATATGCCATTTATTTTCTACAAGAAACTCATTCCACAAAAGACAAAGAGCACATATGGTCCGCGGAATGGGGGTACTCTACCGTATTCAGCAGTCTTTCTAGCGCTAGCGCAGGAGTATGTGTGCTTTTTAATAATAATTTTAACCTTCAAATTATGAAATCTTTTTCCGATCCAGAGGGAAGATTCGTCATAGTTGATATCAAATCAGAAGAGAAAATCTTAACCTTGGTAAATATATATGCACCGAATGAAGACAAGCCTATGTTCTTTCAAAGCGTCCTTAATCAACTTCTCTGTTTTGACTGCAGTGACATAGTTTTTGGAGGAGACTTTAACCTAGTGCTTGATGTCCAAAAAGACAAAAAGGGCGGAAGACCGGTAACCCATAATAACTCGTTAAAAGAGGTCAAATACATCTCCAATTTATTGGATCTCATAGACATTTGGCGCTGTCTTAATCCAGAAGCTAAAAGATTTACCTGGAGAAGAAGAAAACCTGGCATACATTGCCGTCTAGACTTCTTTTGACAAGCTCTAGTTTAACTACAACTATTATTAATGCAGATATATTACCGGGATACAAAACAGATCATTCTTTAATATCTATACATCTGACATATAACGCAAACCCCAGGGGCCCAGGTTTTTGGAAACTGAACACCTCTTTCTTGTTAGATGAAGAATATGTTGGCCTAATTAAGAAAACAATCACTGATGTAGCAAACGAATATGCGAACAATAATGAGATTGATGCCATCCTATTATGGGACACCATGAAGTTGCAAATTAGGTCCAGCTCTTTAAACTACGCAAGAAAAAAGAAAGCTAAAATGAAATCACTTGAGATAAACCTTGAATCTGAAATATTATCTCTCCAAAAAAAGTTAGAAGAAAACAATCTCTCTGAAAATGAGAAAATTCAGATCTATAGCGAAATAGATGTTAAGATTCTACAAAAAGAAGAAATCGCAAAATATAAAACGCGAGGGGCGATCCTTAGATCTAAATCTCGATGGTATAATGAAGGAGAAAAAAATACAAAATACTTCCTAAACTTGGAAAAGCGACACTTTAATAAAAAAACCATCAAACACCTGACATTAGCAAATGATAATGTTGTCAATACCGATGGCGAGATATTAGAAGAAGCAAAATCCTTCTATCGGAATCTTTACTCGTCGACTTATACGCATTCTAATATTGCGGAAGAAATGTTATTTTTCCCAGAAGGAAATACTATTAATCTAAATGAGCAAGAGAAAATACAGTGTGAAGGCTTTCTGACTGCCTCCGAATGCTTAGAAAGTTTGAAATCCATGGAACCCAATAAGAGCCCAGGAAGTGATGGCCTCCCAGCTGAATTCTATAAAGTTTTCTGGAGTGACATTGATCAGTACTTACTAAATGCCTTGAATTGCGCATATTCAAAAGGTCTCTTATCGATTACTCAAAGAAGAGGATTAATTACTCTTATACCTAAAAAGAATAAACCTGCCAATCTCATTAAAAATTGGAGGCCTATCACTTTGCTTAACTGCGATTACAAAATAGCGGCCAAATCCATAGCAAATAGAATACGAAAGGTCCTGCCAAAAATAATTAACAATGATCAAACTGGTTTTCTAAAAGGCCGATTTATCGGAGAAAACATCAGACTCGTCGATAGCATTATAAATTACACGAATATAAAAAAAATACCGGGTCTCTTACTTTTTGTTGACTTTGAAAAAGCCTTTGATAGTATTGAATGGTCTTTTATAGAAAAAACACTGAAGTACTATAACTTTGGAACTTTTCTGATTTCTTGGGTAAAGGTTTTTTATACTGATATCAGCAGCTGTGTTCTGAACAACGGCTGGTCTTCGGACTTTTTCAACTTAGATCGTGGTGTGAGACAGGGATGCCCGCTATCCCCATATTTATTTATTTTATGCGCTGAAATACTAGGTAATGCAGTGAGAAATGATAAGGAGGTCCGTGGAATAAAAATTCTCGACACTGAGTGTAAGTTATCCCAATACGCAGATGACACGACTATGATTCTAGATGGTTCTGAATCCTCCTTTTCAAGATCTTTGTACTTACTCGATGCCTTTGCCTCCATATCTGGTTTGAAAGTTAACTATGACAAAACTGAAGCCCTCTGGATCGGCGCCCTTAAAAGTTCTAACTTTACCTTTTGTTCAAGCAAACCTATAATTTGGGCTGATGAGAAGGTCTTTGCTTTGGGAGTTTGGTTCTCTACTTCAGAAGACCGCTCCCTAGATTTAAACTTTATTGAGAAAATTGAAAAAATAAAGAGTATATTAGATAATTGTTATAATAATGATCCAAAGCCTTTTGCACAGAAATGGTCTCGCCTTAATTTTCAGATTAACCTCTCACGAAATACATAATACATTATATTAACAATATCTACAAATATACAATATATAAGCAATGTAAAACATAGAATGCTCTAACTGCATACTAAATTACTCTGTATGACCTTTTGTGTATGTTTTGTGTGTATTATATTGTATCGTATAGCACTATATGTATGTATCACTATATGAAGATTAATAAAAAAAAAAATAAAAAAAAAGATGTATCTAATTTCATAGATTGCGCGCAACTTTATTTCTCTCCGGCTGCAAGCACGACATGTATGTCGCCCTATTATGCAAACGCTTTTGCATTGGTCAAAATAACTTACCTCAGATCACACATGAAAAGAGTGATCTTTTGGCGGGTGATCTTCTGACGGGTTACCGTTTGGCGGGTGATGCTCTGACGGGTGATCTTTTGGCGGCTGATACTCTGACGGGTGATCTTTCGGCGGGTGATCCTCTGACGCGCCAGAGGCCGCTCGTCTGACGTTCATTAGCCTACGTGTAGGTACACCATGTAAGCTTTTGAACCACTGTATTCAAACTTAACACAATACATGGCCAGGCTTCAGTAATTACTGAGTCGTTAATTTAAGTGTAATTTAGTTGTACACTCGGGTATAGTATCTAGATCTATCTAATTTCATAGATTGCGCGCCACTTTATTTCTCCCCGGCTGCAAGAACTAAATGTACGTCGCCCTATTATCCAAACGCTTTTGCATTGATGAAAATATCTTACCTCAGATCACACGTGAAAGGAGTGATCTTTTGGCGGGTGATCCTGTAACGGCCGACCTTTTGGTGGGTGGTCCTCTGACGGATGATTTTTTGGCAGGTGATCCTCCGACGGGTGATCCTCTCACGGGTTATCTTTTAGCGGGTGATCCTCTGATGGGTGATCTTTTGCCGGGTGATCCTCTGACAGTTGATCTTTTGGTGGGTGATCCTCTGACGGGTGATATTCTAAGTGGTGATCCTCTCATGGGTGATCTTTTGTCGGGTGATGCTCTGACGGGTGATCCTCTGACCCACCAAAGGCCGCGGGTCTTACGTTCATTAGCCTACGTGTAGGTACTCCAAGTAATCTTTTGACCCACTGTATTCAAACTTAACAAAATACATGGCAAGGCTTGAGTAATTACTGAGTCGTTAATTTAAGTGTAATGTAGTCGTACAGTCGTGTATAGTATTTAGATCTATCTAATTTCATAGATTGCGCGCCACTTCATTTCTCCACGGCAAGCACGAAATGTATCTCGATATATCATCCAAACGCTTTTACATTGATCAAAATATCTTACCTCAGATCACACGTGAAAGGAGTGGTCTTTTGGCGTGTGATCCTCTGACGGGTGATCTTTTGGTGGGTGGTCTTCTGATGGGTGATCTTATGGTGGGTGATCCTTTGACATGTTATCTTTTAGTGGCTGATCCTGTGACGGGTGATTTTTTGGCGGGTGATGCTCTGGCGGGTGATCTATTGGTGAGTGGTCCTCTGACGGATGATCTTTTTGGGGGTGATCCTCTGACGGGTGATCGTTTGACGGTTGATCTTTAGGCGGGTGATCCTCTGACGGGTTATCTCGTAGCGGGTGATCCTCTGATGGGTGATCTTTTGCATTGATCAAAATATCTTACCTACGTGTAGGTACTCCATGTAATCTTTTGACCCACTGTATTCAAACTTAACACAATACATGGCAAGGCTTGAGTAATTACTGAGTCGTTAATTTGTGTGTAATTTAGTCGTACAGTCGTGTATAGTATCTAGATCTATCTAATTTCATAGATTGCGCGCCACTTTATTTCTTCCCGGCTGCAAGAACTAAATGTATGTCGCCCTATTATCCAAACGCTTTTGCATTGATGAAAATATCTTACCTCAGTTCACACGTGAAAGGAGTGATCTTTTGGCGGGTGATCCTCTGATTGGTGATCTTTTGGTGGGTGGTCCTCTGACAGGTGATCGTTTGGCGGGTGATCCTCCGACGGGTGATCTTTTGACGGGTTTTTCTCTGACGAGTGATGTTTTGGTGGGTTAACCTCTGACGGGTGATCTTTAGGTGGGTGGTCTTCTGACAAGTGATCTTCTGGCGGGTGATCCTCTGACGAGTGATCTTTTCGCGTTATCCTCTGATGAGTAATCTTTTGGTGGGTGCTCCTCTGACGGTTTATCTTTTGGCGGCTGATCCTCTAAAGGGTCATCTTTTAGCGGGTGTACTTTTAAGGGGTGATCCTCTGATGAGTGATCTTTTGGTAGGTAATAATCTGACAGGTGATCTTTCGGCGGGTGATCCGCTGACCCGCCAAAGGCCGCGAGTCTGACGTTCGTTAGCCTACGTGTAGGTACTCCATGTAAGCTTTTCATCCACTGTATTCAAACTTAACACAATACATGGCAAGGCTTAGGTAATTAATGAGACGTTAATTTAATTGTAATTTAGTCGTACAGTCGTGTACAGTATTTAGATCTATCTAATTTCATAGATTGCGCGCCACTTTATTTCTCCACGTCTGCAAGCACGAAATGCATCTCGAACTATCATCCAAACACTTTTGCATTGATCAAAATATCTTACCTCAGGTGACACGTGAAAGGAGTGATCTTCTGGCGTGTGATCCTCTGACGGGTGATCTTTTGGTGGGTGGTCCTCTTACGGATGATCTTTTGGCGGGTGATCCTCTGACGGGTGATATTTTCGCCGGTGATCCTTGGACGAGTTATCTTTTACTGGTGATCATCTGACGGGTGATTTTTTGGCGGGTGATCCTCTGACAGGTGATCTTTTGGTGGGTGGTCCTCTGACGGTTGATCGTTTGGCGGGTGGTCCTCTGACGGGTGATCTTTTAGCGGGTGCTCCTCTAAGCTTGAGTAATTACTGAGTCGTTACTTTAAGTGTAATTTAGTCGTACAGTCGTGTATAGTATCTAGATCTATCTAATTTCATAGTTTGCGCGCCACTTGATTTCTCCCCGGCTGCAAGAACTAAATGTATGTCGCCCTATTATGCAAACGCTTTTGCATTGATGAAAATATCTTACCTCAGATCACACGTGAAAGGAGTGATCTTTTGGCGGGTGATCCTCTGATTTGTGATCTTTTGGTGGGTTGACCTCTGACGGGTGATCTTCTGGCGGGTGATCCTCTGACGGGTGCTCTTTTAGCGGGTGATCCTTTGACGGGTTATCTTTTAGCGGGTGATCCTCTGACGGGTGATCTTTTCGCGTGATGCTCTGATGGGTAATCTTTTGGTGGGTGCTCCTCTGACGGTTTGTCTTTTGGCGGGTGATCCTCTGACGGGTGATCTTTTGGCAGGTAATAATCTGATGGGTGATCTTTTCATGGGTACTCCTCTGACGGTTTTTCTTTTGGCGGGTGATCCTCTGACGGGTGATCGTTTGGCGGGTGATCCTATGAAGGGTGATCTTTTTGCAGGTAATAATCTGACGGGTGATCTTTTGGCGGGTGATCCTCTGACGGGTGATCTTTTGACGGGTTTTTCTCTGACGGGTGATGTTTTGCTGGGCTAACTTGTGACGGGTAATCTTTAGGTGGGTGGTCCTCTGACGGGTGATCTTCTAGCGGGTGTACTTCTAAGGGGTGATCGTCTGACGGGTGATCGTTTGGCGGGTGATCCTATGAAGGATGATCTTTTGGCAGGTAATAATCTGACGGGTGATCTTTCGGCGGGTGATCCTCTGACCCGCCAAAGGCCGCGAGTCCGACGTTCATTAGCCTACATGTAGGCACTCCATGTAAGCTTTTCATCCACTGTATTCAAACTTCACACAATACATGGCAAGGCTTGACTAATTATTGAGTCGTTAATTTAAGTGTAATTTAGTCGTACAGTCGGGTATAGTATCTAGGTCTATCTAATTTCAATGATTGCGCGCCACTTTATTTCTTCCCGGCTGCAAGCTCAAAATGTATCTCGCCTTATCATCCGAAGGCTTTTGCATTGATCAAAATATCTTACCTCAGATCACACGTGAAAGGAGTGATCTTTTGGCGTGTGAACCTCTGACGGGTGATCTTTTAGTGGGTGGTCCTCGGACGGGTGATCTTTTGGTGGGTGGTCCTCTGACGGGTGATCTTTTGTCGGGTGATCCTGTGACGGTTGTTCTTTTGGCGCGTGACCCTCTCACGGGTGATCTTCTAAGGGGCGATCCTCTGACGAGTGATCTTCTAAGAGGTGATCCTCTGACGGCCGATCTTTTGGCGGGTGATCCTCTGACGGGTTGTCTTTTAGCGGGTGATCCTCTGACGGGTGATCTTTTGGCGGGTGATCCTCGGACGGTCCATCTTTTGGTGGGTGGTCCTCTGACGGGTGATTTTTTGGCAGGTGATCCTCTGACGGGTGATCTTTTGGCGGGTGATCCTCAGACGGGTTATCTTTTAGCGGGTGATCCTCTGACGGGTGATCTTTTGACGGGTGAACCTCTGACGCGCGATCTTTTGATGGGTTGTCCTCTGACGGGTGATTTTTTGGCAGGTGATCCTCTGACGGGTGATCTTTTGGCGGGTGGTCCTCTGACGGGGGATGTTTTGGTGGGTTATCCCCTGACGGGTAATCTTTAGGTGGGTTTTCCTCTGACGGGTGATCTTCTGGCGGGTTATCTTCTGGCGGGTGATCTTTTAGCGGGTGATCCTTTGACGGGTTATCTTTTAGCGGGTGATCCTCTGACGGGTGATCTTTTCGCGTGTTCCTCTGATGGGTAATCTTTTGGTGGGTGCTCCTCTGACGGTTTATCTTTTGGCGGGTGAACATCTGACAGGTGATCTTTTGGCAGGTAATAATCAGACGGGTGATCTTTCGGCGGGTGATCTTCTGACCCGCCAAAGGCCGCGAGTCCGACGTTCATTAGCCTACGTGTAGGCACTCCATTTAAGCTTTTCATCCACTGTATTCAAACTTAACACCATAGATTGTAGGCTTGACTAATTACTGAGTCGTTAATTTAAGTGTAATTTAGTCGTACAGTCGTCTATAGTATCTAGATCTACCTAATTTCAATGATTGCGCGCCACTTTATTTCTTCCCGGCTGCAACCTCTAAATGTATGTCGCCCTATCATCCGAACGCTTTTGTATTGATCAAAATATCTTACCTCAGATCACACGTGAAAGGAGTAATCTTTTGGCGTGTGATCCTCTGACGGGTGATCTTTTGGCGGGTGATCCTCTGACGGGTTATCTTTTAGCGGGTGATCCTCTGACGGGTGATCTTTTGACGGGTGATCCTCTGACGGGCGATCGTTTGGTGGGTGGTCCTCTGACGGGTGATTTTTTAGCAGGTGATCCTCTGACGGGTGATCTTTTGGCGGGTGATCCTCTGACGGGTGATCTTTTGGTGGGTGGTCCTCTTACGGATGATCTTTTGGCGGGTGATCCTCTGACGGGTGATATTTTCGCCGGTGATCCTTGGACGAGTTATCTTTTACTGGTGATCATCTGACGGGTGATTTTTTGGCGGGTGATCCTCTGACAGGTGATCTTTTGGTGGGTGGTCCTCTGACGGTTGATCGTTTGGCGGGTGGTCCTCTGACGGGTGATCTTTTAGCGGGTGCTCCTCTAAGCTTGAGTAATTACTGAGTCGTTACTTTAAGTGTAATTTAGTCGTACAGTCGTGTATAGTATCTAGATCTATCTAATTTCATAGTTTGCGCGCCACTTGATTTCTCCCCGGCTGCAAGAACTAAATGTATGTCGCCCTATTATGCAAACGCTTTTGCATTGGTCAAAATATCTTACCTCAGATCACACATGAAAAGAGTGATCTTTTGGCGGGTGATCTTCTGACGCGTTACCGTTTGGCGGGTGATGCTCTGACGGGTGATCTTTTGGCGGCTGATACTCTGACGGGTGATCTTTCGGCGGGTGATCCTCTGACGCGCCAGAGGCCGCTCGTCTGACGTTCATTAGCCTACGTGTAGGTACACCATGTAAGCTTTTGAACCACTGTATTCAAACTTAACACAATACATGGCCAGGCTTCAGTAATTACTGAGTCGTTAATTTAAGTGTAATTTAGTTGTACACTCGGGTATAGTATCTAGATCTATCTAATTTCATAGATTGCGCGCCACTTTATTTCTCCCCGGCTGCAAGAACTAAATGTACGTCGCCCTATTATCCAAACGCTTTTGCATTGATGAAAATATCTTACCTCAGATCACACGTGAAAGGAGTGATCTTTTGGCGGGTGATCCTGTAACGGCCGACCTTTTGGTGGGTGGTCCTCTGACGGATGATTTTTTGGCAGGTGATCCTCCGACGGGTGATCCTCTCACGGGTTATCTTTTAGCGGGTGATCCTCTGATGGGTGATCTTTTGCCGGGTGATCCTCTGACAGTTGATCTTTTGGTGGGTGATCCTCTGACGGGTGACCTTCTAAGTGGTGATCCTCTGACGGGTGATCCTCTGGCGGGTGATCCTCTGACGGGTGATCTTTTGGCGGGTGATACTCTGACGGGTAATCTTTCCGCGGGTGATCCTCTGACCCGTCAAAGGCCGCGGGTTGACGTTCATTAGCCTACTTGTAGGTACTCCATGTAAGCTGTTGACCCACTGTATTCAAATTTAACACAATACACTGCAAGGCTTGAGTAATTACTGCGTCGTTAATTTAAGTGTAATTTAGTCGTACAGTCCTGTATAGTATCTAGATCTATCTAATTTCATAGATTGCGCGCCACTTTATTTCTTCCCGGCTGCAAGCTCTAAATGTATGTCGCCCTATCATCCAAACGCTTTTGCATTGATCTAAATATCTTACTTCAGAACACACGTGAATGGAGTGATCTTTTGGCGGGTGATCCTCTGACGGGTGATCTTTCGGTGGGTGGACCTCTGACGGGTGATCTTTTGGCGGGTGATCCTCTCACGGGTGATCTTTTGGTGGGTGGTCCTCTGACTGGTGATCTTTTGGCGGGTGATCCTCTGATCGGTGATCTTTTGGCGGGTGATCCTCTGACGGGTGATCTTTTAAGAGGTGATCCTCTGACGGGTGATCTTTTGGCGGGTGATCCTCTGACGGGTTATCTTTTAGCGGGTGATCCTCTGACGGGTGATCTTTTAGCGGGTGACCCTCTGATGGGCGATCTTTTGGCGGGTGGTTCTCTGACGGGTGATTGTTTGGCAGGTGATCCTCTGACGGGTGATCCTTTAGCGGGTGATCCTCTGACAGGTGATCCTCTGGCGGGTGATCTTTTGGCAGGTAATAATCTGACGGGTGATCTTTCGGCGGGTGATCCTCTGACCCGCCAAAGGCCGCGAGTCTGACGTTCATTAGGCTACGTGTAGGTACTCCATGTAAGCTTTTCATCCACTGTATTCAAACTTAACACAATACAGGGCAAGGCTTGAGTAATTACTGAGTCGTTAATTTAGGTGTAATTTAGTCGTACAGTCGTGTATAGTATCTAGATCTATGTTATTTCATAGATTGCGCTTCACTTTATTTCTCCACGTCTGCAAGCACGAAATGAATCTCGAACTATCATCCAAACACTTTTGCATTGATCGGGTGATCCTCTGACGGGTGATCTTCTAAGGGGTGATCCTCTGACGGGTTATCTTCTAAGAGGTGATCCTGTGACGGGTGATCTTTTGGCGGGTGATCCTCTCACGGGTTATCTTTTAGCGGGTGATCCTCAGACGGGTGATTTTTTTGCGTGATTCTCTGATGGGTAATCTTTTGGTGGGTGCTCCTCTGACGGTTTATCTTTTGGCGGGTGATCCTCTGACGGGTGATCTTTTAGCGGGTGTACTTCTAAGGGGTGGTCCTCTGACGGGTGATCGTTTGGCGGGTGATCCTCTGACGGGTGATCCTTTGACGGGTGATGTTTTGGCGGGTGATACTCTGACGGGTGATCCTCTGACCCGCCAAAGGCCGCGGGTCTGACGTTCATTAACCTACGTGTAGGTACTCCATGTAATCTTTTGACCCACTGTATTCAAACTTAACACAATACATGGGAAGGTTTCAGTAATTACTGAGTCGTTAATTTAAGTGTAATTTAGTCGTACAGTCGGGTATAGTATCTAGATCTATCTAATTTCATAGATTGCGCGCGTGATCCTCTGACGGGTGATCTTTTGGCGGGTGATCCTCTGATGGGCGATCTTTTGGTGGGTGGTCCTCTGAGGGGTGATTTTGTGGCAGTTGATCATCTGACAGGTGATCTTTTGGCGGGTGATACTCTCACGGGTTATCTTTTAGCGGGTGATCCTCTGACGGGTGATCCTCTGGCGGGTGATCCTCTGGCGGGTGATCCGCTGGCGGGTGATCTTTTGGCGGGTGATACTCTGACGGGTGATCTTTCGGCGGTTGATCCTCTGACCCGCCAAAGGCCGCTCGTCTTACGTTCATTAGCCTACGTGTAGGTACACCATGTAAGGTTTTGAGCCACTGTATTCAAACTTAACACAATACATGGCAAGGCTTGACTAATTACTGAGTCGTTAATTTATGTGTAATTTAGTCGTACAGTCGTGTATAGGATCAAGATCCATCTAATTTCATAGATTGCGCGCCACTTTATTTCTCCACGTCTGCATGTACGAAATGTATCTCGAAGTATCATCCAAACACTTTTGCATTGATCAAAATATCTTACCTCGTATCACACGTGAAAGGAGTGATCTTTTGCCGTGTGATCCTCTGACGGGCGATCTTTTTGTGGGTGGTCCTCTGACGGGTGATTTTTTACCAGGTGATCCTCTGACGGGTTATCTTTTGGTGGGTGGTCCTCTGACGGGTGATCTTTTGGCGGGTGATCCTCTGAAGGGTGATATTTTAGCCGGTGATCCTTTGACGGGTTATCTTTTAGCGGGTGATCCGCTGACGGAAGATTTTTTGGCGGGTGGTCCTCTGATGGGTGCTCTTTTGGTGGGTGGTCCTCTGACGGTTGACCTTTGGCGGGTAATCCTCTGACGGGTGATCTTCTAAGAGGTGATCCTCTGACGGGTGATCTTCTAAAAGGTGATCCTCCGATGGGTGATCCTCTGACGGGTTATCTTTTAGGGGGTGATCCTCTGACAGGTGATCTTATGGCGGGTGATCCTCTGACGGGCGATCTTTTGGCGGGTGATCCTCTGACGGGTGATCTTTTGGCGGGTGATCCTTTGACGGGTTATCTTTTACGGGTGATTTTCTCGCGGGTGATCCTCTGACGGGTGCTCTTTTGGTGTGTTGTCCTCTGACGGGTGATCTTTTGGCGGGTGATCCTCTGACGGTTGATCTTTTGTCGGGTGATCCTCTGACGTGTTATCTCGTTGGGGGTGATCTTCTGACGGGTGATCCTCTAAGATGTGGTCCTCTGACGGGTCATCTTTTGTCGGGTGATCCTCTGACGGGTTATCTTTTAGCGTGTGATCCTCTGACGGGTGATCTTTTGGCGGGTGATCCTCTGACGGGCGATCTTTTGGTGGATGGTCCTCTGACGGTTGATTTTTTGGCAGGTGATCCTCTTCCGGGTGATCTTTTGGCGGGTGATCCTCTGACGGGTGATCTTTTGGCCGGTGATCCTTTCACGGGTTATCTTTTGGCGGGTGATCCCCTGACAGGTGATTTTTTGGCGGGTGCTCCTCTGACGGGTGATCATTTGGTGGGTGGTCCTCTGACGGGTGATCTTTTGGTGGGTGGTCCTCTGACGGGTTATCTTTTGGCGGGTGATCCTCTGACGGGTTATCTTTTAGCGGGTGATCCTCTGACGGGTGATCTTTTTGCGGGTGATCCTCTGACGGGTGATCGTTTGACGGTTGATCTTTTAGCGGGTGATCCTCTGACGGGTTATCTCGTAGCGGGTGATCCCTTGATGGGTGATCTTTTGCATTGATCAAAATATCTTACCTACGTGTAGGTACTCCATGTAACCTTTTGACCCACTGTATTCAAACTTAACACAATACATGGCAAGGCTTGAGTAATTACTGAGTCGTTAATTTGTCTGTAATTTAGTCGTACAGTCGTGTATAGTATCTAGATCTATCTAATTTCATAGATTGCGCGCCACTTTATTTCTCCCCGGCTGCAAGAACTAAATGTATGTCGCCCTATTATCCAAACGCTTTTGCATTGATGAAAATATCTTACTTCAGTTCACACGTGAAAGGAGTGATCTTTTGGCGGGTGATCCTCTGATAGGTGATCTTTTGGTGGGTGGTCCTCTGACAGGTGATCGTTTGTCGGGTGATCCTCTGACGGGTGATCTTTTGACGGGTTTTTCTCTGACGAGGGATGTTTTGGTGGGTTAACCTCTGACGGGTGATCTTTAGGTGGGTGGTCTTCTGACAAGTGATCTTCTGGCGGGTGATCCTCTGACGGGTGATCTTTTCGCGTGATCCTCTGATGGGTAATCTTTTGGTGGGTACTCCTCTGACGGTTTATCTTTTGGCGGCTGATCCTCTAAAGGGTCATCTTTTAGCGGGTGTACTTCTAAGGGGTGATCCTCTGATGGGTGATCTTTTGGCAGGTAATAATCTGACAGGTGATCTTTCGGCGAGTGATCCTCTGACCCGCCAAAGGCCGCGAGTCTGACGTTCATTAGCCTACGTGTAGGTACTACATGTAAGCTTTTCATGCACTGTATTCAAACTTAACACAATACATGCCAAGGCTTAGGTAATTAATGAGACGTTAATTTAATTGTAATTTAGTCGTACAGTCGTGTACAGTATGTAGATCTTTCTAATTTCATAGGTTGCGCGCCACTTTATTTCTCCACGTCTGCAAGCACGAAATGTATCTCGAACTATCATCCAAACACTTTTGCATTGATCAAAATATCTTACCTCAGGTGACACGTGAAAGGAGTGATCTTCTGGCGTGTGATCCTCTGACGGGTGATCTTTTGGTGGGTGGTCCTCTTACGGATGATCTTTTGGCGGGTGATCCTCTGACGGGTGATCTTTTCGCGGGTGATCCTTGGACGAGTTATCTTTTACTGGTGATCATCTGACGGGTGATTTTTTGGCGGGTGATCCTCTGACAGGTGACCTTTTGGTGGGTGGTCCTCTGACGGTTGATCTTTTGGCGGGTGGTCCTCTGACGGGTGATCTTTTAGCGGGTGCGCCTCTAGGCTTGAGTAATTAATGAGTCGTTACTTTAAGTGTAATTTAGTCGTACAGTCGTGTATAGTATCTAGATCTATCTAATTTCGTAGTTTGCGCGCCACTTGATTTCTCCCCGGCTGCAAGAACTAAATGTATGTCGCCCTATTATGCAAACGCTTTTGCATTGATGAAAATATCTTACCTCAGATCACACGTGAAAGGAGTGATCTTTTGGCGGGTGATCCTCTGATTTGAGATCTTTTGGTGGGTTGTCCTCTGACGGGTGATCTTTTGGCGGGTTTTTCTCTGACGGGTGATGTTTTGGTGGGTTATCCTCTTACGTGTAATCTTTAGGTGGGTTTTCCTCTGACGGGTGATCTTCTGGCGGGTGATCCTCTGACGGGTGCTCTTTTAGCCGGTGATCCTTTGACGGGTTATCTTTTAGCGGGTGATCCTCTGACGGGTGATCTTTTCGCGTGATCCCCTGATGGGTAATCTTTTGGTGGGTGCTCCTCTGACGGTTTATCTTTTGGCGGGTGATCCTCTGACGGGTGATCTTTTGGCAGGTAATAATCTGATGGGTGATCTTTCGGTGGGTGATCCTCTGACCCGCCAAAGGCCGCGAGTCCGACGTTCATTAGCCTACATGTAGGCACTCCATGTAAGTTTTTCATCCACTGTATTCAAACTTCACACAATACATGGCAAGGCTTGACTAATTACTGAGTCGTTAATTTAAGTGTAATTTAGTCGTACAGTCGTGTATAGTATCTAGATCTATCTAATTTCATAGATTGAGCGCCACTTTATTTCTACACGGCTGCAAGCAAGAAATGTATCTCGAACTATCATCCAAACGCTTTTGCATTGATCAAAATATTTTACCTCAAATCACACGTTAAAGGGGCGATCTTTTGGCGTGTGATCCTCTGACTGGTGATCTTTTGGTGGGTGGTCCTCTGACGGGTGATCCTTTGGCGGGTGACCCTCTGACGGGTGATCCTTTGGTGGGTGGTCCTCTAACAGGTGATCTTTTGGCGGGTGATCCCCTGTCGGTTGATCTTTCAGCGGGTAATCCTCTGACGGGTGATCTTCTAAGGGGTGATCCTCCAACGGGTGTTCTTCTAAGAGGTGATCCTCGGACGGGTGATGTTTTTGCGGGTGATCCTCTGACGGGTTATCTTCTAAGGGGTGATCCTCTGACGGGTGATCTTTTGGCGGGTGATCCTCTGACGGACGATCTTTTGGTGGGTAGTCTTCTGACGGGTGATTTTTTGGCAGGTGATCCTCTGACGGGTGTTCTTTTGGCGGGTGATCTGCTCACGGGTTATCTTTTAGCGGGTGATCCTCTGACGGGTGATCTTTTAACGGGTGATTCTCTGACAGTTGATCTTTTGGCGGGTGATCCTCTGACGGGTGATCTTCTAAGTGGTGATCCTCTGACGGGTGATCCTCTGGCGGGTGATCCTCTGACGGGTTGCCTTCTAAGGGGTGATCCTCTGACGGGTGATCTTTTGGCGGGCGATCGTCTGACGGGTGACTTTCCAAGGGGTTTCCTCTGACGAGTGATCTTCTGACAGGTCATCCTCTGACAAGTGATCTTTTTGGCGGGTGATCCTCTGACGGGTTATGTTTTAGCGGGTGATCCGCTGTCCCGCCAAAGGCCGCTGGTCTGACGTCCATTAGCCTACATGAAGTAACTCCATGTAAGCTTTTGACCCACTGTATTCAAACGTAACACAATACATGGCAAGGCTTGAGTAATTACTGAGTCTTTAATTTAAGTGTAATTTAGTGGTACATTCCTGTATAGTATCTAGATCTATCTAAATTCATTTCTTAACACAATACATGGCAAGGCTTGAGTAATTACTGAGCCGTTTATTGAAGTGTAATTTAGTCGTACAATCGTGTATAGTATCTAGATCTATCTAATTTCATTGATTGCGCGCCACTTTATTTCTTCCCGGCTGCAAGCTCTAATTGTATGTCGCCCTATCATCCAAACGCTTTTGCATTGATCAAAATATCTTACCTAAGATCACACGTGAAACGAGTGATCTTTTGGCGTGTGATCCTCTGACGGGTGATCTTTTAGTGGGTGGTCCTCTGACGGGTGATCTTTTGGTGAGTGATACTCTGACGGGTGATGTTTTGGCGGGTGATCCTTTGACGGGTTATCTTTTAGCGGGTGATCCTCTGACAGGTGATCTATTGGTGGGTGGTCCTCTGACGGGTGATCTTTTGTCGGGTGATCCTGTGACGGTTATACTTTTGGCGGGTGATCCTCTCACGGGTGATCTTCTAAGGGGCGATCCTCTGACGAGTGATCTTTTGGCGGGTGATCCTCTGACGGGTTATCTTTTAGCGGGTTATCCTCTGACGGGTGATTTTTTGGCAGGTGATCCTCTGACGGGTGATCTTTTGGCGGGTGATCCTCAGACGGGTTATCTTTTAGCGGGTGATCCTCTGACGGGTGATCTTTTGACGGGTGATCCTCTTACGGGCGATCTTTTGATGGGTGGTCCTCTGACGGGTGATTTTTTGGCAGGTGATCCTCTGACGGGTGATCTTTTGGCGGGTGGTCCTCTGACGGGTGATCCTCTGACGGGTGATCTTTAGACGGGTGATCATCTGACGGGCGACCTTTTGGCGGGTGATCCTCTGACGGGTGATCTTTTTACGGGTTTTTCTCTGACGGGTGACGTTTTGGTGGGTTATCCTCTGACGGGTAATCTTTAGGTGCGTTGTCCTCTGACGGGTGATATTGTGGCGGGTGATACTCTGACGGGTGATCTTTTAGCGGGTGATCCTTTGAGGGGTTATCTTTTAGCGGGTGATCCTATGACGGGTGACCTTTTCGCGTGATCCTCTGATGGGTATCCTTTTGGTGGGTGCTCCTCTGACGGTTTATCTTTTGGCGGGTGATCCTCTGACGGGTGATCTTTTGGCAGGTAGTAATCTGACGGGTGATCTTTCGGCGGGTGATCCTCTGACCCGCCAAAGGCCGCGAGTCTGACGTTCATTAGCCTACGTGTAGGTACTCCATGTAAGCTTTTCGTACACTGTATTCAAACTTAACACAATACATGGCAAGGCTTGAGTAATTACTGAGCCGTTGATTTAAGTGTAATTTAGTCGTACAGTCGTGTACAGTATCTAGATCTATCTAATTTCATTGATTACGCTCCACTTTATTTCTCCCTGGCTGCAAGCTCTAAATGTATCTCGCCCTATCATCCAAACGCTTTTGCATTGATCCTCTGACGGGCGATCTTTTGGTGGGTAGTCCTCTGACGGGTGATTTTTCGGCAGGTGATCCTCTGACGGGTGATCTTTTGGCGGGTGTTCCTCTGACGGGTTATCTTTTAGCGGGAGATCCTCTGACGGGCGATCTTTTGGTGGGTGGTCCTCTGACGGGTAATTTTTTGGCAGGTGATCCTCTTACGGGTGATCTTTTGGCGGCTGATCGTCTGACGGGTGATTTTTTGGCGGGTGATCCTCTGACGGGTGATCTTTTGGCGGGTGGTCCTCTGGCGGGTGATCTTTTGGTGGGTAATCCTCTGACGGGTGATCTTTTAAGAGGTGATCCCTTCAAGGGTGATCTTTTCGCGGGTGATCCTCTGCCGGGTTATCCTTTAGCGGGTAATGCTGTGACGGGTTATCTTTTAGCGGGTGATCGACTGACGGGTGATTTTTTGGCGGGTGATCCTCTGACGGGGGATCTTTTGGTGGGTTGTCCTCTGACGAGTGATGTTTTGGCGGATGATCCTCTGACGGTTGATCTTTTGGCGGGTAATCCTCTGACGGGTGATCTTCTAAGAGGTGATCCTCTGACGGGTGATATTTTGGCGGGTGATCCTCTGACGTGTTATCTTTTAGCGGGTGATTCTGTGAGGATTGATCTTTTGGCGGGTGATCCTCTGACGGGCGATCTTTTGGTGGGTAGTCCTCTGACGGGTGATTTTTCGGCAGGTGATCTGCTGACGGGTGATCTTTTGGCGAGTGATCTCTCTCACGGGTTATCTTTAAGCGGGTGATCCTCTGACGGGTGATCTTTTGACGGGTGATTCTCTGACAGTTGATCTTTTGGCGGGTGATCCTCTGACGGGTGATCCGCTGACGGGTGATCTTTTGGCGGGTGATGTTCTGACGGGTGACCTTCTAAGGGGTCATCCTCTGCCGGGTGATCTTTTGGCGGGCGATCCTCTGACGGGTGACCTTCTAAGGGGTGATCCTCTGACGGGTGATCTTTTTGCGGGTGATCCTGTGACGGGTTATGTTTTAGCGGGTGATCCGCTGTCCCGCCAAAGGCCGCTGGTCTGACGTCCATTAGCCTACATGAAGGTACTCCATGTAAGCTTTTGACCCACTGTATTTAAACGTAACACAATACATGGCAAGGCTTGAGTAATTACTGAGTCGTTCATTTAAGTGTAATTTAGTGGTACAGTCCTGTATAGTATCTAGATCTATCTAATTTCATAGATTGCGCAAAACACTTTATATCTCCCCGATCCCCTGACGGGTGATCTTTTGGCGGGTAATCCTCTGACCCGCCAAAGGCCGCTGGTCTGACGTTCATTAGGCTACGTGAAGGTACTCCATGTAAGCTTTTCATCCACTGTATTCAAACTTAACACAATACATGGCAAGGCTTGAGTAATTACTGAGCCGTTTATTTAAGTGTAATTTAGTCGTACAGTCGTGTATAGTATCTAGATCTATCTAATTTCATTGATTGCGCGCCACTTTATTTCCTCCCGACTGCAAGCTCTAAATGTATGTCGCCCTATCATCCAAACGCTTTTGCATTGATCAAAATATCTTACCTCAGATCACACGTGAAAGGAGTGATCTTTTGCCGTCTGATCCTCTGACGGCTTATCTCTTGGTGGGTGGTCCTCTGACGGGTGATCTTTTGGCGGGTAATACTCTGACGGGTGTTCTTTTGGCGGGTGATCCTTTGACGGGTTCTCTTTTACGGGTGATCCTCGGACGGGTGATTTTTTGGCAGGTGATCCTCTGACGGGTGACCTTTTGGTGGGTGATCGTCTCACGGGTTCGGGTGATCCTCTAAGTGGTGATCCTCTGACGGGTGATCCTCTGGCGGGTGATCTTCTGACTAGTGATCTTCTAAGGGATGATATTTTGGTGGGTGGTCGTCCTCTGACGGGTGATCTTTTGGCGGGTGATCCTCTGACGGGTTATCTTTTAGCGGGTGATCCTCTGACGGGTGATCTTTTGGTGGGTGATCCTCTGACGGGTGATCTTTTGGTGGGTGGTCCTCTGATTGGTGATCTTTTGGCGGGTGATCCTCTGATGGGTGATCTTTTGGCGGGTGATCCTTTGACGGGTTATCTTTTAGCGTTTGATCCTCTGACGGATGATTTTTTGGCGGGTGATCCTCTGACGGGTGATCGTTTCGTGGGTGGTCCTCTGACGGTTGATCTTTTGGCGGGTGATCCTTTGACGGGTTATCTTTTAGCGGGTGATCCTCTGACGGGTGTTTTTTTGGCGGGTGATACTCTGACAGGTGATCGTTTGTTGGGTGCTCCTCCGACGGGTGATCTTTTGGCGGGTGATCCTCTGAATGGTGATCTTTTGGTGGGTGGTCCTCTGACAGGTTATCTTTTGGCGGGTGAACCTCTGGCGGATGATCCTCTGACTGGTGATCTTCTAAGGGGTGATATTTTGGTGGGTGGTCGTCCTCTGACGGGTGATTTTTTGGCGGGTGATCCTCTGACGGGTGATCTTTTGACGGGTTTTTCTCTGACGGGTGATGTTTTGGTGGGCTAACCTGTGACGGGTAATCTTTAGGTGGGTGGTCATCTGACGGGTGATCTTCTGGTGGGTGATCCTCTGACGGGTGATCTTTTCGCGTCATCCTCTGATGGGTAATCTTTTGGTGGGTGCTCCTCTCACCGTTTTTCTTTTGGCGGGTGATCCTCTGACGGGTGATCTTTTAGCGGGTGTACTTCTAAGGGGTGATCCTCTGACGGGTGATTGTTTGGCGGGTGATCCTATGAAGGGTGCTCTTTTGGCAGGTAATAATCTGACGGGTGATCTTTCGGCGGGTGATCCTCTGACCCGCCAAAGGCCGCGAGTCTGACGTTCATTAGGCTACGTGTAGGTACTCCATGTAAGCTTTTCAGCCACTGTATTCAAACTTAACACAATACATGGCAAGGCTTGAGTAATTACTGAGTCGTTAATTTAAGTGTAATTTAGTCGTACAGTCGTGTATAGTATCTAGATCTATGTAATTTCACAGGTTGCGCGCCACTTTATTTCTCCACGTCTGCAAGCACGAAATGAATCTCGAACTATCATCCAAACACTTTTGCATTCATCAAGATATCTTACCTCGTATCACACGTGAAAGGAGTGATGTTTTGGCGTGTGATCCTCTGACGGGTGATCTTTTGATGGGTGGTCCTCTGACGGGCGATCTTTTGGCGGGTGATCCTCTGACGGGTGATCTTCTAAGGGGTGATGCTCTGACGCGTGATCTTCTAAGAGGTGATCCTCTGACGGGTGATCTTTTGGCGGGTGATCCTCTGACGGGTTATCTCTTTGCGGGTGATCCTCTGACGGGTGATCCTATGGCAGGTGATCCTCTGACGGACGATGTTTTGGTGGATGGTCCTCTGACGGGTGATGTTTTGGCAGGTGATCCTCTGACGGGCGATCTTTTGGCAGTTAATAATCTGACGGGTGATCTTTCGGCGGGTGATCCTCTGACCCGCCAAAGGCCGCGAGTCTGACGTTCATTAGCTTACGTGTAGGTACTCCATGTAAGCTTTTCATCCGCTGTATTCAAACTTAACACAATACATGGCAAGGATTGAGTAACTACTGAGTCGTTAATTTAAGTGTCATTTAGTCGTACAGTCGTGTATAGTGTCTAGATCTATCTAATTTCATAGATTGCGCGCCACTTTATTTCTCCACGTCTGCAAGCACGAAATGTATCTCGAACTATCATCCAAACATTTTTGCATTGATCAAAATCTCTTACCTCGTATCACACGTAAAAGGAGTGATCTTTTGGCGTGTGATCCTCTGACGGGTGATCTTTTGGCGGGTGATCCTCTGACGGGTGATCTTTTGGCGGGTGATCCTTTGACGGGTTATCTTTTAGCGGGTGATCCTCTGACGGGTGATTTTTTGGCAGGCGACCCTCTGACGGGTGATCTTTTGGCGGGTGATCCTCTGACGGGTGATATTTTGGCGGGTGATCCTCTGACGGGTGATCTTTTGGTGGGTGGTCCTCTGACGGGTGATCTTTTGGCGGGTGATCCTCTGACGATTGATCTTTTGGCGGGTGGTCCACTGACGGGTGATCTTCTCGCGGGTGATCCTCTGACGGGTGATCCTTTAGCGGGTGATCCTCTGACGGTTGATCTTGTAGCGGGTGATCCTCTAGGCTTGAGTAATGACTGAGTCGTTAATTTAAGTCTAATTTAGTCGTACAGTCGTGTATAGTATCTAGATCTATCTAATTTCATAGATTGCGCGCCACTTTATTTCTCCCCGGCTGCAAGCTCTAAATGTATGTCGCCCTATCATCCAAACGCTTTTGCATTGATCAAAATATCTTACCTCAGATCACACGTGAAAGGAGTGATCTTTTGGCGTGTGATCCTCTGACGGGTGATATTTTCGTGGGTGGTCCTCTGACGGATGATCTTTAGGCGGGTGATCCTCTGACGGATGATGTTTTAGCGGGTTATCTTTTACGAGTGATCCTCTGACGGGTGATTTTTTTGGCGGGTGATCCTCTGCCGGGTGATCTTTTGGTGGGTGGTCCTCTGAGGGGTGATCTTTTGGCGGGTGATCCTCTGACGGTTGATCTTTTGGCGGGCGATCCTCTGACGGCTGATCTTCTAAGGGTGATCCTCTGACGGGTGATCTTCTAAGAGGTGATCCTCTGACGGGTTATCTTTTAGCGGCTGATCCTCTGACGGGTGATCTTTTGGCGGGTGATCCTCTGACGGGTGATCTTCTAAGTGGTGATCCTCTCACGGGTGATCTTTTGTCGGGTGATACTCTGACCCACCAAAGGCCGCGAGTCTGACGTTCATTAGGCTACGTGTAGGTACTCCATGTAAGCTTTTCATCCACTGTATTCAAACTTAACACAATACATGGCAAGGCTTGAGTAATTACTGAGTCGTTAATTTAAGTGTAATTTAGTCGTACAGTCGTGTATAGTATCTAGATCTATGTAATTTCATAGATTGCGCGCCACTTTATTTCTCCACGTCTGCAAGCACGAAATGAATCTCGAACTATCATCCAAACACTTTTGCATTGATCAAAATATCTTACCTCGTATCACACGTGAAAGGAGTGATCTTTTGGCGTGTGATCCTCTGACGGGTGATCTTTTGATGGGTGGTCCTCTGACGGGCGATCTTTTGGTGGGTGATCCTGTGATGGGTGATCTTCTAAGTGGTGATCCTCTGACGGGTGATCTTCTAAGTGGTGATCCTCTCACGGGTGATCTTTTGTCGGGTGATAGTCTGACCCACCAAAGGCCGCGAGTCTGACGTTCATTAGGCTACGTGTAGGTACTCCATGTAAGCTTTTCATCCACTGTATTCAAACTTAACACAATACATGGCAAGGCTTGAGTAATTACTGAGTCGTTAATTTAAGTGTAATTTAGTCGTACAGTCGTGTATAGTATCTAGATCTATGTAATTTCATAGATTGCGCGCCACTTTATTTCTCCACGTCTGCAAGCACGAAATGAATCTCGAACTATCATCCAAACACTTTTGCATTGATCAAAATATCTTACCTCGTATCACACGTGAAAGGAGTGATCTTTTGGCGTGTGATCCTCTGACGGGTGATCTTTTGATGGGTGGTCCTCTGACGGGCGATCTTTTGGTGGGTGATCCTCTGATGGGTGATCTTCTAAGTGGTGATCCTCTGACGGGTGATCTTCTAAGTGGTGATCCTCTCACGGGTGATCTTTTGTCGGGTGATAGTCTGACCCACCAAAGGCCGCGAGTCTGACGTTCATTAGGCTACGTGTAGGTACTCCATGTAAGCTTTTCATCCACTGTATTCAAACTTAACACAATACATGGCAAGGCTTGAGTAATTACTGAGTCGTTAATTTAAGTGTAATTTAGTCGTACAGTCGTGTATAGTATCTAGATCTATGTAATTTCATAGATTGCGCGCCACTTTATTTCTCCACGTCTGCAAGCACGAAATGAATCTCGAACTATCATCCAAACACTTTTGCATTGATCAAAATATCTTACCTCGTATCACACGTGAAAGGAGTGATCTTTTGGCGTGTGATCCTCTGACGGGTGATCTTTTGATGGGTGGTCCTCTGACGGGCGATCTTTTGGTGGGTGATCCTCTGATGGGTGATCTTCTAAGTGGTGATCCTCTGACGGGTGATCTTCTAAGTGGTGATCCTCTCACGGGTGATCTTTTGTCGGGTGATAGTCTGACCCACCAAAGGCCGCGAGTCTGACGTTCATTAGGCTACGTGTAGGTACTCCATGTAAGCTTTTCATCCACTGTATTCAAACTTAACACAATACATGGCAAGGCTTGAGTAATTAATGAGTCGTTAATTCCTCGCGAAGCGAGGGCCGAAGGCCCGAGCGTAGCGAGATTAATAAATTTGTCGTCCCTCGGGAGCTGAGCCGCGTGAATTCGAGCGAAAAAAAAAAAAAAAATATATATATATATATATATATATATATATATATATATATATATATATATTTATTTATATACTTGATGGTGTCCGGCAGTTGCCTGGCAACAAAAATCGCGACCGCTGACAATGGCGCACTCATGTTTATTCATGGCGGCCGTTCCGACGGCCGTTTACTCTGTGAAAAAATCTTTACCCTTGGTGAAACACAACCAATTTCTGATGCAAATGAGAAAGAACAGCAAACACAACAACGCTGGATTCAACAGGTGGCTGGAAATCATTGTCCGAGAAAATTAACCACCGAAACTCCGCTGAACGGTGATTTGAAATTCAGCGCGATCGAGCAACGAAGAGACAACGAGAGCATAGATTACAAAGACTTCGAACAGCCCAGGCACACCGTTTGACTAGGTTCAAACGCCTTGACCGATTGCCGCCATTAGAATTCTGAACGAAACCGATCAGGAGAGGCGACACCGTCTGGAAGTGTTGGACAAAATGATTCTGTTTGTAGACGCAACGAGAGGCGGCAAGAATTTATACACCATCAGCTAAATACTCGTGACGAATATCTTTCATACCTGAGACGGTAGGAAAAAGCAAACACTGATTACAGGAAAGGCTCAGAGAAGAAGAGCGATTAAGAAATGTAGCTCAAATCACCGGCTTTTGCAAAAAAAAAAAAACATTTAAGTGGCTAAACTACTGAGAGGATAATCAAACACTGAAAAATAATTCTCTTTATTTTTCTTTATTCTCTGTAATTCGATGTTTATTGATATTTTCACTAAGGTCACTAAGGAACTTTTTAAATGATCAAAACTGCAGATGATCAAAACTACAAATCACAAAGGTGGAAATTATTTCCCAAATATACAACATTTACATGATTGTCTGTGAATGAACAGTGAGTGAAATGTGCTTTGTATACGTATACGGTATCTTGAGTTTACAGCATTCTTCATAAAATAGTTCAATAAGAAATAACATTCGAATGGTTTAGTAAGGAGAATTTCTCTTTACAATTTGGATAAAAACATTTTGTTAGCAAAAAACAATTTTCTGTTAACAATCATGACCATCTAATCTGTAGCAGCTTTATACATGTAGGTAAACACATGACACATCAACATTACTGCTTCACATTTAGTATTGGAACGGTGATCAGTATCTTAAATCTCCTCACAATATCAGTGCATGAGCAAGTACATAGATTATGCAAATTGAGAACCTGATCACCTCCAACATGAGTTGTCTGAAAATTGAATACAAATTCACTGTAGTTATATGGCTATGTGAACTGTATTGACACCAGTAAGGAGAATGTACATCAACAAATTAATTTTGATTTAGAGATTTTTAAAGGGGCTTACTGGTCAAGAAGGCCTTAGTTCTGGTCTTAACCTACGAATTCTCCATCCAGGTCCCTATACATTGCTTATAGTATTTGTGAGAATCTGTTGCTTCATCTTGAATATTCATGTTTTGTAATCAATTTCGTAATTCCCACGACCAGTATTCAAACTGCTGGAGAATCTCATGCCACTTTCACCATTGAGTTGTTATTTTTTGGATAACATCACTTTACAGCAGCAGTAACCTCCTGTGATCTCAACCATTCAAGTGAATAGAGAATTGGGTTACCAATTATTTGATACCCAGTATATAGAACAAAAGCTATAGCAGCATCTAAAGGGAACAGGTTAATTTGGGAGATAGCATTCACAAGCTTCAAAAATGGAATTTAATTGAGACAATCAAAATAAACAGAACACCATTGCATATTGTCCTGAAGCCATGTCCATGACAGTACTTAATACATTCACTTTCAGACCAATTTTCCTTCTGACAAAAATTAATGAAGATAGGTGGCGGTGGGGGTGAGAGGAAGGGCCTGAGGATTGTTTGGTACCCAGTCCCATAGCAGTTACAGCGACCCACAGCTCGAAACCCAAAACTGACCAGCACCAGCTCTCATTTATTTTATTTTAGGAAGTACAATTTAAATGGAAGAGACTGGGAACGAAAATGTCTCACTTTAAATTTTGGGGCCATTGCCAGCAAGCAACCCAACCTCTCCATTTAAATCAGAAATTCCATCACTCCCTCCCACATCGCTAAAATTTTGCAGTGCATCCTCCCGAGCTTCGCGAGGTTCTGCGAGACACGTATTTCTAGTTTAAGTGTAATTTAGTCGTGATTTTTTGGCCGGTGATCCTCTGACGGGTGATCGTTTGGCGGGTGATCCTTTGACGGGTTATCTTTTAGCGGGTGATCCTCTGACGGGTGATTTTTTGGCGGGTGATACTCTCACGGGTGATCGTTTGTTGGGTGGTCCTCCGACGGGTGATCTTTTGGCGGGTGATCCTCTGAATGGTGATCTTTTGGTGGGTGGTCCTCTGACGGGTGATCTTTTGGTGGGTGGTCCTCTGACGGGTGATCTTTTGGTGGGTGATACTCTGATGGGTGATCGTTTGGCGGGTGATCCTCTGAAGGGTTATCTTTTAGTGGGTGATCCTCTGGCGGGTGATCCTCTGAATGGTGATCTTTTGGTGGGTGGTCCTCTGACGGGTGATCTTTTGGTGGGTGGTCCTCTGACGGGTGATCTTTTGGTGGGTGATACTCTGGTGGGTGATCGTTTGGCGGGTGATCCTCTGAAGGGTTATCTTTTAGTGGGTGATCCTCTGGCGGGTGATCTTTTGGCGGGTGGTACTCTGACGGGTGATCTTTTGGTGGGTAATCCTCTGTCGTGTGATCTTCTAAGGAGTGATCCTCTGACAGGTGATCTTTTAAGAGGTGATCCCTTGACGGGTGATCTTTTGACGGGTGATCCTCTGACGGGTGATCTTTTGGCGGGTGATCCTTTGACGGTTGATCTTTTCGCGGGTAATCCTCTGACGAGTGATCTTCTAAGAGGTGATCCTCTGATGGTTAATCTTTTGGCCGGTGATTCTCTGACGGGTTATCTTGTAGCGGGTGATCCTCTGACGGGTGTTCTTTTGGCGGGTGATCCTCTGACGGGCGATCTTTTGGTGGGTAGTCCTCTGACGGGTGATTTTTTGGCGGTGATCCTCTCACGGGTGATCTTTTGACGGGTGATTCTCTGACAGTTGATCTTTTGGCGGGTGATCCTCCGACGGGTGATCTTCTAAGTGGTGATCCTCTGACGGGTGATCCTCTGGCGGGTGATTCTCTGACGGGTGATCTTTTGGCGGGCGATCCTCTGACGGGTCACCTTCTAAGGGGTGATCCTCTGACGGGTGATCTTCTGAGAGGTCATCCTCTGACGGGTGATCTTTTCGCTGTCCCGAGAAAGGCCGCTGGTCTGACGTTCATTAGCCTACGTGAAGGTACTCCATGTAAGCTTTTGACCCACTGTATTCAAACGTAAGACAATACATGGCAAGGCTTGAGTAATTACTGAGTCGTTAATTTAAGTGTAATTTAGTGGTACAGTCCTGTATAGTATCTAGATCTATCTAATTTCATAGATTACGCGCCACGTTATATCTCCCCGATCCTCTGACGTGTGATCTTTTGGCGGGTGATCCTTTGACGGGTTATCTTTTAGCGGGTGATCCTCTGACGGGTGATCTTTTGGCGGGTGATCCTCTGACGGGTGATCCTCTGACCCGCCAAAGGCCGCGGGTCTGACGTTCATTAACCTACGTGTAGGTACTCCATGTAATCTTTTGACCCACTGTATTCAAACTTAACACAATACATGGGAAGGCTTCAGTAATTACTGAGTCGTTAATTTAAGTGTAATTTAGTCGTACAGTCGGGTATAGTATCTAGATGTATCTAATTTCATAGATTGCGCGCAACTTTATTTCTCTCCGGCTGCAAGCACGACATGTATGTCGCCCTATTATGCAAACGCTTTTGCATTGGTCAAAATATCTTACCTCAGATCACACATGAAAATAGTGATCTTTTGGCGGGTGATCTTCTGACGGGTTACCGTTTGGCGGGTGATGCTCTGACGGGTGATCTTTTGGCGGCTGATACTCTGACGGGTGATCTTTCGGCGGGTGATCCTCTGACGCGTCAGAGGCCGCCCGTCTGACGTTGATTAGCCTACGTGTAGGTACACCATGTAAGCTTTTGAACCACTGTATTCAAACTTAACACAATACATGGCCAGGCTTCAGTAATTACTGAGTCGTTAATTTAAGTGTAATTTAGTTGTACACTCGGGAATAGTATCTAGATCTATCTAATTTCATAGATTGCGCGCCACTTTATTTCTCCCCGGCTGCAAGAACTAAATGTACGTCGCCCTATTATCCAAACGCTTTTGCATTGATGAAAATATCTTACCTCAGATCACACGTGAAAGGAGTGATCTTTTGGCGGGTGATCCTGTAACGGCCGACCTTTTGGTGGGTGGTCCTCTGACGGATGATTTTTTGGCAGGTGATCCTCCGACGGGTGATCCTCTCACGGGTTATCTTTTAGCGGGTGATCCTCTGATGGGTGATCTTTTGCCGGGTGATCCTCTGACAGTTGATCTTTTGGTGGGTGATCCTCTGACTGGTGACCTTCTAAGTGGTGATCCTCTGACGGGTGATCCTCTGGCGGGTGATCCTCTGACGGGTGATCTTTTGGCGGGTGATCCTCTGACGGGTAATCTTTCCGCGGGTGATCCTCTGACCCGTCAAAGGCCGCGGGTCTGACGTTCATTAGCCTACTTGCAGGTACTCCATGTAAGCTGTTGACCCACTGTATTCAAATTTAACACAATACATTGCAAGGCTTGAGTAATTACTGCGTCGTTAATTTAAGTGTAATTTAGTCGTACAGTCCTGTATAGTATCTAGATCTATCTAATTTCATAGATTGCGCGCCACTTTATTTCTTCCCGGCTGCAAGCTCTAAATGTATGTCGCCCTATCATCCAAACGCTTTTGCATTGATCTAAATATCTTACTTCAGAACACACGTGAATGGAGTGATCTTTTGGCGGGTGATCCTCTGACGGGTGATCTTTCGGTGGGTGGACCTCTGACGGGTGATCTTTTGGCGGGTGATCCTCTCACGGGTGATCTTTTGGTGGCTGGTCCTCTGACTGGTGATCTTTTGGCGGGTGATCCTCTGACCGGTGATCTTTTGGCGGGTGATCCTCTGACGGGTGATCTTTTAAGAGGTGATCCTCTGACGGGTGATCTTTTGGCGGGTGATCCTCTGACGGGTTATCTTTTAGTGGGTGATCCTTTGACGGGTGATCTTTTAGCGGGTGACCCTCTGATGGGCGATCTTTTGGTGGGTGGTTCTCTGACGGGTGATTGTTTGGCAGGTGATCCTCTGACGGGTGATCCTTTAGCGGGTGATCCTCTGACAGGTGATCCTCTGGCGGGTGATCTTCTGACGGGTGATATTTTGGCGGGTGATACTCTGACGGGTGATCTTTCGGCGGGTGATCCTCTGACCCGCCAAAGGCCGCTCGTCTGACGTTCATTAGCCTACGTTTAGGTAGACCATGTAAGCTTTTGACCCACTGTATTCAAAGTTTACACAATACATGGCCAGGCTTCAGTAATTACTGAGTCGTTAATTTACGTGTAATTTAGTTGTACACTCGGGTATAGTATCTAGATCTATCTAATTTCATAGATTGCGCGCCACTTTATTTCTCCCCGGCTAGAAGAACTAAATGTACGTCGCCCTATTATCCAAACGCTTTTGCATTAATGAAAATATCTTACCTCAAATCACACGTGAAAGGAGTGATCTTTTGGCGGGTGATCTTCTGACGGGTTACCGTTTGGCGGGTGATGCTCTGACGGGTGATCTTTTGGCGGGTGATACTCTGACGGGTTATCTTTCGGCGGGTGATCCTCTGACCCGCCAAAGGCCGCGAGTCTGACGTTCATTAGCGTACGTGTAAGTACTCCATGTAAGCTTTTCATCCACGGTATTCAAACTTAACACAATACATGGCAAGGCTTGAGTAATTACTGAGTCGTTAATTTAAGTGCAATTGAGTCGTACAGTCGTGTATAGTATCTAGATCTATCTAATTTCATAGATTGCGCGGAACTTTATTACTCTCCGGCTGCAAGCACGAAATGTATCTCGCCCTATTATGCAAACGCTTTTGCATTGGTCAAAATATCTTATCTCAGATCACACGTGAAAGGAGTGATCTTTTGGCGGGTGATCTTCTGACGGGTTACCGTTTGGCGGGTGATGCTCTGACGGGTGATCTTTTGGCGGGTGATACTCTGACGGGTTATCTTTCAGGGAGTGATCCTCTGACCCGCCAAAGGCCGCGAAACTGACGTTCATCAGCCTACGTGTAAGTACTCCATGTAAGCTTTTCATCCACGGTATTCAAACTTAACACAATACATGGCAAGGCTTGAGTAATTACTGAGTCGTTAATTTAAGTGCAATTGAGTCGTACAGTCGTGTATAGTATCTAGATGTATCTAATTTCATAGATTGCGCGCAACTTTATTTCTCTCCGGCTGCAAGCACTAAATGTATGTCGCCTTTTTATGCAAACGCGTTTGCATTGATCAAAATATCTTTCCTCAGATCACACGTGAAAGGAGTGATCTTTTGGCGGGTGATCCTCTAACGGCCGATCTTTTGGTGGGTGGTCCTCTGACGGGTGATTTTTTGGCAGGTGATCCTCCGACGGGTGATCTTTTGGCGGGTGATCCTCTCACGGGTTATCTTTTAGCGGGTGATCCTCTGACGGGTGATCTTTTGCCGGGTGATCCTTTGACGGGTTATCTTTCGGCGGGTGATCCTCTGACCCGCCAAAGGCCGCGAGTCTGACGTTCATTAGCCTACGTGTAAGTACTCAATGTAAGCTTTTCATCCACGGTATTCAAACTTAACACAATACATGGCAAAGCTTGAGTAATTACTGAGTCTTTAATTTAAGTGTAATTGAGCCGTACAGTCGTGTATAGTATTTAGATCTATCTAATTTCATAGATTGCGCGGAACTTTATTACTCTCCGGCTGCAAGCACTAAATGTATGTCACCCTATTATGCAAACGCTTTCGCATTGATCAAAATATCTTACCTCAGATCACACGTAAAGGGAGTGATCTTTTGGCGGGTGATCCTCTAACGGCCGATCTTTTGGTGGGTGGTCCTCTTTCGGGTGATTTTTTGGCAGGTGATCCTCCGACGGGTGATCTTTTGGCGGGTGATCCTCTCACGGGTTATCTTTTAGCGGGTGATCCTCTGACGGGTGATCTTTTTCCGGGTGATCCTCTGACAGTTGATCTTTTGGCGGGTGATCATCTGACGGGTGATCTTCTAAGTGGTGATCCTCTGGCGGGCGATCCTCTGACGGGTGATCTTTTGGCGGGTGATACTCTGACCGGTAATCTTTCCGCGGGTGATCCTCTGACCCGCCAAAGGCCGCGGGTCTGACGTTCATTAGCCTTGTTGTAGGTACTCCATGTAAGCTGTTGACCCGCTGTATTCGAACTTAACACAATACATTGCAAGGCTTGAGTAATTACTGCGTCGTTAATTTAAGTGTAATTTAGTCGTAGAGTCCTGTATAGTATCTAGATCTATCTAATTTCATAGATTGCGCGCCACTTTATTTCTCCCCGGCTGCAAGCTCTAAATGTATGTCGCCCTATCATCCAAACGCTTTTGCATTGATGAAAATATCTTACCTCAGATCACACGTGAATGGAGTGATCTTTTGGCGGGTGATCCTCTGACAGGTGATCTTTTGGTGGGTGGTCCTTTGACGGGTGATCTTTTGGCGGGTGATCCTCTGACGGGTGATCTTTGGTGGGTGGTTCTCTGACCGGTGATCTTTTGGTGGGTGATCCTCTGAGGCGTGATCTTTTGGAGGGTGATCCTCTGACGGGTGATCTTTTAAGAGGTGATCCTCTGACGGGTGATCTTTTGGCGGGTGATCCTTTGACGGGTTATCTTTTAGCAGGTGATCTTTTGGCGGGTGATCCTCTGATGGACGATCTTTTGGTGGGTGGTCCTCTGACGGGTGATTTTTTGGCAGGTGATCCTCTAACGGGTGATCTTTTGCGGGTGATCCTCTCACGGGTTATCTTTTAGCGGGTGATCCTCTGACGGGTGATCCTTTGGCGGGTGATCCTCTGACGAGCGGTCTTTTGGTGGGTGGTCCTCTGACGGGTGACACTATGACGGGTGATCGTTTAGCGGGTGTACTTCTAAGGGGTGATCCTTTGACGCGTGATCGTTTGGCGGGTGATCCTCTCAGTGTTATCTTATGTCGGGTGATACTCTGACGGGTGATCTTTCGGCGGGTGATCCTCTGATCCGTCAAAGGCCGCGGATCTGACGTTCATTAGCCTACGTGTAGGTACTCCATGTAAGGTTTTGACACACTGTATTCAAATTTAACACAATACATGGCAAGGCTTGAGTAATTATTGAGTCGTTACTTTAAGTGTAATTTAGTCGTACAGTCGTGCATAGTATCTAGATCTATCTAATTTCATAGATTGCGCGCAACTTTATTTCTCTCCGGCTGCAAGCACTAAATGTATGTCGCCTTATTATGCAAACGCTTTTGCATTGATCAAAATATCTTACCTCAGATCACACGTGAAAGGAGTGATCTTTTGGCGGGTGATCCTCTGACGGGCGATCTTTTTGTGGGTGGTCCTCTGACGGGTGATTTTTTGGCAGGTGATCCTCCGACGGGTGATCTTTTGGCGGGTGATCCTCTCACGGGTTATCTTTTAGCGGGTGATCCTCTGACGGGTGATCTTTTGCCGGGTGATCCTCTGAAAGTTGATCTTATGGCGGGTGATCCTCCGACGGGTGATCTTCTAAGTGGTGATCCTCTGACGGGTGATCTTTTGGCGGGTGATACTCTGACGGGTGATCTTTTGGTGGGTGGTCCTCTGACGGGTCATCTTTTGGCGGGTGATCCTCTGACGGGTGATCTTTTGGTGGGTGGTCCTCTGACTGGTGATCTTTTGGTGGGTGATCCTCTGACGGGTGATCTTTTGGCGGGTGATCCTCTGACGGGTGATCTTTTAAGAGGTGACCCTCTGACGGGTGATCTTTTGGCGGGTGATCCTCTGACGGGTTATCTTTTAGCGGGTGATCCTCTGACGGGTGATCTTTTTGCGGGTGATCCTCTGATGGGCGATCTTTTGGTGGGTGGTCCTCTCACGGGTTATCTTTTAGCGGGTGATCCTCTGACGGGTGATCTTTTGCCGTGTGATCCTCTGACAGTTGAACTTTTGGCTGGTGATCCTCTGACGGGTGATCTTTTGCCGGGTGATCCTCTGAAAGTTGATCTTATGGCGGGTGATCCTCTGACGGGTGATCATCTAAGTGGTGATCCTCTGACGGGTGATCCGCTGACGGGTGATCTTTTGGCGGGTGATACTCTGACGGGTGATTTTGTGGCAGGTGATCCTCTGACGGGTGATCTTTTGGCGGGTGATCCTCTCACGGGTTATCTTTTAGCGGGTGATCCTCTGACGGGTGATCTTTTGGCGGGTGATACTCTGACGGGTGATCCTTCGGCGGGTGATCCTCTGACCCGCCAAAGGCCGCTCGTCTGACGTTCATTAGCCTACGTGTAGGTACACTATGTAAGCTTTTGAGCCACTGTATTCAAACTTAACGCAATACATGGCAAGGCTTCAGTAATTACTGAGTCGTTAATTTAAGTGCAATTTAGTCGTACAGTCGGGTATAGTATCTAGATTGTTCTAAATTCACAGATTGCGCGCCACTTTATTTCTCCCCGGCTGCAAGAACTAAATGTATGTCGCCCTATTATCCAAACGCTTTTGCATTGAGGAAAATATCTTACCTCAGATCACACGTGAAAGGAGTGATCTTTTGGCGGGTGATCCTCTGACTGGTTACCGTTTGGCGGGTGATGCTCTGACGGGTGATCTTTTGGCGGGTGATACTCTGACGGGTTATCTTTCGGCGGGTGATCCTCTGACCCGCCAAAGGCCGCGGGTCTGTCGTTCATTAACCTACGTGTAGGTACTCCTTGTGAGCTTTTGACCCACTGCATGTATTCAAACTTAACACAATACATGGCAAGGCTTCAGTAATTACTGAGCCGTTAATTTAAGTGTAATTTAGTCGTACAGGCCACAAGGTACATCATTTCTGTGCTTGGCAACTTTAAGATGATTTAAAAGAAAGGCAGGAAAAAGGAAATAACTGTTATGGGGTACTGGACACTAGTACAAAGTACCGTTTATTTTCAAACGTAATGAAATATTCAACAATTGCGCAGCACAGATCTTTTGTTGCTCCTCTTAGGACTTATCTGGTAGTAGTGAAGTTTATTTACGGTTCTCATAAACTGTTTCCATCTTTGATTTTGGTTTTTGTGGCCGTATCAAGTCACGTGACCTAATCTGCATAACTTCTTTATGCTAAAATTACTGCATTTGCAAACTCTTCAGTAATCCAAAGTTTTACGTTTTTATGGCTAAAGCCTCCGAAGATAGACCACCCCCTAACTTTTTTGAAAATAACTGTTGACCTATGCCTTAATATACCTGAGTTGTTACGAATGCGTTTTGTAACAAGAACAGCGTGAATCCAGCAATAACAACAATAAGCTTAAAGGTGCTTCGCATTTGGAGTCTTTAATGTAACGTTAAAATCGATCTAAAAGGAATTTTCAACCGAGACACGTGTTTTGATGCGTATTTACCTTAAAGTAATTAAATTTATTCCGCTTCAAATCAGTGATAACGGTGGCCGAATGGTGTAAAGCGCGGAATGACAGCCGAAAGGACCCAGGTTCGAGTCTCGCTCGTGCCGTTCTTTTTTTTTTCTTTCTTCTTCGGACTGAACATTATGAAAGTGATGTACTGTATTTTTCTTTTTGCGTTTGTCAAAAATCCTTACGTTTAATTTAAAAAAAATATTGAATCGTGTCAGTGTGAAAACAAAAGCTTACCGCAATATTGCGTTACGCGTTAGCATTTCTTATTCACGGGTTGGCTCTTAGGAGCCTTTGATTCTCCTCGTTTACGGTACACGGATCTCGCTAATTCACTTATGGTATTTTCGCCTGAAAGCTTCTTTTTATCTCATAAAGTATCGTTAAAAATTTAACAACTAAGACAACAGAACATTTATATATTTCTCAGATGGAAACTAATCTACCCAGCTTCGATTTTGAAGTATTCTCATGGAATCACTTTTTCGATCTAGTTTTAGGCGCTTTACTAACAGCGTGCAGATGCTGAAATAATAATGCGAATTTTTCATTGCTAGTCATAACTTTCTGGAACTGATAATGGTTGCCTCTCAGGCCCAAGGCCAAGATTTTCAATATTGCCGTTACAAGTTAGCAAATTAGTTGAATAGTACATACCCTACAACGTGAAACGGGCATGGTGACCCCCTCTTTTTGCTATATATTTTTTATCTCTGTATTAGCTGTAAAAAAAAACTGAGCAAAGTCTTAAAACGTACAATTTAATTATAACTTATTTTTTGACAGAATTGCATTAACGTCAGACATAAGCCAAAAACGTAAGTAAGAAATTTTACTTGAAAACGTTTAAAACAGTTTTGTAGTTTAAATTGATCCCAAGTAACAAAACGCGCGGACTCTTCACCAGGCAACATTTATTTGCGGTAAAATGCTGCCAGTATTTGTGTGTGCGCGTGAGAATCGTCCGCACGCTATTACCCGCCGTTGATATTAAACGCAACAGTAACAGACGAACAAGAAAATATTGATAATAATAAAATGATAGAGATGAAGTGTTCATCATCTCACAAGCATGGGACAAAGAAAAAAATCTGAGTTCCGGAAAAGAAACTAGCCTGTGACCTTTCGTAAACCGGTCGGATGCTCTAACCACTGAGCTACGCGAGACTCGTGGCGAGCTGGGCTGTACCTATTTATTTTTATTTATTTATTTATTTTACATTTGCCACATAGATTAAATATTACTAAAAGAAAAAGAAAATTACTAAAATTGCAAATTTACAGACCAGGAAGAGCTACAAAAATAGTTCAAAATTAAATGTAATATTAAGTGTCTTAACTTTGATATGTAGAGTGGCAAGGAAGCCCAATGGAAGCTAAAAAGCTTGTAGAAATTAGGCTCCTTATCTTTAATTATGATTTAGTGTAAGCTGCCATTTGATGGTCAGGCGAGTTTAATTTATAGCTCTCTCCGTAAGGTATTTTTTTAATGAAGTCTTGAAACTAAAGTAATTTGTCAGTTGCGTAAGATTATGGTGAAGGGAGTTCCATAGTTTAGGTCCTAGATGGAGGACTGTGAACTGTTTAATGTTTGTTCTACAGAAATATGGTCGGTAGTTATTAGCATTTCGAGTACTAGGTTCTGTATGACACGAGTCCTGCATACTGCCTGAATCAGCAATTTCGGTAGGTCATAGGTTCACATAACATTTTCAGCAGGATAAGGAACTTACATAAAGATTTATTAACCCGGAGACAAGATTGTGCTCGTCTTTTTCCAGGCGTTCAGATAGTGCGGAGCGAAGGATAGGCGACGCGCGAAGGAAGAATATTGCGAGTGATGACGGAGGGGGGTAGGCGTTTTCCCCGCTCGCTTGCGTGCCGGTTTTTAGCTGCTTCCCGGCTCCATTATCTTGTGCCGAAATTGCTCAATTGCACGGCCCGAAATTTTTATACTCAAATCAGGGGGAATGCTGAAGAATGTTAATGAGATGTTACTTTTGGGACAGAAACACACTGCAACTTTTACTGCATGCACGCAATATTGTCCATGATATTAAATCTGAACGTTAAATAAATGATTTAAAAGACATTTTTTAAACTAAAACCACGAGCGTATATAAAACTAGCAGTAATTAGAGATTATGAAGACGCGTTCAAAGGAATTTTCGGCGGAAATGAGCCCCTGAAAAAAAAAAGCAATAGGGGCGGCCAAACGGCAGTCTGGACATAAAAAATCTCATTTTTTTTCTGCATGCAAGGCACAGGGCAACACGAAATTAGTATTGCGTTCTTTGAACGAGATAAAACTATAATTCTAAAAGAGTTGACTTGTAGATTAGCCTGGTAAAACAAATTGGCTTGGTTTGATACTCTGCTTTGAACCAAAAGCCAGAAAATTACTGGTCTTAAAGACAGGATGGAAGAACTTGAAATCAATGAGTATAAGAGATTGAAACAACCATTTTCAAGAAACCTTACACAACTACTAAAGCGATGACGACTGCGTTTTCTGGTTAACGGAAAACTTATAAAGAAGACAAGCGAACTAAACACACTTAGAGGTTATTAGAGATTAAAGAATAAGTTGGGGGAAGTGAAACATGAAATGTTGGTTTTATCATTTAAGTTCATAAGGTAAAGTGAACACTGTAAAAAGATTCAAAACCTTGCGCTAGTCCAGCGCCAGCCCTTCGTCAAGGCAAATTTGCTCTGGCAGAGTGACCAGTGGTCGAAACGTCACAAGGGTAGTTCTCTGGTATTGACAGACTAGTACAATAATTTTAATGAGTTAGGACCTGGTTAGGGACTGATCAATAAGTGTGCGTGCGTGTGCGCGCGTATGCGTATGTGTGGGGGAAGGGAAGGGGTAGTTTGATAGGGGTGGGTCATTAGTTTTTGAACCCATGTGAAGGGGAAGGTCGTGTAATTTTGACCTTCACAAAGGGGTTTTTCATCCTATTTAGAAATATGGTAAACATTAAAAACTAAATTGTTATTTGATAGAAATCAAAGTTAGACCAAAACCTACTTTCCTATGTTTTTGAATAAACAATAATTCAGAAAGTGCCTGTAGCAGGTAGCCCACCCTTCCCTACACAACATTTAAGTCTGATTTTTGTGCCAAGAGAGATAAAAAGGGAACAAGCCGCCTGTGAGCTCTCAGAATGCCTCACAGGATTGGCTGAAAAAAAAAAACAAACAAAACAAAACAATAGAACAAACAACAGAACAGTGGACCCTAGGCCTGAAAACAACAGTTGATATTCAGGTCCAATGAAATTAGATGTTTTAAAGAGCTTCATGCCAACCAAAGGGAACATGTTTCGCCTCACCATTTTTTCAAACCCTGTGTTAAGTTAATGACTACAACCGCTTTTTTAAAAAATTAAATACTCTAGAAACTTTAATAAACGCTAATAAAACAACTTGGACCAAGAAGTCCAATTCCTAACAAACAATTTAAAATATATCTTGACTAAATGGATTTCATGCCTCAAATTCAAAACGGTATCTTACAATAATCAGGGTCCCAAAGGGGGGGTCCCTGGAGCCCTGATTTTTATCTATGGAGCCCCGGAGCCCAGATGAGATAAGCTATATATATATTTTTTTATTTAAAACACTTACCTAGAGGAGCTATCCGCCACGCACTGCACCCATTGATTTGTCGATACTATTTCAAGTCTAACAGTTGTCAGTTCACTTTTTCTCAAGGAAAGAGAACGTTCTGCTGGTAAAGATACTCTTTTATCTTCCTATCAAAAGTCTCCGTAAGAGACGGCTTACATTAAGGTTACCGTGTGCCTTCAGGGGTGTCTCAAGTCTAAAAAATGTAGCGCGTCCGGATTAAACTGCAGATACCTAAAACCATATATCAAATTAAAGCTTATAGAGCTGGCTATATAAATATACTAACCATTTTGTAATAAAATGAATTGACAAATTTTTCGCGGTGTCTAAAGACGAGGGTCCGAATCAGCTTTAAAAAGCTACAACTCGGCGCGAATTATATATTTCGATAATTTGATTTGTTCTCGGGTTTCCGGACCCATAGCGCTAAATAACCGTGTCGGGGTTTCCTTGTATTCAATTGCAGTGAAAAGATACAAAGCATTTTCTAAATAGGGTGAAAAAAATACGGAGTGATCGCGCGTAAACGGCTCCCAACGAAAACGTTTTCAGAAATAAAAAAATTCCCCGACACGTTTTTGTTGTTTATATGTTAATCTACATACTGTCCAAATTTGAGGTCAATCGCTCAAATTCCCTTTGAGTTTTAACTCTTAGAAGTTTCCCCTGCATGCGAAAACTTCGCTTTGAGAGTAATCATTCACACAACAGATCAGCCTGATAGAGTAATCATTTACACCACAGATCAACCTGATAGAGTGATTATTTACACAACAGATCAGCCTGATAGAGTAATCATTTACACAACAGATCAGCCTGATAGAGTAATCATTTACACAACAGGTCAACCTGATAGGAAAAATATTTCACAATATCTTTTTACTTCCGGTGAAAAAGTTATTTTGTCATTTCTCCGTCAATATTCACTCTTTTTCAATAATTTTTTTTAAATGAAAGATTATTCTCAGAACTTTATTTTGACCCAAAAATTTCAATTTGACGAAAATGGTCCGTCTGAAGGTACATTGTAACCTTAAATAAAAACAAATTCATTGTCATGAGCTTGTTTTCTTGGTCTTTTTGATTTTCGGCTTGGAATTATTGACTCATTGATAGTTAAGTTTAATATTAAACGTGAAGATATGTAACATTAGCCGCCTTTGACACACAATAAGACATAATATAAAGACCTCCAAATGGCAAAAGACTAAAAGCAAGCAATGAAATATGGAATGTCAATGACGTTTTTATTCGGATTATTACCTGATCTTATTTTGCTGATAAATCGGGACTGTGTATTAACTAATCAGTGACTAATATTTTTTAGACAACTCGGAGCCCGGATCCCTGAAGTAGATTTTATGGAGCCCTGGAGCCCCGCTTTTTTTACCTTGGAGCCCTAGAGCCCAGCTTTTTTGGCCCGGAGCCCTGAAGCCCTAAAACCCTTTGGGACCCTGAATAATCGTGGCTCAATGGAGATGACTGACCCTAAAAGCCAGTTTTACAAATTATGTCTTGAACAAACCAACTTGGATCACAAACTATTTTTTACCCAATAACATAATTACTACATTAGCCTTGCGATAATTCGGGGGCCCTAATTAGGGAGCCTGTTTTGCTTTTACAATTGCACAACACCATTACATTGTTATGTTTTTTGCTTTTTAGCTCTATTTTTTATTTTTAGTTGATTATGTAACTTGTCAGCTTTACTCAGTCTCTATTACGTAATTTTGTTATGTTAGAATAATATATATTTTTTTTATTTCTGTAAGAATTTTTATATCTCGAGGCCTATTCTAGGCGAGAGAATATTAAATTTAATAAAATCAAAGAATCATCGATGCATCCAAATGAGTCGGAAAACACAGAAGAAGTATTAAGACTTTTTCTCGAGAAGCAGCTAGGATATCAGAACGCAAGATCCGTTGAAATTCAACGGGTCCATCGTTTGGGAAAGAAGAGAGAAGATGGAGGCGCACGGCCTATTCTAGCAAGATTTCTTCGTTTCAAGGATTGCGAAGAGATCCTCGCCTTGGGCTCTCGTCTTAAAGGTACCAACTTCCAAATGTTTAGAGACCTCCCGCAAGAATTGGTGACAAGAAGAAGTAAGCAAATGAATACCTTCAAGAAAGCAAAGAGGAACAACATTCCTGTATCCTTTAGTAAATCGCAACCCGATAAACTTTATGTAAGAGGGAAACTTTGGCCAGTGGGCCAGGTACTAGAGATATAGTGAAACCAACCGAACTATATGTTTGACAATTAAGATATCTGAAACTTAATCATCAGCTTCTTTTTCGCTAAAGATCTTTAGAATTACTGCATATTTAGTGCGAGCGGGGTGAGTTTTTGCTTTGCTGCAGACTTTCTCGATACCGCGCGGAACAAAGCTCATTCTGTGTTAGTGTTTGTTGTTTTCCTGTAATTTTTTCTTCGTGTTTTCAAGAAGTCTGTTTTCTTATGATATTTATTATCGATGCCACCTTTGTTTCGGCATCCTTATTGTAGTTTTCTTAGTTTAATTTTCTTTTTGTTACATAGTTCCTTGCCATTAGTTCTGTCCGGGAGCAAAGATGAACTTTTGTTTCATGTTGATATGCTAATTTTGAAATCATGAAGCTTCAAATCGCGTCCTTAAACGTCAGGGGAATAGGAAATAATGCCAAAAGAAGGGAGGTGTTTAACTGGCTAAGAACAAAAAAATTTTCTATTTATATGTTGCAAGAAGTTCATTGTTCCGATAATACAACAGATTTTTGGACTAATGAATGGGGTTACAAAGCGCTATTTAGCAGCTGCTCGAGCAGCAAAGCTGGGGTCGGCATCCTCTTTAACAACAATTTTAATCTAAATGTTATCAAAACACTTCAGGATCCGAATGGCCGTTTTATCATATGCGACATTGAAGCGGATGGCAAATTGTTGACCTTGGCCAATATATACGCTCCCAACAAGGATGATCCTAATTTCTTTGACACCTTTTTTGATCGGCTCTCTTGTTTCAAGTGCGATGATGTGGTAATCGGTGGTGATTTCAATCTAGTACTAGATGTTGAAAAAGATAAAAAGAACGGAATCGCTAGAACACACCAAAACGCTTTGAAGGTGGTACAAGATGCAATGGAAAATATGGAATTGTGTGATGTTTGGAGAATTTTTAATCCAGATTGTAAAAGATACACCTGGCGCCAGCGACAGCCAGAAATTCATTGCAGACTTGATTTTTTTTTAGTGAGTCAATCCATACTCGGTATAAGTACTCATGCAGATATTACTCCAGGATTCAAAACTGATCATTCTGTGATAACGCTTAGCCTATCTTTGCATTCTAATCCCAGGGGAAACGGTTTTTGGAAGCTAAATACGTCTCTACTCGCTGATAACAACTTTATTGAAACAATAAAAATAGCGATACAAGAAACAGCTAATGAATACAAAGACGATAATCTGGTTAACCCTCTATTACTGTGGGATATGATAAAACTAAAAGTCCGCGAAAAATCAATTACTTATTCCGCTTCCATCAAAAAAGCAAAAGTAACAAAAGAAGAGGAGCTGGAAAAAGAATTAGCAATGCTGGAGAAACGACTGGACAATGCCAGTACCAATGATCCGCCAGTGAGCCAAAATGTCACTGAACGAATTAAAATCTTAAAAGAAGAACTCGAGAAAATAATTGAATACCGAACCAAAGGTGCCATTCTTCGATCAAAGTCCAGGTGGTACAATGAAGGGGAAAAGAATACTAAATATTTTCTTAATCTTGAAAAACGCCACTTTAAACAAGGTACAATAAGACAATTGAAACTTAGCGATGGATTTTTCGTAACATCTGACAAAGATATATTATCTGAATGTGAATCTTTCTATAAAGATCTCTACGCCTCAAAAATAGACAACTCTGTGAATTTTGACTTCTTTCAGCAAGCAAATGAAAATGTTTTGACTCCCGATGATCAACAGGTTTGCGATGGTCTCCTAACTAAGACAGAATGTGAAGAAGCTTTAAAATCGATGAACGCGGATAAAACGCCCGGTACAGACGGCCTTCCAGCCGAATTTTACAAAGCTTTTTGGGATGACATTTCTATGCATTTACTCTCTGCCCTCAATTTTGCTTACGAATCCGGCTGCTTGTCTATTACTCAAAGAAGGGGTATCATTAAACTTATTCCAAAAAAGAGCATAGAACCATTTTACATAAAAAATTGGCGCCCTATAACTCTCCTTAATACTGATTACAAAATTGCAGCAAAAGCTATAGCAAACCGTAAAAAAAAATGTTCTCCCAAAACTGATAAATAATGATCAGACAGGCTTTATGAAAGGGCGGTTCATTGGGGAAAATATTAGACTTATAGATGGCATCATCCAGTATGCTACACAGCACAATGTTCCCGGTTTGTTGCTCTTTATAGATTTTGAAAAGGCTTTCGATTCCCTTGAATGGCCCTTTATTTTTGATACACTACGTTTTTTTGGCTTTGGACCATCACTTATCAATTGGGTAAGGACCTTTTATTGCAACATCGAAAGTTGTGTACTTAACAATGGCTGGTCAAGCAACTTCTTCCAGCCTCAAAGAGGAGTTAGGCAAGGCTGTCCCCTTTCCCCATATTTGTTTATTCTTGCTGCGGAGGTCTTGGCCAAGACCGTACGTAACAATAAGAGCATAAGAGGTCTTTCTCTAGGTAATAACGAAGTTAAGATAAGCCAGTACGCTGATGATACCACTCTTATCTTAGATGGTTCGGAGAAATCCCTTACATCGGCAATACAAATTTTAGATGATTTTGGCAAGATCTCCGGCCTTAAGTTAAACGATAGCAAAACAGAAGCTCTTTGGATCGGTTCTAAGATAGGGCATGAAAAAATCCTTGTTTCAGGAAAGAAGTTTAAGTGGCCAAAATATAAAGTCAAAACACTTGGTCTGTGGCTGTCAACTGATCCGGACATGGCTTTAAGGTTGAATTACAACGAAAAAACTGAAAACATCAGGAAGCTTCTGAGTTGCTGGAAATACCGTAGGCTCACGTTGTTAGGGAAAATTACCGTCCTTAAATCACTGGCCGCATCACAACTGGTTTACCTGCTCTCCCCTTTACGCTCAAATCACCACGCTATAAAAGAAATAAATGATATGTTTTACCATTTTCTATGGAATGGTAAAGGTGACAAAATCAAAAGAAAAGTTATGATTAATGAACCTGAATATGGAGGCCTGAAGATGATTGATCTCTGCTCTTTCAACAAATCTCTTAAAACAACATGGGTTAAAAAGTACTTGGACACGACTAACCACGGAAAATGGAAATTTCTCGTTGATCTAGAACTGGAGAACTACGGTCACGATCTCATTTTCCGAGGTAATCTCAATGTCTCGGACACTAAGAAAGAGGTTAGAGTAACAGACCCCTTTCTTAAAGAAATATTGGAATATTGGGCAGAAATAAACTTTGTGGATCAAGTAAGCTCTGATACCGCTTTTCAAGAACAGTTTCTGTGGTTCAACTCTTTAATAAGGATAGATAATAAACCAATTTTTTTTAAAGAATGGTTTGAAATAGGTATCTTCAAAGTTAAACATCTCCAATCAGGAAACGATAATTTTCTGACTCTCAAAGATTTTGCCTCAAAACATGACTTAAGTGTACGCCCGCTTAGTTTTTTTGGTCTATTATCAGCTGTTAAACAAATTCGCAACAATGTTACCGATACGGCTGAAACAAGAGACTATACCTTTGAAACGTTAAGTGAAAAAATTGTTAAGAGAGAAAAGCCAGGTCCATTAATTTACCAAAAACTGATCAGAGCCAAAAGTTTAACCCCACGTAAAAGCCAACTAAAGTGGTTTCAAGACTGCAACTTTTCAGACAAAGAAGATACATTTAATTGGGAACTCGCCTATCTTATGGCGCGACGGTGCACAAAAAGCACCAAACTGATAGAGTTCCAATTTAAACTATTACATAGGCGCATACCAACTAATGATTTTTTACTTAAAATAGGACGAAAAGAAAATGACAACTGTACCTTTTGCAACAATTCCTCAGAGACGCTAATTCATCTTTTTTGGTCTTGCCATGTTACAGCCTCCTTTTGGAAAAGCGTAACCGACTGGCTTCAAAACGCTCTTCCGTTAATCGGCAAATACAACTTATTGAATATTACTGCACTGGGCTTGAGGCCGGAGCCTCATTCTACAGAATACTCGTGTCAATTAAACTATTGTCTACTGTTAGCGCGGTTTCATATTTGGCAAGCCAAAATGGATGAAATATCGCCTAATTTTGCAAATTTTCTGCGCCTAGTTAAGTCAAGATCTATTATAGAGAAAAAAGCTGGGGACACTAAAAAATGGAACTTTCTTAAAGATTGTTCTTTATATAGCTCTTGATATCGATTGTTTCCTTTCCCCTGACGGTCAAATACCAAAAATATTTTTAAAGATTTGTAAATCTTATATTTAACTAGATATATCTGACTGATTGTTCTCAATCAAGGTTCGTTTATTGCTCCTGTCTCAACTGTACTTTCTTTGAACCTTCTCTTTTTGTTTGTTTTTCTCTGTGCTGTAATTTAGTTATTGTATTGTATTGTTAATAAAAAAAAAAAAAAAAAAAAAAAAAAAAAGAATTTTTATTCCAAGTATTTTTGATCCTGTATATAAGCACTGAAGAAGCCCGAAGGGCGAAACGTCTGCTATTAAACTTCAGGACATGTGAAGAGTTCACTTCTCGCTTTTGTTTACACAATTTATCCTTATTAAGCGCAAGCGTCCAGTATCCTTGCATCCTTTTCACAAGTGGCATCTCCGTTGGATATCCAACAAGCTTTATTCTAATATATATATATAGCATAGGTGATGTTCACCGGTTAAACCAACATAGTACTCAACATGCAGGCACCAACGGAAGTACATCCTTAAGTACAATTAAGAACTTATTACGAGAACTGTCAAACGCGTATACACGTGTACTTTTTCAGTTTTTCAACGGTTTATTTTAAAGATTTATTTTAACGGTTTATTTAAACGCAATCATACTGATGCTTCAGTGTATATAGAGATTAACTGATGAGTGGACCGACATCATGTCGCTCTACGAAACAGATTTGTATTAAAATCTATATGTGCTCACAAATTGAGTAGTTCGTATATTGATATATATATATATATATATATATAGCAATATACATTGTAGTTACTGTTTCTATTTGAAAGCACGGACGTGATTTATTAAATATATATATATATATATATATATTTAATAAATCACGTCCGTGCTTTCAAATAGAAACAGTAACTACAATGTATATTGCTAGCAGTCCCTCTCTAGATAGTTGATCATTCACATGGCGATCAACCAAACGAGTGAAAGTAATGCGAGTCCAGGGGGCACTGGGGAAGAGGCGCCTCTCTTCCAGTTTCCCCTTGGCTTGCTCACTCGCTCCAGTCTCACTGACCTTTTTTTCATGATTAGTTCGCCCGCTTGACTGACAGAAAAGGGGCAGCTAGCAGTCTCACTGCAATGATACTTGCCCAACACAACGCATTCACCAGGGGACCCAATCTTATTCTAATATATCGTCTTAAATTGCTACAACAGATGATCCTGATATTTTGCTCCATTGTGAATACTCCAGAATCCAGTGTCACTCCAGAATCATGTGATTATCATAGTGTTCCATAAGAACTCCTGACTACTTGATTCCTCTTGACAAATCCAACAGCTGAATGTGTTTAACTGGTTTGCAGTGTGTTCAGCAGTGGAAGATAACAGTTGAAGCTCAGCCCCTCCTGAGTGAGCGGCTTTGCCTTCGTATGCCAAAGAAATGTCCCCAGGGTTTGCTCTCTTGTGTTTATTTAAATGATTCAATCGACAAAAACACTTGTCACCTTTTTCCTTGTGTGGATCGTTTTGTCTCTTGCAATGTGATGAACAGCTAAAGTGCTTATCACAGTACTTGCACTAATAACGTTTCACTCCTGTATGAATTCGCTGGTGTCTTTTGCAAGCTGATAGAACGCCAAAGCTTTTGTCACAATACTTGCACTTATGAGGTTTTCGTCCTGTGTGAATTTGCTCGTGTGCGTTGCAATTTGATGCGTGGTTAAACTGCTTATCACAATACTTGCACTGATAGGGTTTTTCTCCTGTGTGAATTCGCTCGTGTTCCTTGCAATGTGATGGCCTACTAAAGCACTTATCACAATACTTGCACTTATTAGGTTTTCCTCCTGTGTGAATTTGTTCGTGTGTCTTGCAATTTGATGACTGACTAAAGCGCTTATCACAATACTTGCACTGATAAGGTTTTTCCCCTGTGTGAATTCGTTCGTGTCTCTTGCAACGTGATACCTGGTTAAACTGCTTATCACAATACTTACACTTATAACGTTTTTCTACTGTGTGAATTCGCTCATGTGTCTTGCAATGTGATGCCTGGCTAAACTGCTTATCACAATACTTGCATTGAAAGGGTTTTTCTCCGGTGTGAATTCGCTCATGTTTCTTGCAATGTGATGAATGGCTAAACTGCTTATCACAGTACTTGCACTGATAGGATTTTACTCCTGTGTGAATTCGCTCGTGTCGCTTGCAATGTGATGAATCATAAAAGCATTTATCACAATGCTTGCACGTATGAGGTTTTTCTCCTGTGTGACTTCGCTCATGTCTCTTGCAAGCTGATAGATCAGAAAAGTATTTATCACAATACTTGCACTTATGACGTTTTTCTCCTGTGTGAATTCGCTCGTGTTCCTGGCAATGTGATGGCCTACTAAAGCACTTATCACAATACTTGCACTGATGAGGTTTTTCTCCTGTGTGAATTTGCTCATGTACATTGCAATTTGATGACTGGTTAAACTGCTTATCACAATACTTGCACTGATAGGGTTTTTCTCTTGTGTGAATTCGTTCATGTCTCTTGCAAGCTGATGGATCAGAAAAGCATTTATCACAATACTTGCACTTATGAGGTTTTTCTCCTGTGTGAATTCGCTCATGTCTCTTGCAATCTGATGACTGACTAAAGCACTTATCACAATAACTACAGTTCAATGGTTTCTTTTCAGTATTGCACTTGTAACGCTTTGTTACATTGTCTGTTCGCTTTTGTTTCTTGTTTCTCCATTTTGGGGAAGACATGTTACATTCAGTGAGGTAACACCACTTTCTTCTTCCTAGAAAGAAAAAAAGTTACAATTAATAGGTCAAATATTTGAGTAACACTATTGACACGACTGAGTCAGTTTAATGCAAGGAGATCTAAGGGGTCTGAACTAACTGCCATCCCTGGTTCCACTCCTTTTTTGGTGCCTCCCGCTTCTTTTACCTTATTCTGTAGCAAGTTAATATACAGTGTTGCAAGTTTGGCTTGCATTATACTGCCTCCTTGTCCCCTACTTTAAACTCAGTGGTCATTTGGTTTTGTTTAATAACTTATTTATAAGCAATACAATGCAGTGTCTGAAAGTTAGTGGCCAACATAGAACTCGGTCTCTTCTGTTGTGTTTTCAGAGACTTATCTCTCTTAGCCCCAGCCCCATATTCGTAGGCTGTTTACTGCACATTAAGTAATGGTATAAATCAATTTTCTTTCACTCGCATACAAGATAATTGCTTTATGTCGTTTCATGGTAGATGTTTTTATTCTGCAAAAGCTTTGCAGGAATGTTTTTAGTCATAGCCCAACCCTCCACTCACAAAATAATTAAAAAATAGCCCAATCCTTCCTAACAAATAGAAACTTGTCTTTGATTGCGTTGTATCAATGACATTTGTATCATGTTGTGAAACTAAATTTGTATGTATGCATGTTGTGCAACTTTTTTTCCTATATGGTCTAGTTGAAAGTACAGCTGTCACCAAAGCAATTCAGAGAAAAGATTTGAAGGAATTTTACTCCCCTTTCTCGTTGAAGAGTTGAAGTGTTACTTGCCTATAGTTACATTTTTCCAGAGGGTTTTCTTTACTTAGTCAAACAACCCAACCCAACTTTAGATATTAGCCAATTATGTCAATAGTATGTTTTTCTCCATATTTATAATCCCCAAAACTTCATCCCTAAAACTTTCAAAAACACACTCATACATTTCTTTCAAACTTTGCCCAGTTGAAGCCCATGGTCTAATCAACTAGTCCACTAGCGGGTTTTACAAAAATTTCTCTTGATCTAGAGAAACTCCGCAACTTGTGAATTTTGGAGGATCACCATTCTGTTGCCATGGAAGCACCGATGTAAACAAATCCTATACTCCCATAAAGTTCAATGTATAAAATTTATACATTGAACCTCACACGGGAAAACGTACACTAACGCTTATCCGTTAAACGGCTAAAAGCGTTAGGTGTCCGTTAGACATCCGTTAAAAAATTTCCTGAAAACCGTTAAACGCTTTCACCAAACCGTTAGGCGTTAGTATTTAACCGTTAGCACGAATAGCGTATCCGTTAGGCGTTAGTATTCAACCGTTAGAACAGATATCGCATCCGTTAGGCGTTAGTTTCTAACCGTTAGATCGAATAGCGTGTCCGTTAGGCGTTAGTATTGAACCGTTAGATCGAATACTGTAACCGTTAGCAAAGAATTAACATCCGTTAGCTAAGGTTTGGCATCCGTTAGGACTAGCCTGAACGTTAGAATTATCCCAGCACCCGTTCAAGAGGTGCTGGAAATGACTGTTCTAAAGGTGATAGCGCTTTTCGTTTGCTTAGCTTTTGGCATTCAGTGACGGCAACCTTCTACTATTTCCATGGTTTAAATCTAACATCCCAGCAATACTCGTTGAAAACGGAGCAAAGTTTCGTCCAATAATCCATAATTATAAACAGTCTACGAAGAGTCGCTTTCACTGATACGTTCATTATCGAACGGCAAAATGATTCTTTCGAACGGCTCGCCGTGAATGTCGAGTGGCTGAACGACAGACAGACTGGCGGTAGTCCGTGAGAAGACAAAGTAATAGTACGAGTCACGCTCGTTTTACCAATTATTTGAATCGAGCAATGTTTTGACTTCAAGGCCAGGGAATGATAAACGTGATTTCTTTTATGAGACTGCAAAACATTAATTCTTTTTTCGCTGCTTGCTCGCGGAATGTAAACAAGCGGCCCGGAGTCCCAAGTGCAGTAGTCACGCAAAATTCATGTGTAAAATTCTTTCTGCACTTCACGTTTACTTATTGTTAAAATAAATCTTGAATGGAACTAAAAATTATAATCGAAATTAAAGACAGTAGGGAAAGTTGGGCAGCAGAAAAAAAAATTAAACCCTTTGAAGTTTGTTGTAGTTGTCGGTAAAAAAGAGTCTTGGCGGTCCCTTGGGAAAAATGGTAAAAGTGCACCAAATTTGCATATGTCAAAACGGTAATTTGAAACCTGAAAACACGCTGGCACAGACTATGCGCTTCTAAACATCCTCTGTTTTCTTTGTGGTTTCGCTCGCCAAATTAAGATTAAGCTTTTCCAACTCTCAGCCTTCATTTCCAAGTATTCCACCGCGCTAAAACATCACAGAAAGTTTGGAGTGTCTTCGGGCTGGGAATAAACATAAGCGGCATTTGGTTTCGCAAGCGTTCCATCGATCCATCCGCGTGATCTCCAAAGGTGGATTTCCACTGTCGCGTAAAAATTTACGTACGTAAAACGTGCGTTAAAAAAACTTACGTTACCAATTTCCACTGTTGCGTAAAAAATAATAAAAAACGTTTCCGTTTTACGTACGTTAAACGTACGTAAATACCTGCCATCCTGAAATTTTGGCGCGAAAAGGTTATTTGCCGCTAAAGTAATGGCCGCCGTTATAAACAAGCGGTTCTTTCTCCTGTTGTACCTTAAGACAGAGACGAAAAAGACGACCAAAATATCGGAAAAGATTTCGGATCAGAGAGCTATTTGAAAATCGGTTTCAAGTGGGGGAATACCACACTCTAGTGCAAGAAATGCGCGAAAATGACCACGAGTCATTTTATAAATACTTCCGGATGACACCTGAAAGATTTGACCACCTTCTTTCTCTTGTGGGACCGATGCTGTCTAAGAAATCCTTGTATCGTGAGCCAATCAGTCCCGGTGAACGTCTCGCTGTTACTCTTCGATTTCTAGCTACTGGTGATTCCTTACAGACGATATCATTTAGCTACCGCCTTGGCCATACAACCGTGAGTAGAATAATTCCTGAGGTGTGCGATGCATTGTGGATTGCACTACAGGAATATGTAAAGCAGATAAAACAAAATGGCGTCTACATGGAGTTGGTGTCATGTGACAAAATCCGAAATTGCCATTGGTTAAATCGCCGCGTAAACGCAGACATCCGCGAAAAAGTTGAACCCAGTTCAACTTTTCCGAAAACGCTCGCGAGGGCTACGTGCCTTTACGTGCGTATAACGTACGTAAAAACCTAGAAAAAAACGCGGCACTGGAAATTGGACAACGTAAAGTCAACGCACGTAGTTACGCGCGTAAAATTTCATTTTTACGTACGTTAAAAATTTTTACGTACGTTAACGTGCGTAGGCAAAAACGCGACAGTGGAAATCCACCTTAAGTGAGAAAAACATTCGTCGCTTGATTCTTGCTCGTTTTAAGAGCGGGACTGTTGTCTGGCTTGAATCTCGCTCGTGTCTGGCCAAACAGATGCTAGATAACATTTCTGGGAGAGAAAAACTAGCTGTTTTATTATGGAAGATTATCCAGCGCAATTATTTCCTGAGTCGGCAAAATGTTTCCAAAGCTATAGCGCTCTGAATATTTACTGTCGGTACAGTCTGATAAATAATTATTCTCGGAAGCCGTTCCTTTTCGAAACTATCGAGCTATCCGTTAGACAAATTTGCCGAAGCGTTGTTAAACGCTTCAAGCTATCCGTTAGACGAATTTGCCATACCGTTAAACGCTTCAAGCTATCCGTTAGATTTATTTGTCATACCGTTAAACGCTTCAAGCTAACCGTTAGATTAATTTGCCATACCGTTAAACGCTTCAAGCTATCCGTTAGATGAATTTGTCATACCGTTAAACGCTTCAAGCTATCCGTTAGACGAATCAACAGAAGCGTTTAACGCTTCAAGCTATCCGTTAGAATGCTTTCGTCGACCGTTAGAACGCTTTGAAGGCCGTTAGCTATCCGTGCGTTAGCCGTTAGTTTTTATCCGTTTAACGGATAAGCGTTAGTGTACGTTTTCCCGTGTGAGGTCACTATTGTGTGTTTGCATGCAACGTGGCTTGACTTTTTATGCGCTACAACAAAAGATATGGAAGGAAAGGTATAAAATGGTTTGCGGTTACTTTCTCTTGTGACTGGTCATTCTCCACATCAAAGTCCACAACATGCTCCCCAAAGGCGCCTATTTTAAATGAATATTTCATTGACTGTTTTTTGTCACTAATAGCTTTTGTGAAAAAAAGGTCCCTAAAATTTCAGGAGGGAACCCAAATGGGCATGAAAGCCAAGATTGTCAAGAACAATGAACAAGAACTCAATGTTTCAAATGTGAACGAATGTACATGTACTTATCAATATGAAAGCAATTATTCAAGAGAGTTCCAACTGTATTTGAAGAATATCAATTGATAAACAATAAATTCAAAAACTCACACAGACATGAAGTTCCTCTAAGTTGTCGGCAAACACTCTGAATTGCATTTGGGCTATAAATTTCATCTCACAAAAATGGTATTATACTTTTCATAATAACAAAGGGAATTTTCACATTCACATATCATAACAGTGAATATCAGTGATTAGTATATACTGAAACAGTGGATAGCATTGTTGGCGCACTCTGATTGGCTACTGAAACTCAGAATAGCAAGTGCTATTCACCTCCTAGCAATTTGCGCGCGAAAATTGTAATCGTTGACAGGAATAAATGAGTTAAAAAGCATCATTTTCGTTATATTACCTTACTGTTTCAGTATATACTGAAACAACTATTGACCTCAGTGTAGGTGGGTAGTGGTGTTGGTAAATATCCACCACTACCCACCTCCACTTCGTTGAATAGTTGTTAAATAGGTCTAACCAGCCTTTTAACATGACTTTTGAATATATCTGCATGATTTGGAAGGACACACATACATGTACATGTGTATAATTTTAAGTGTCACTTTGAAAAGACCAAAAGACATATTAATATCAGTGGAGGCTCAAGTCCAGTTTTGTTTAAAATTATTGTACTAATGCTTTAAGAGTAAAAAGAGTAAGAGCTTGCAGTCATGTCTCATGAATTAACATGCTGCCCCCAATAATCCCCGTGGCTCCCCTACCTTTTGTTTGAACCAATTAAAGTATGGTGTATGGAGGTTAGTCCATGTGCAGAAAGTGCAGGACATAACGTTTTGCTAACTATTTATATGTAAATAATTAAGCTTCTTACTGTAGTTCAGTGTCTTGCCAGCGATTGAATGTTTCTCGAAATTTTAACCGCTTGGCAGATTGTAAGTGAGTTCAAAGTATTGTGTTTTAGTGTTTACATTTATATGTCTGATTTACATGTATATTTCATTGTATAAAAATTGATCTGATCGAACATGCAATGATTCAGCGATGTATTTTTGCTGCGGAATGAGCGCAGCGAGTGAGCAGCAACATAATCAGGATTTAGGAGAAATATATGAGAAAAAAATATAAGCTAGGAAAAATCTCGAATTGATTGCTTGTTACCAGAATTCACTGCGCCACGAACACATTTTGGGCCAGAATGCACTGCGCCATGAACAATAGCCTCGCTTGCTGCTTCAAGCTGTTGGCTGCGAGATTTGTAATATTTTGGTCCAACATGTCCCAGTCGAAATTGGAACTGAAGTGTCGAAGACTACCACAAGTTGAGCGAGGACTGTGAGGCATGGTGATAGGACCGTTGGATAACAGAGATTTTCGAAGATTGTACGGAATAAAAGACAAATTTATTTTGAAATCACTCCGACAGCGGTCGATGAGACTGAATTGAGCTGAGTGCTTGGAGACGTGAAACCTGAGCTGAATGGGAGACGCGAACACGATACGGCTAGCTTGTAACGCAACATACTCATTATCAATAATAATTAGCCTAAATTTTCACACCTTCCTCGTGGTGAACGCGTCCTTTGCTCAACCATATTCTACAGACATTGCAAGAACTTGATGCGTGAATTACAAAATGAAATTAGTCTTATCAGCTGGAGTTTTCGTCGATTCATCCCGGTTACATTTGCTTTGCTTCCCCTCAAAAAACGAAAGAGAAAATTCTGTAATACCAGCGAGACGATAAAACAGCATTTTTTTCAACAAATTTACCGCAGCAATTACTACAAAATGTATCTTTTGGATACACTAGTCATGTGAATAGTCTTACACATCTGTAGATATAGTTTTGATACATGTAGATGTCCCACTTGCATCGCTCCACTTTGAATTTTATAATTCAGAATATCGTATAAACATTTACATTACATTTTGTACTTGCCAGTCAGTGCTGATCGAGTCAGTACATTTTTGTAGGCCTCGCTGACTTCGACGGCTCTCCAGTCGAGCTGAGGCTTGAAGGAACTTCTAAACAGGATATGGATTGGAAAAATATGCTTCATTAAACAGCCTTGTCGCCGGAATGTTTTTCAGTAAAATAATATCAATCTTAACAATAAGCGCTTTCACTGAAAACAGCATCCCTCGACTTACCCTTTCCGATGTCGGCGAACAAATTTTGTGTATTTCGCCGGTGTATTTTCCTCTGGAGCAAAATAAAGCTATGTTACACCCTCTGTAATCGAAGAATTCTAATATCTCATATGTTTGAGCTGCTCCGCACATAATATTGTCCATCTCTCGCGATGTCTCTTGTCAGCTCTCTTGTTCGCTATGATTCCCGCAGCAGTTTGTACAACTATTTAAGTCACAGTGTAATATGACACTGGTTTTGGCTGTGCACAAATTGGAGCCACTTTTTAGCGCCAGCAACCTAACTTTGAGACCATAAAAAAGGGTTTCGCATCGTCTCTAATACATACTTTTAACCTTTTACTCCAAGGTCTAAACAGGTTAAACTTTCGATATATATTGAAAAATAAATTACATTTCATAAACACTTTAAAACATTTTATCTTTAGGAGGGGCATTTGACAGTCAAATGCAGTGCTAGGGTGGGGTACTTGAATGCAATTTTGGCCTAAGGGTCATCAGGGCAAAAAACTTTCTTTTCTTTCCACTTGTCCATTGGACAAGTGCCACTCAAATTTTTGTTGTCCAAAACTGAAATTCACTCGTCCAAAAATTGAATAAATTAAAAAAAGATGTAGCAGTCAAACAAATTTACAATGTACCGTAAAAACTAGCGTATAAGCCACATTTGCCCAAAATTTTTGCTCAAAATTAGGGGTGCAGCTTATATGCGGGAACATCTGCAATAGATTGTACATTGGAATCCCGATTTTTCAAACCTCCAAGGGAGACGGAAATTGGTTCGAAAAATCGGGAGTTTGGAAAATTGAATTGAAGTTGGTATTGACTGAAATCAAATCCAAGGAAAACGAGTTTTGGTTCGAATAATTGGGAGTTTCGAAAAATCGATTATTCAAAAAATCGGAATTCCATTGACAACGTGGAGCAAACATAATTCTTTAACTTTAGATGATGTAGAAAACAAAAGAGCTGCCAGACTGCCTTTGAGACCAAAAATCAAATTGAAGAATAAGGATCCGCATGAAACACGTAAGCTTATTCTCGTAATGCACGAACGTGAGCGTTGTGTTTTAATAAATTGTAAAATTTAGCCTCAAATTGTCAAAATACCTATGTTGAAACAGTGCTCCCTATCTTTGTTGGACATTTCGAAGCTTTTAGCAATGAAGGAACACCGAAAACAAACGAATTTGAAACAAAAGAAAAGAGTCTGTAAACAAGCGGCTATCTTGGTTATCCTTAGTAACCAGGCTAAATATAAATGTGCTCCAGAAATTTGCACGGTCGGAAAACGATTAAGTTTATGAATAAAAAGAAACAGAAATTCGCGGAAACCAGGTTAGTTTACGAAGTCCAGAGATGCTTGAGAAACTTAGGGACCGTTCATTATTTATGGGAGGGGGGGGGGGGGGGGGGGGGGGGGGGGGGGGGGGGGGGGGGGGGGGGGGGGGGGGGGGGGGGGGGGGGGGGGTGGGGGGGGGGGGGGGGGGGGGGGGGGGGGGGGGGGGGGGGGGGGGGGATGAGAAATGAACAAATTTTCCTTTTTTTTTCATGTCCCCCCTTAGTGAATCTGGATTTTTTCAAGTCCCCCCTGTTCTGTTGGGGAAGAATTTCAATACCCCCCCCCCCCCCCCACACACACACACACACAACACACACACACACACACACACACACACTATTAATCTGATTTCTATAAAATAAAAGTTGTATTGTACAATGTATGTATCCATACCATATTTTTGTGGGGGCGCGATGATGTACATGTAGTGGCTAGCATGTTGGTTTTCAGATCTAAAGTAGGTGAAAATTTGGGGGTGAATGTATTGCTGTCTTGATATTAAAAACTGCGCCGGTAATATCATATTTATATACTGTAGGTGTAAATTTCGGATATGATGGGCCTGGGGTACGATGGGAATGGGGATATGGAGGAGACATAAACTTGTATAAACCAGACATAATCTAGTATAAAACAGACATAAAAGCAATAAAACTATAACATGTTGTAACAGGAAATGAAAAAAAGTTTAGAATAATTTTCAGTAAATTTATTAATAAATAGTTATAATGTAATTACAACTTTTGGCATTTTGACTCTTGTGTGGTTTTCTTTATCGAAACAATGAACCACTTGGTCCACTGTGCATTTGAAGAACTAGAGTTACAGTGTAAGACTTTGAAAGTTGTTTATTACTACATGTATCACAACCAAGACTCATAAAGATTTATTGCAATATACAAAACCACTGCTACTGAGCAACCCAGAAACCAGGAGTGGTGCACGTGGGTGGGTTGACTCACTTACAAGGATGACAAAGGACGAACTGATAACTACAAGATACTACTAACAGTTCTTCAACTTAATGTCCACGTAGCAGATTTAAGGAAAATTCCTTTGGCTAGGGTTACAAATACTAATTAATACTTTTAACATCAATCACTAAAACCCTCAGTTTAATACTGTTACAATCCAGTAATACTGTATGTTTAATGGTGGGTTAAAACTTTAAGTAATATCGTGTACAATTATGGCAGTACCAAAAAAAGAAATTAAAATTATAAATCATGCTCCATGACTGCACCAAAATACTGTGCAAGGCTGTGCTCTTAGAAAAATCATAGAGAGCCCAAAGGCTCCCAGCCATGAAATCTGGGGTGCCCCGCTCTTATTGGTACACTGTAGTTATGTTTTCGCATTTTTATTTAAGACATCATCTGTTTAAAATTTCAAGACCCCCCTCCATAATAAAAAATTTCCCCACGACCCCCCTTTTGCAGTGGCTAAAATTTCAGGTATATAATGAACGGTCCCTTAGAACTCAGAGAAAAACGAGACAAATTTCTCCTGGTAAACTGTACTCGTCCCGTCGGACAAGTGCTTTTGGCAATCCACTCGTCCGAGATCAAGAAGTACTCGTCTCAGACGAGCGGACGAGTGGAAGTTTTTTGCCCTGACCCATGTTGATGTTTCGAATTGATCGGCGCATTACAGGTCGGAGCCATTCCTGTTTAATAGTCGCTCGTGTCCTGCACAGTATAAGAATAACAAATTTTCCACCAGCGACAAGCACAATGAAAGCATAAAGGCCTTGAGATGGGAATGGATATAGGACATGTGTTGTGTAAACAGGCTTCAGATGACAGCAGGGTATAAACACTGAGTTGGGCACGCTTGGAAGAAGAATGCGTTTCACATGGCGCCCGGTATTTATGCAACTGAAGCTTGCTCTCTTATGCTGCTACGCAATTTTAAATGAAAAGATGTCTTACCTTTGAAGACGAAATCCTCAAAAGCGACGACGACTTCAACCGCAAAGCATCTCACAAACAAAATCAGCCAAAACAAACGGAGGAAATACTGACCCAAGAAACAGTGAAACAAGCGATTATTGAAACACTGGAGCCCAGTCTCCCCTGAGCGGCAAAGCCAAAATTAATTGTGGGAAACAATAATGGAAATATATAAACTTGGAATAGGAATCATTTCCTGTCGGAATGGTTAAAATTCGTTCCAAGAGAAGTGGAGATTGAGGCCAAGGAATCCTCGGGATCCTTCGAGGTCAAATAAAGATTGAGCCCTAACTAATTTTTTTCCCATCAGAATTGTATAGGATAGCCTTATCCAGACGGACTAACCAGCGGACTGGCCGGCGTGCTTTTTCCTTTGCGGCACCATATCTGTTGAACAGCTTACCGGAACATATCAAAAATGCAGAAACTATTGACATTTTTAAACGTAAACTTAAAACCTTACATTTTAAACGAGCTTCTTTAATTTAAATTTGTGGATTTTCTATTTGTAACGTTTTTAGCTTTCTCTTTAGAATATCTTACTTGTAATGAATATATTGTTTTTTTTTTTTGTTTTAAGCGAGCTTTTTTGGATCAGTAGCAGCATCTGGGCAAAGTCCCTTTGTAAAATTAACTAAAGGAATTAATAAAAGTACCCTATGTAAATCAGGTCTTTAAAAGTGGCCTGCATAGGTCAATTTTTGTGCCTTTGACAACATAAAATTTGCGTTTCTAGATCTTGGGACAAATTCCATATTATATGGCGTCCCCTTTTAAGGACGTTCGCGCTAATTGTTTATGCGCATCCTTACTGCGCACGCAATCCATATCGCAACGCCATGCTACGTCATGCACGAGCGCGCGCGCAAGAGAAGAAATCTAAGCACATGAAGGGCTGGTAGCCGTTTTGTTAACTTTGCTTAGATTTAACTCGCTTGGATGGTCGGTGACCCCAATTTTTTTTTGATAGATAATTTTCTGTGCCAATTCTCGACAGATTGCAAAAAAATGAACAAAAAATCAATGTAGGAAGTTTAAATTTTTTCCATTTTTCTAGCCGCGCGACATCGAATCCTCGCAACTTGCGGCTGTCAGAGTTTACAAATGCTGTCGTTTACAGATTAGATTTCCTCTAAAGAACGTTACCAGTTGAACGAATTTGCTTAATAGACCCACTCATACAAAATTTGGCACAGAAAATTGCATTTTAGAAATTCATTAACAATATTTTTGGACTAACAGACATTGGGGCCATATCGAGTTGGGAGGCCGATTTTTCGAAATTAGGGTCATCTTTCAGATATCTTATCACCGAAACGAAGTCGGTGACCCCCCATTTTTCTTGCATTTCTGATACGAGTAACTCATTGCCTAACTGCAGCAAACGTTTTATAAAAAAATCAATGTTAGAAGATTTTCCCGCGAACGTCCTTAAGTTCATATCACTTAAAATCCTGGCAAAAAGGTTTAGGGACACTTTTTTCTGCTTTCCATTTCTTTTCCACTTCATTTGAACCCGTAAATCGGACACTGAACGGACAGAGCCAAGTGTCCGCATTAGAAGGTTGGTGTTATATATAGAGGTCATGGATATGGCGTCATTTTGAAGACTCCAATGACTTAATAAAATTTACTTTAAACGGTTAGCGATGTGATCAAGCGATGTGCATTGCGGCCGTTTGTTTTCATTGGGAAAACGTGATATCTTTCACTGTAGAAATGACACGATTTGCGCGGATATTCGGTCTTCAGTCACTGACAAGTTGATTACCTTTCTTTTAAAGCTACAATTTTCTCTGCTATGCAACCAACACACAAAAAAGAGAGACTTCCCCCATCCCCCCACCCTCCCCCCCCCAAAAAAAAAAACAGAAAAGAAAAAGAAATGGTGCACAGCTCCCAAACTCGGCATTTAGGTGCATACAGTGAAAGATGTGTGTGAAATATGTTTGCAAAAGAAACATATACAGGAATTGTATGAGATTCCAACTTTTCTGATTGTAGTGTCCGTATAAATATATATGTGTGTATATGTGTATATATATATATATATTTATATATATATATATATATATATATTCTTTTTTATTTATTTCTCGAAGATATTAGCTAAATTTGTAACTACGACTTGGAGGTGTGAAGGCTTTTTGGATTTGAAATTAGCAGTTTGGGGACTATTTGGAGTTACAAGTTTTCTGGCGGCGTTGTCCTATGGACGAATACCTAGAGCAGTGTTCAGCAACGCGTTGAATTAGGTCAGCGGTTGGTGTAACCAACATAGTCCATATCGAAAAAGATGAAGCACGTCTTGCTCGTTTATAACCTTAGATTTAGGCTCTTTGACTATAAGTATACTCCCAATTTTTCGGCGTGAGAAGACGGTTGTAAGCGTATACAGGAGCCCATTACCCGGAGCGTGCAACTACCATAAATTCATGCAACGGCGTTTTTACTAGTAGGTTTATTTTTAGATAAGCCTTTCCCGCGAATTGGTTTCGGAAAGCCAATCACAAGCAATTACATAATTAATAACTATTCACATGTTCACATTCCTGTGTGGCGAATGTCTGATTTCCAGTCGCTATGTGAATATGTGAATGTTATTAATTATGCAATTGCTTGTGATTGGTTTTCCGAAACCAATTCACGGGAAAGGCTTATCTAAAAATAAACCTACTTGTAAAAACGCCGTTTCACAGGCGCAGTATGGAAGTTGCACGCTCCGGGATTATGGGCTCCTGGCGTATACCAATTTTGCTTCTAAGGCCTTTTTAGTGTGTTTCTTTGTGATTTCAGCCAATGTTTGAACGGTTATAAATGGAATTGCGAGTACTACTTTTAGGGTTGATAAAAAACGTAACCAAGCGTTCTTGATTTTATGTTAAACAATTGTATCGACTTAATTTCATCTACAATTTTGTTAAGTATAAAAGTCTCTTGAATATTTTTATTTTATTTGTTATGCGGAGGAAAAAGGACTTTTTGTGTTACGTTCTCGGCCGTTGGATTCTCTTTGGGTCTAGTTTGAGCCTAATTACTCTAGTTGCCAGAGGCTTTTCTCGCGCTGTCATCCCTTTCATATTACACGCCTCTCATGTCTCTTATATTATAGCCTAATGGGACTCTTTGGTGGTAAAAACTGGCTTCATTCGCATCTTCCCGTCACTATTAAATACACCTGTAATCTGAGAGCTAAATTCGTAAAAAAAAACATGTGGAAACGTTCAATGCGTAATCAACGTAAGGTGACTGACATCAGTTTCTAGCAATTTCTAGTACTTTCACTTTGATGGATCAATATTAATACTACCACTCTTTATCGGTTGATGCTGTAATTGTCATGACGCACAGGTTACCATAGTAGCGGCCTAACCTGTTGACCTCCTTAATTTTAGCTTTAAGTGCCCAAAACTGGAAAACGAGCTCGGTGACCCCATTTTTAACCCGTGAATACACGCAAGCGCAATGAACGGGTTATCGGTAACGGTGACTAATTCACTCACTCGTTCCATCACTCAGCTGTAAACTTAGTGACGTAATGCCTTGTTTCGTGATAAAGGCTCATGCCCCAGTATATTGTTATTCAGTTGTCTCGTTTCATACAATGTATAATTCCCCAATGTAATAAGTCGTCCAAATTTCTCATTCGATTTTCAGACAATGGATATTTATATCACGCTAAGATGTTTTCTTATTTGTAAACTGATACGCTTATTTGTAAACTGCAAATGGAATTAAAATGGCAAGTTAACATTTGTCATTTTACTGTTTGTTTTTTCGCTCTTTGTTTTAGGCTTATTCGCTCAAATCGCTGCCGGCTGGCGCCGAAAGCAAGGATTCTCGCGCGTGTCTGCTAGCGTAATACCCTAAAATAGTCCCTTAACCCTCCTCACCCACGGTGTTTAGTGTTAACTGTGGATTACAAGGGTTTTTGTATACTGGGTTGTTGGCTGAAACAATGGATAATTTTTCGAGGTTAAAGGATTTTCAAAGTGAAAATGCGAAAACTAAGACCGGAAAAAGCGATCTTCCCATGCTCTGATTAAGAAACGGTTAACAGAAGTAAGTAAATACACGATTTATTTTGAAATATTCCAAAAAAATCAACATGTCAAAATTTGATCGAACTGGCACTTTAAAGAGCTTCATGCCAACCAAAGGGAACATTTTTTGCCTCACTATTTTTCAAATCCTGTGTTAAGTCCATGACTACAACCGCTTTTTTAAATACTCTAGAAGCTTTAATAAACGCTAACAAAACAACATGGGCCAAGAAGACCATTACTTAACAAACAATTTAAAATATATCATGACTAAATGGATTTCATGGCTCAAAATCAAAATGGTATCTTAAATAATCGTGGCTCGATGTAGACGACTGACCCTAAAAGCTGGTTTTACAAGTTATGTCTTGAACAAACCAACTTGGACCATAGACTTTATTTTTTGCCCAATAATGCATAATATTTTTTTAATAAATCACATTCGTGCTTTAAAATAGAAACAGTAACAACAATGTAGATAGTTGTTTACCAGGGGAACCAATCTTATTCTAATATATCGTCTAAAATTGTTTCAACAGATGATTCTGATATTTTGCTCCATTGTGACATTACTCCAGAATCCAGTGTCACTTCAGAATCATGTGATTAACATAGTGTTTCATAAGAAGCTCCTGACTACTTAATTCCTCTTGACATATCCAACAGCTGAATGTGTTCAATTGGTCGCCAGTGTGTTCAGCAGTGGAAGATAACAGTTGAGGCTCAGTTCCTCCTGAGTGAGCAGCTTCGCCTTCGTATGGCAAAAAAATGTCCCCTGGGTTTGCTCTCTTATGTTTATTTAAACAATGTAATCGACTAAAACACTTTCCATCTTTCTTCCTTGTGTGAATTCGCTCATGTCTCTTGCAATTTGATGACTGGCTAAACTGCTTATCACAATACTTGCACTGATAGGGTTTTATTCCTGTGTGAATTCGCTCATGTTCCTTGCAATGTGATGACTGGGTAAACTGCTTATCACAGTACTTGCACTGAGAGGAGTTCACTCCTGTGTGAATTCGCTCATGTTCCTTGCAATGTGATAGCCTACTAAAGCGCTTATCACAATACTTGCACTTATGAGATTTTTCTCCTGTATGAATTTGTTCATGTTTCTTGCGAGTTGATAGAACAGGAAAGCATTTATCACAATACTTGCACTTATGAGGTTTTCCTCCTGTGTGAATTTGCTCATGTTCCTTGCAATTTGATGACTGGCTAAACTGCTTATCACAATACTTGCACTGATAGGGTTTTACTCCTGTGTGAATTCGTTCATGTTTCTTGCAAGCTGATGGATCAGAAAAGCATTTACCACAATACTTGCACTTATGAGGTTTTTCTCCTGTGTGAGTTCGCTCATGTACGTTACAACTTGAGGACTGACTAAACTGCTTATCACAATACTTGCACTGATAGGGTTTTTCTCCTGTGTGAATTCGCTCATGTATCTTGCAAGTTGATGACTGACTAAAGCACTTATCACAATAAATACAGTTCAATAGTTTCGGTTCAGTATCGCACTTGTAACGCTTTGTTGCACTGTCTGTTCGCTTTTGTTTCTTGTTTCTCCTCCGTTTTTGTGAAGACATGTTACATTCAGTGAGGTAACGGCACTTTTTCCTTATATTCCTAGAAAGGGAAAAAAATACAATAGGTCATATATGTGAGTAACACTATTGACACGACTGAGTCAGTTTAATGCAAGGAGATCTAAGGGGTCTGAACTAACCGCTATCCCTGATTCCCACTCCTTTTTTGGTGCCTCCCGCTTCTTTTTCCTTTTTCTGTAGCAAGTTAATATACAGTGTTGCAAGTTTTGCCCACATTATTTTGCCTCCTTGTCCCCTACTTTAAACTGAGTGGTCATTTGCTTTTCGTTTACCGTATTTATTCGGGTATAAGCCAAGCGATTTTTACAAAAATTCAAGCCAAGGTTAAGTAATATTTTAGCCAGATAAGGGGTTCGTCTTATAGCCGAGAACTTTCGTAAATGACATTTATTCATTTATAAGCCGCGCGGTTGTAAAGAAACAGGAAATTAAGACTACAAGTTGGTTTGTTGGTCATTAACTTTTATTATGTGGTTGCTCCTAAAGGAGCCGTTTGTTTGCGTGTTGGCTTATTGAAGCTCTTACTGCTCGTCTTCTTCACTGTCAGTCTCGAATTCTATCTCCATCTCCCCGTCCTCTGCTTCTGGCATTTGTTCTTCGTAGATGGCGTCATCTTCCGTGCCGTCGAGCGCGTTGGAGATTCCGCATGTCTTGAACGATCTCCTAACCATATCCCCCGGAATATCGCGCCAGGCCTGCTTCACCCAACGGAGGACCGTATTTCTGGACGGAGCTGTCTTCTTACCAGTCGGAGTATACTCGAACGGGCCCGTTATCATCCACGAGAGGTAGTGTTTACGGATGTTGTCCTTGAACGGCTTATTCAGGCACTTGTCTAAGGGCTGCAGGACTGGGTTCAGGCCGCCGGTGACGACTGCTACGTCGATCATTCGCCGCTGTAAGTCTTCTTTCACTGACTCTGTCAGATGGGCACGAAACGAATCACAGACTAACAGCGACCGCTCATTTGCAGGATTTCCCGGCAAACACGTCCGAATCCACTCCCTCACACCTAAAAGAAATAAAAGGACAACAATCACTTAGACTGGGCGAGACACGAGCGAATTCAATTCATAAATGACCGATAATTGATGTCTACAATTCAACAAATCACACGAAACTAATTCATACCTGGTTCATCCATCCATCCAACCTTTTTTGTGGAACGACACTCGGGCAGAGTCTGGAACAACGAGGTCCCTTGGAGTCCGCACGCCTTCAAAAATTACACCAATGGGTAATTTTTTTCCATCGGCGGCAACGGGTTTAACTAAATTATAAGCAATACAATGCAGTGTCTGAAAGTTAGCAGCCAACATAGAACTCGGTCTCTGCTGTTATGGTTTCAGAGACTTATCTCTTTTAGCCCCAGCCTCATATTCGTAGGCTGTTTACTGCATGTTAAGTAATGGTATAAATTAATTTTCTTTCACTCCCCTACAAGATATATGTATTGCTTAATGTCATTTCATGGTAGATTTGTTTATTCTGCGACAGCTTTGCAGGAATGTTTTTAGTCATAACCCAATCCTTCCTAACAAATATTGGCTTGTCTTTGATTGCGTTGCATTAATGACATTTGTATCATGTTGTGAAACTAAATTTGTATGTATGCATGTTGTGCAACTTTTTTTCTTATATGGTCTAGTTGAAAGTACAGCTGTCACCAAAGCAATTCAGAGAGAAGATTTAAAGGCATTTTACTCCCCTCTCTCGTTGAAGAATTGAAGTGTTTAACACTTGCCTATAGTTAACTTTTTTAGAGGGTGTTCTTTACTTAGTCAAACAAGCCATAAAGAGGCAAAAATATGGAGAAATAAGAAAGAAACCCACAGGAAGCAGGGTATCCAACACTGAGCCTGCACAACAAAGTACCTGTTACACTACATGTACTTACCAACTGTGTTATGCACAAGTGATGGAACGTGCAATTGATGTTTAATGTTTTCACTTTCTTACACTGCAAGCAGTGGCTTTCTGTTAGTATATTAAGAAGGAAAATGGATGGTTGCACACAGTCTACCACTTTTCCAGCATACAAGTGATTTCCATGCCTCTACAAATGGTTCTCTAACTCTTGCATGACATAAACAGAGAAATAGTTGAGCGAACAAAACACACAGAATTATAGCCTTCTGCGAGGAGATACAGCGCATGGATGAAGAGAGGAAAAACAAGGAGTCTACTCATAACACTGGGGAAGGGTTGTACTCTCCCATATAAGGTACATATATACAGGTGTAACTGTTTTGATCTGAAAATGGGTATACAGTCAAACCTGTAATAAGTGGACCTCTATTAAAGGCCCATGTTCACCCAATCTGCTTTGCGCGCCAGGGCTGATTTTCACACAGACGGAAAATAAAAAAATTGACATGCCACCCAATCATAACGCTACATTGAACAATTAAACCGTTTAAAATAAAAAGCGCGCAAAGCAGATTAGATGAACATGGTCCTTTAAGCGATCGCATGAAATTTTTTTTTCCGAGAAACTCTGCATTAAATACATTTTGTATATAGCCTTCCAGTAAAAAAAGGAAAATAGTAATTTCTTTTCTGTTAACACAAGGAAAGGTATAAAATGGTTCGCGGTTAGTTTCTCTTGTGACTGGTCATTCTCTACATCAAAGTCCACAACATGCTCCCCAAAGGTGCATATTTTTAAATGAATATTTCATTGATTGTTTTTTGTCACTAATAGCTTTTGTGAAAAAAGGTCCCTAAAATTTCAGAAGGGAACACAAATAAGCATGAAAGCCAAGATTGGCAAGAACAAAGAACAAGGACTCAATGTGTCAAATGTGAACTAATGCACCTATCAATATGAAAGCAATTTTTCAAGAGAGTTCCAACTGTATTTGAAGAATATCAATCGATAAACAGTAAATTAAAAAACTCACACAGACATGAAGTTCCTCTAAGTTGTACACGTAGGCAAACACTCGGAATTGTATTTTGGCTATTCATTGCATCTCACCAAAATGGTATTATACAATTACTTTTCGTAATAACAAAGGATATCTTTATCTTCACATATCATAACAGTAAATATCAGTGAATAGGTCTAACCAGCCTTTTAACATGACTTTTGAATATATTTTGCATGATTTGGAAGAACACACACATCATTTTAAGTGTTAAGTTGAAAAGCCCAAAAAAGTCCAGTTTTATTTAAAATTATTCTACTAGTGCTTTAAGAGTAACAAGAGGCTCCAAGCAGCCTTTACTCATGCGCATGCATAAGAAAGTTTTACGATATATTTTAAGTAACAATCTGTGTAAGAAGTAGGCAACCCAAATGCACGGAATGCAGAAAGGTGTGAATTGTGCTATTGTTGAAACCGTCCACCTCATTGGCTAAAACATGAAAATCTACCATAACTTCACCAGGCAGCGCATTTATTTATCTCTAGTTTACTAGTTGATTCCCTTTTAGTGACAACTATTGTGATTTTTAATGCAACAAAAATTCTATGTGGGGAACATGGAAAATTAGAAGTCTTTCTTGGCCATTGTTTTGGAGTCTCACGATTGGATGAAATCTTGTAACACAAAAGAAACATTGCTTTAAAGTGCCCCTGCGATCAAATTTTATAGTTGATTTTTATTTCATTTTTCATAAGAAAATAATGTAATTACTGACCTGTCCAAACTGTTTTTCAATCTGATCACGGGGAGGCGGTTTTTTTCGACTGTACTTTTCTCATTACCACGGCCGCCATTACATTTGCATGTTCCAGTAGTTTCAAAAGAAGCGAGAGAAAGTGACGTCAAAGACTCACTGGCTTAAAATTGCAGTGTGTGAATACAGCTTATTTAGTATGCGGCACAGGAATTTTGAGTTTTCAGATTGCCAAACTCGTGTTCTGCATACTAAATAAGCTGTATTCACACACTGCAATTTTAAGCCAGCGAGTCTTTGACGTCACTTTCTCTGGCTTCTTTTGAAACTACTGGAACATGCAAATGTAATGGCGGCCGTGAAAATGAGAAAAGTACAGTTGAAAAAAACCGCTACACTACACTACACTACACTACACTACACTACACTACACTACACTACACTACACTACACTACACTACACTACACTACACTACACTACACTACACTACACTACACTACACTACACTACACTACACTACACTACACTACACTACACTACACTACACTACACTACACTACACTACACTACACTACACTACACTACACTACACTACACTACACTACACTACACTACACTACACTACACTACACTACACTACACTACACTACACTACACTACACTACACTACACTACACTAGGATTTGGCTAAGTGTAAAGGCCAAATTTTGTTATTTCAACATAGATAGAGGGAAAAAGTTTACATCTGAGTGATGAATCGAGCAAGCGAGTGAGCGAGTGAGTGAATTAGCCACAGTTACATGTACCAATAACCCGTTCATTATGCTTGGCCCAGGTTAAAATAAATCTTACCTGAAAGTAAATTTGACCTGGAGCATCAATTCTCATTTTAGAAAAGTATTTTTAAAATAAAGAGTATTCTCATTTTAAGAGTATCCTCATTTTAAGAGGATCCTCATTTTAAGAGTATTTAAGAGTATTCTCATTTTAAGAGTATTTTTAACCCATTCACTCCTGAGAATTTTTACGTTTTTGAGCGATTTTCTGGATACACACGCCCCATGGGCTTTCATGACTCCATGTTTAAAGTTACCATCGAAAGTGCTGCTGTTCTAAAACACTGAAGGCTCGAGTTTACTGGAAACGTCATTATGACGTTGTTATTTTGCTTTGTTGAAGTGCAACAAAGGCTCCAGTATGGTGTATCTGCGATTTTTGGTAAGTTCACAGCCATTTTTTATCTTTAGTAGCTGCCTGATGAGCATCATTAAGCTTGAAGGTAGTTCAGAGTCCACTTTCTCAACGAAGCGAGTTACAGTAGTTGTTGTACTTCGTTTACAAATTTGGCTCGTTGCTCGTTGAAATCGAAAAATGGTCGCCACGAAACAAAGTAGCCTTGGGACTTGACTCTGGATGAAGTTCTTGACCTACCATGGTATATTTTGGAAGTTGCGACCACTGAAGAACACAACAAGCGCGAAATTTTGGTGGTAGGTCGGAGTGGCTGTGGACTTAGTATAAATATGAAATGTGTGGGGAAAGGAAGGAACTCTGTCAAAAATTGTAGCTATTTCCCAGCATGCAGTGCGGTGGTAATGCTGAAAATCAAGGCAAGGTCAGTATGCACTAGAGCAAAAATAAGAGAAAAAAATTCACTGCTAAGCTACACACACTGTAGGACTATGACTGAATTCTGCTGTGAATGTTTTGGGTTTGCCAAGATCATTGATTTGAATGAAAAAAACTAAAGGCACATAAGTGATTTTTGTTGTTTTCTATGACGTTAACAACGGTCATTTTTGCTATTGTCCAAATTCAAACGCTGATATTCTGCAAATATCGTTGACTTTTTTGTGTTTATTCGGTATCTCAATTTGAGGGACTTTCTAATCAATGCTCACAACTGCTAGTTAAGGCAATGTTCATGCGATTGAACAAGTTGCAATTTATTACAGCAGTGGAGTCTTGTACGGCTGGTTTTGGCCAATGTAGGAGCGAATGGGTTAAAATAAAGAGTATTCTTTTAAGAGTATTTTGGGGATGTTGATGTTTCGAATTGATTGGCGCATTACAGATCGGAGTCATTCCTGTTAGTCGCGCTTGTGTCCTGCACAGTATAAGTATACTAACAAATTTTCCACCAGCTCAGCTACAAGCACAATAAAAGCATAAAGGCCTTGAGATGGGAATGAATAGGACATGTGTTGTGTAAACAGGCTACAGATGACAGCAGGGAATAAACACTGAGTTGGGCACGCTTGGAAGAAGGATGCATTTCAGAGGGGAGAGGAACAGTTTAGGAAGGAGGGAGAAATGGCCGAAAATAATTGGGGATGAGGGAGAAATGGCGTAAAAATATAGGGAGAAGGGAGAAGCAACGTGAAAAGAGAGAAGGGAAAAATCATTTTTTTGTAAAAAATAATTATTAAATTTTCAGATTTTTAGGCTAGATCTCAATAAAAAATGTGACGTTTTGGGCAGAACAAACATGTAAAAACCTTCCTTGTAGTCTTCCAAATTGGTCCAAGCTGTTGGAAAAGTTTTATTCACCAGGCGCAAGATCTATTATGAGAGAAGACCTCTCTCCACCGCAGAGGCTTCGGTGTCTCTCGTCTTTTGCGCCTGCAACCACCTTGCCCAGTGGATTCTCCCCACACTGAAAACCCAAAAACCCCTAAGGACCTTCTGCGGAGGAGAGAAAGAGAAGACTTTAAAGACCTTTAAATCAGTTTGCTTTTCAGAATACCTTCAGATCAGAAAATTGCCTGTTACACTTAAGGGTCTGTGGAGCCACGGTGGTCTAGTGGTTAGTGCGTCGGACTTTCAACCTGAAGGTCGATGGTTCGAAGCCTGGTCTCTGCCGTCGTGTTGTTTCCTTAGACAAGAAACTTTACTCCACACTGTCTCTCTCCACCCAGGTGTATAAATGGGTACCGGCGACAAAAAAATGCTGGGGGTAACCCTGCGATGGACTAGCATCCCATCCAGGGGGGAGTAGCAATATTCCTAGTCACTTCATGCTACAGAAACCGGGTTTAAGCTCCGGCCGTTGTGAGCCTTCTGGCTCGTGTGCGCGACTTTACTTTTACTTTTTACTTAAGGGTCTATTGGTCTCTACAGTTACCTTAATAGCCACTAAAGACTCTCTGGACAGTTGATGTTACTGTGGTGAGGTCTGGGGAATTTTGACATGAAGTATTATGTAATAAAAGGCTGTAAAAGCCCAAATTCAAGGAGAAAGTATAAATATTAGGGAGGAGGGAGATGCTTATTTTGAAGGACCAAAAATATTTTGTAGGTAATTGATAGCTCATTTTAGTTAATTCTGTTTGTCAATATAACAAATTAGTATTTACCAAACCAGTGGATAGCCTATTTTGTAACTGCCTGTTGAGTGTTCCTCTCCCTTCATTACACATGGCGCCCGGTATTTATGCAATTGAAGGTTGCTCTCTTATGCTGCTACGCAATTTTAAAGAAAAGATGTCTTACCTTTGGAGACGAAATCCTCAAAAGTGACGACGACTTCAACCGCAAAGCATCTCACATGCAAAATCAGCCAAGAAACGGAAGAAATACTGACCCAAGAGCAGTGAAACATTGAAGGGACAAGCGATTATTGAAAACACATTGGAGCCCAGTCTCCCCTTGGAGCGGCAAAGCCGAAATGAATTGTGGGAGACAATATTATGAGATAAAACCTTGGAATAGGAATCATGGACTGACGGAATGGTTAAACTTCGTTCCAAGAGAAGTGAAGATTGAAAGGGATTGAGGCAAAGGAATCCTCGGGATCCTTCGAGGTCAAATAAAGATTGAGCCCTAACTAATTTTTTTCCCATCAGAATTGTGTAGGATAGCCTTATCCAGACGGGCTAACCGGCGGACTGGCCGGCGTGCTTTTTCCTTTGTGCACCATATCTGTGGAACAGCTTACCGGAAGTAAAAATGTGGAAACTATTGACATTTTTAAACGTAAACTTAAAACCTTACATTTTAAACGAGCTTCTTTAATTTAACTTTGTAGATTTTCTATTTGTAACGTTTTTAGCTTTCTCTTTAGAATATCTTACTTGTAATGAATATATTGTTTTTCGTTTTAAGCGAGCTTTTTTGGATCAGTAGCAGCATCTGGGCAAAGTCCCTTTGTAAAATTAACTAAAAAAATTATTAAAAGTACCCTATGTAAATCAGGTCTTTAAAAGTGGCCTACATAGGTCAATTTTTGTGCCTCTGACAGCATAAAATTTGCGTTTCTAGATCTTGGGACAAATTCCATATTATATGGCGTCCCCTTTTAAGTTCATATCACCTAAAATCCTGACAAATAGGTTTAGGGACACTTTTTTCTGCGTTCCATTTATTTTCCACTTCATTTGAACCCGTGAAACGGACACTGAAGGACAGAGCCAAGTGTCCGCATTAGAAGGTTGGTGTTATATATAGAGGTCATGGATATGACGTCATTTTGAAGGCTCCACTGACTTGATAAAATTTGCGGCCGTTTGTTTTCATCGGGGAAACGTGATATCTTTCACTGTACAACTGATACGATTTGCGCGGATCTTCGGTCTTCAGTCACTGACAAGTTAGCCCCAGGGCCCTCACCGAGTTCGTACTCGGCTTTGATTGATGTTTCGGTGTCATCCGATCGCTTGACATTCGACACCATCTCGTTCGCTTGCTTCGCTCACTGTTTGATTTACCCTCCCTCCCACCCTGATTACCTCTCTTTTTAAGCTACAATTTTCTCTGAATCAACGAAACTGCAAATACCGTGAACGATCTATTGTGTAACATTGGATCAGTACTCAGGACCGATCAAACAATGTAAAAAAGGCATTCTTTTCGAAATGGCACTACGGTTGGCCAGACCTGACATGATCAGCGCTCAAAACTAGAAAGCAGACGCAGACAGCTGTTTCAGGCTTGTTGGCCTTCGTCAGTGCGCCGTAGCTGAAACATAACGAGAGTCGAATGACACTTCACCTATCTCATATATCTAGCTAATCATTTTAAGATGAGCTGACAGAAAAATTGCGCAACGGTCATGCCACAAACAACAGCTGAAACAGGCTGAAACAGCTGTCTGCGTCTAGGTTAGATATATAAACAGTCATTCACTGGCCAGCCTTGTTTTATTGTAATTAGCATTATCAGCTATTAATACTGCCGGGAAATATTTCACAGTTTAAAATAAAAATTTTATTTTTATGGCACAATCTGTCACTGAATGACATTGTATTAATTTAAGTCAGATTATAAAATATCATATTTTCTCAATTTATTTAATTTATTTAGTTGACTTGGCATACCACTCGGCATACATCGTCTCTATAAACCACTACGTACATCAATAATGAGGTGGATTACTATTATGATTTAGTTCAAAATAACAGCAGCTTGACAATAATAAGGATTTCAACATTGTGCATGAACTATGTATTCTATGTATTTTTGGTTTCTAATACCTGGGTGTGAAAAAACCCGTTGTTTTACATAACTCGTGAGTTTGATGGGTTGTTACACCGAGGATAAGCCATATTTTTATATTCTCTAGGTTACTACCTTAAAATATTAACAATAATAAGAATAGTTGTAGGAAAAAAAGACATACAATTTTGAGCTTTCACAATGGACATTAGGGATCTTGTGACAACATTCAAACCACAGAACAAACGGCACAAGATCAGAAAATGGTAGAGATCAGAGAAGTTCAAGTCCAATGAAATTAGAGCTTATTTACCAGGCCTTCTATAAGATTATTAACAAAGATTACGCTTATCCGGAAAACCAAATACATTAGTTATGCATATGCATAGAAGTGAAGTATGGTACGAGCTCGAATTGAAAATTTAGAGTCGAGCACGTTTGTAAACACGTCCTGGATTGGGTTTTATCCATGTTCGATCTTATTATTCGTACTCGGTTTGTAAGAATCGAGCTGGGTTGCCCAGAAACAATTTGATCCATTCAAAGAAACGAGATTCAGAATATATTTGAAGTCGTTGGTTCAGTCTACATGGGCCTATGTTTCAAGGGTGAACGTCATTGCAGGGAACAAGGAAAACATGATACCAATAAACACAGTTTCAAATGGTATAGAACAAGCCCGGGGGGGGGGGGGGGGGGTACTCGGCCAAGTTTTGGGCGGGGATGTCCCGCTGGGACTCTGAGACCCTTAACCTATACTAGACCATTTTAGCTGAATTTTGCAACCCTATTCTAGACTAAACACCGAAAAACCCTACCCTATCCTAGACCTATTCCAGACTCGCTATTTTCCAGAAACTCGTTCACAATCATAGTCTAAGATGGCAGGGGTCAGTAAAAATGCCGTAAACGGCCCGCCGTACCGATTTATAAATGCCATTTGCCAGTAAAACCTTGTCTAGACTAAATTCTTCACGCAACTGGTCAGTTTCGCGGAAAATGATACCCTATTCTAGACCAAAAACCTCTGATTACTATACCCTATCCCAGACTAAACTGCCTGAAAACCATACCCTTCACAGCGGCACATACCTATATAGCTCATATATGGGAGTACCCCCCCCCCCCCCCCCCCCCCCCCCCCCCCCCCCCCCCCCCCCCCCCCCCCCCCCCCCCCCCCCCGAGGAGAACAAGGAGCAAAGGACCGCGAACGAAAGTATACTGGAGCACGTAGGATCTGTAAAAGATCTAATCAGCCAAAAATAATAATATAAACAGTAAGAAAGGCTGATACTACGTAGAACATTTAACGCCCCAACGACATGATAGAACCCAAACTGAAAGCCAAAATGCAACCGTGGAGAGCTGTTTCGACCTGGTTGGGTCTCGTCCAACAAAGTGACGCAAAGACGAAACGAAGTGGCGAAATAACACAACGAAACGAAACGATGCTCGAAAAGACGAATCAAACATTTTGTCCATAATTTGACGCCATAGCGCTGATTTTTCTATCTTTTTGCTGCTGCACTTTGCTGACGAGACCCAACCAAGTCTAAACAACTGTCCACGGCTGCATTTTGGCTTTCCCTTTGGGCTCTATCATGTCGTTGTCGCGTTAAATGTTCTACGTCGTACCAGACTTGCATACCAAAATGGCGGTCATCCGGGTGGAAAAATGGACACAACAAGAGTCAATATCACGCAAAAAAATAGGCTAATACTGGAGTCGATAGTAGATGCCAGGTGTTTTATTGTACAAAAAAATAGAATGAGCGTTTTTATTGACATTGGTACAAAATGGCCGTTCTGGAATATTTCCAAATAATGTCAATCCAACAAACCCTAGTTTCATATATTAGCATCAAACTCATGTACAGCTGTTATTGTTCTTTCATACGTTCAAAATGCAACTTTGAAGGTTCTATTTACTGTATGCACCTCAATGACTAGTTTGGGAGCTGTGCACCATTTTTTTTGTGGGGGGGGGGGGGGGGGGGGATTCTCTCTTTTTTTGTGTGTTGGTTACACAGTAGAGACAATTGTAGCTTGTCGGTCACATACATTCTCTATCAATCCAAAGACTCTATAACACTAAATCTCGGCCCCAGAAACTGAAATTCATATGAACGCAGCCTCTTCAATACGGACACTACAATTAGAAAAGTTGGTATCTCCTACCCCTGTTTGCGGTAGCAGATCAAACACATTTGTCACCGAAATTTTATTTTTCTTTGAATACTCCACAATTGATTGCTCTGCAGTCTGTCTTTTTCATTCTCTTTTTCTTCACTGCAAGCGTCTTTCACACACATCTTTCACTGTGTGCACCTCAATGACAAGTTTGGGATCTGTGCACCATTTCTTTCTTTTTTCTTTTTTTGGGAGGGGAGATGAATTCTTTCTTTTTGTGTGTTGGTTGCATAGCAGAGAAAATTGTAGCTTAAAAAGAAAGGTAATCAACTTGTCACTGACCGAAAGCCCAGAACACTCGATCAATCGTGTCATTTGTACAGTGAAAGATATCACGTTTCCCCAATGAAAACAAACGACCGCAACCGCTTGAGAGAAACCCTTTAAAGTAAATTTTATTAAGTCAGTGGAGCCTTTGAAAATGACGTCATATCCAAGACCTCTATATATAACAGTAATAATAACACCAACCTTCTAATGCGGACACTTGGCTCTGTCCCTTCAGTGTCCGTTTTAGTAAACGGCGACAGCTACATGGTCTTTTTAAAAAGAGTTTTAAAGTGGCGAATTAAAAAAAAACAAGTGTTACTTAAAGTGGGCACTTAAATAAATGTTACAGTGGCCACTTAAAGTAATCTTAGAGTAGCCACTTAATAAAAACTATATTTATGGCCTGTAGGTTATCGATTTAGGGACTTTCGGAGGTTACAAGGCTTCTGGCGGCGTTGTCCTATGGACGAATACCGAGAGCTGTGTTCAGCAACGCGTTGAATTAGGTCAGCGGTTGGCGTAACCAACATAGTCCATATCGAAAAAGATGAAGCACGCCTTGCTCGTTTATGACCTTAGATTTATGGCCCTGTCACACTATTGTATCGTACTAGCGTATGCCAGGGTATGAAAAATATTACTCATACGCTAGGGGTACGTTAGGCATATGTTGTATACGTTTCAAGCACAGTCGCATACGGTGGCATACGCAGGCATACGGCGAGGCAGACATTTTTTTAAGCATGCTTAAAAATTTTGTGCGTATTCGGACGTATGGTTTATACGCTAAGCATACGCTAGGCATACGCTGAATACGCGAGAGTTACGCTAGAGGTACGTTACTCATAGGTCAAGTACGCTGGTCATACGCTGTATTTTCAAGGGCATTTTGTGCGTATGAAAATAATTTTGTGATTTTTCATACGCAACTCATACGTTTCTCTTATACGCAATAGTGTGACAGGGCCTTTAGGTCTTTGACTATAAGGATACTCCCAATTTTTCGGCGTTAGGAGACGGGTTGTAAGCGTATACCAATTTTGCTGCTAAGGCGATTTAGTTGTTTCTTTAAGATTTCAGCCAAATTTTGAACGTTAAAAATGGAATTGCGATCACTACTTTTAGGGTTGATAAAAAATGTAACCAAGCGTTCTTGATGTTAAGTTAAACAATTGTATCGACTTAATTTCATCTACAAACTTATTAAATAAAGTCTCTTGGATATTTTTATTTTATTTGTTATGCGGAGGAAAAAAGGACTTTTTGTGTTACGTTCTCGGCCGTTGGATTCTTTTTGGGTCTTGCTTGAGCCTAATTACTCTGGTTGACAGAGGCTTATCTCGCGCTTTCACATTACACGCCTCTCATGTCTCTTATATTATAGCCTAATGGGACTCTTTGGTGGCAAAAAACTGGCTTCATTCGCATCTTCCCGTCACTAATATACCTGTAATCTGAGTAGCTAAATTCGTAAAAAACGTGTAGAAACGTTCAATGCGTAATCAACGTAAGGTGGCTGACAACTGTTTCCAGCAATTTCTAGTACTTTCACTTTGATGGATCAATATTACTATACTATATTATTATACTCGTCCTCAGTTGATGCTATAATTGTCATGATGTACAGGTTACCTTAATAACAGCATAACCTGTTATCGTCCTTAATTTTTGCTTTTAGTGCCCAAAACTGGAAAACGAGCTCGATGATCCCATTTTTAACCCGTGAATACGCGCAAGCGTATATGAACGAGTTATCGGTAACGGTGGCTAATTCACTCACTCACTC